>JANHMN010000009.1:20740866-20755866 GCA_030674055.1 Rhabdomys pumilio
CACACACACACACACACACACACACACACACACACACACACACACACGGGGTATGGGGTGCCATAACTCATATTACAAACGAGACCAATTTATGTTGTATGGTTCTTGATCAACATGAGATATATCTTAGAATTTTGGAATAGTTTTTACTTTATATATTATTTGAAACTCTCTAGTTTTCTAAGTCTGAGATACTCTGTTGGAATGTACTACTCATTTCTTGATTACTGAATAATACACAAAGGAAGTTGTGTCTCTATTAAACTAGCTGATCAAATCTTAAAAGGTTCAACACCATGCTGTGTGACCTACTCCAGACTTGAAATGCCATATATTTTTTATCTTGTATTGTCACTCCAAATGACCTTATTTCATTACTGCAGCATTTATAAAAAGCTGATGTCTAATTTTTCATAATAGATCTCCTCTTCTGTGCTGTAAATATCTTTTCCTGCAGCAAAAGCCATTTTGTAATTCTATTTATTAGTCTGAGTCCTCTGCTGTGGGGAAGAGCAAATGAAGGTGGGGAAAGATTTATCTGATCTGAGAGGTCTTCAAACTCTATTGCAAAGCCAGGGCAGACACTGCAGAAGTGGGAGCTGCGGTTCGTGCCACTGACTCCAGACTCAATTCATTTTGACAAATGTTCACTTAAAAGTATCTCCTCCAGGTCGAATTTTTAAGTTGAAAGAAAAACTACAGAAAAGGTTCAGAAACTAAACTAAGATTTTTAGTGCTATGTGTCAGATTGCTCAATGGGAAATATTTTTTACAGAATGATAACTAGAAAAATAAAAAGGTCAGACGTGTGTTTATACCTATTTCTGGTGTACTGAGAACCCACATAATTACTGGGGAAGTAAGCACATGCTGAACTCATCACATCTGCATCTTTTACAGGAAAAAAAATGAAAACAAAACCCTTAAATTAGCTACAGGCAAATACAAAAGTAAAATAAAAGTCAAAGATACCCAAAGGATTTAGAGAGATAGTTTCAACTTCCCAAGCAGAGCAATATAGGTGAAGACAGCAGGGATTTTAGAGGTAAGCAATTACTCAGGCCAAGCAGAGTTTTACAAAACAACTCTCCTTCAGGAAGACCCATCATTGGCAGCCCCAGGATGGGACAGGAAGGCTAGTTGTGAGAGCCTTTGAAGAGCAAAGGCACCATGGAGAGGCAGCACTTTGAAAAGTGGGTCTGAACACTAAGTGTCTTGGCAACCATTCTGCTAGCAAGTCATGAATCCTCTGGTGGCTTCTAGCCACAAAGGAGCTCAGGAGCACCTGCAAGCTCCCAAATCAAACCCTTATCGCATGGGGGTTCACAAGCAACCACATGATTTCTATCATAAGACATGGAAAGTCAACATTTCTCAATAACTCGCTTACAAGTGAAACTTCAATCATTTCGTGGGAGTCTAGAAGTAGAAGGGGCAATGGCAGAGAAAGACTCCAGAGTAAATGATTTGTCCTCTGGATTACAATAACTAGGCCAAACAAATGTCTAAAGCATAGCAAAGCATACAGGTAAGATGTGTACGTTTCAAAAGTGTTTATCACATGTGGTGGTCAGAGGATAACTTTCAGAAGTGCGTAAGAAAAACATCCTTCTACAATTTGGCTCTCATGGATAGAACCCATGTCCTTGGGCTTAGCTGCTAGTACACTTTGCAATATTTTCAAAATTACAACATATTTATGTTAAAACTAATTACTAGAATATGGATTACGAATGAGAATAAATAGGTCTGGGGAGGTTCCTGGAGTCAGGTTCCGTCACATAATTGCACTTACCAATATGGACTTGTAATGAAAAAAAAAAAACCAGATAATTTTAAAATAAATAAATTTTACTACAGCGAGATTTGTAGAAAATATAAATTCTCAGATAATTTTGTGAGTCTAATTCATTTTTGGCAACAAAACCTAAGACATGAGAATATTATTGGCCAGGATCATTGCTGAACATAAACACAAAAGTTAGAGACTGACGCAGAGAAGGCTCAGTAGTTAAGAGCATCCAATGTTCTCCCAGAAGATAGTTGAAAACAAAAAGAAAACCACAGACTCATCTAAAGCCAGAGAACAAAGGCAAGAAGGTCACTTTTCTCAAGGTGCTATAAGAGAATTTGCTACGTTTCCTCTTTAAATTCTCGTTCCCTTTCACCCAAGCACAGAACTAGATGGTCTATTGGGACTCTACTGCAGCGAGACATGACCATGAGGTGGAATTTGAATTCAAGAGATGTGCAGTATTTCCATATTTTGACCATAAAACTCTGCATTGTGATTGATGTACTCTGTCTGTCATCTGCAGCTAAATTGACTGGACTCTGAGGAGTGAGTCCCACAGGATAATAGTGACTGGGGGATTGTGTGTAAAAGAATATCAGCACTAGCACCAACACAGAGCAAGAAGTGAATTCTGAAGCAGAAAAGTCTGGTGCTGTTTTATCACCTAAGGGGATCTTAATTGATACCCTTGATAAAGGATAACAACCTCCCAGGTCACAGTGAGCATCTTACTCCCCTGCATGAAAGCAATATAGCCCTTGTCATCACAATAAAACAAAAAAAGAAAGCTAAGAGAAAAAGTTCCAAGGAAGTAAAACAAATTGCTGTTAGTCACCGAATTCAAGATCATTAAGAAATAAATAGGATACAAGGAAGATACCAAAATGGTGGACAAGTATCCAATATGATATTTAGTCCCAGAGGAAATTATGGAAATACAGCTCAAAGTCACAGTAAACTAGCAATTCCTATTTGAAAAATTAGAATGATTTATTAAAATACTCTATTTTTTAGTTGATTATGTGTGAATCCGTGTGTGGGTTTGTGCTCCTGAGTGCAGTGCCTGCAGAACACAGAAGAGGACATCAGATCCCCTGGAGTTGGAGTGACAGGAAGCTGTAAGTCGCCCTACCTGGGAGCTGGCAACAGAAATTCACTGACTGGAAAGGCAAGGAGCCCTCTTAATTGCTAAGCCATCTCTTCTTAATAGCTGAGCCACCTTTCAACCATTAGTTTGATTTCTTTCAGAGATATTCATTCAGGATGAATATGAGCATCCAAAAAAACTGTGGGAAGGAAAACAGCAAATAAGATGGTGTGGGTGTATGGGAATGTGTTCACAATACATTGTATACAATTGTGAATTATTTAAAAAACTAAAAGTTGTTTTCTTAAGGAAACCAAATATTAATTGTTGGTAAGTTTTTTGATCCATTGGAACCCTTGTAATGAGTTGGTAAGAAAGCAAAATACACTAGCAAAAAATTTTAGGAATCAAAAAATAAATGCTAACATGGCATGTATATTTCAAAAATTACAAAATCTCACTTAAAGATAGTTTAATCCTTAGAGCTAGAGAGATGGCTCCATAGTTAAGAGCACTCGCTGCTCTTACAGAGAACCTGAGTTCAATTCCCAGCATCCATGACAGGCAACTCACAACTATCTGTAACTCCAGTTCCAGGGAATCTGATACCCTCTTCTGGCCTTTGTGGGCTTAGAATCACACACATACACGTGGTTCAAAAAACTAATAAAAATAAATCTCTTAAAGATTCTTTTAGTCATACTAATGCTACTATATTTGTAGTGGTGGAAGTATGTATTGCAAAATATCCATTTTCCTCAATTATTTGTAGATGTAAAACAATCCCCAACAATTTTTCATTCCTCTTTGGATGGGATTGGAAAAAGACATATTCTAAAGCATAAAACTATAAGTATATATGGACGTTAAAGCGGCTCTAATAGGGCCCATTAAATAAGGGATACATTCCTGAAAAAATAACTAGCCACTGGGATAGCTGTGAACAATATCATTTCATTTTAAATCCATGCTGAATGTTTATGGTGGTAGTGACAGAGGTAGAGTAAAGGATAATGAAAAAGAACTGACTCAAGAGACAAACCATGGCATAAAAACTGAGCCCAAGCTGGAGAACATTAGGTGGAATTATTAGACTATCCTAATTAAACTATGTAATTGGTACTTTATTTCACACATACTTCCAGCATAAAAAAACTTAATATTAAAATAAAACATAACATTCAAAACTTCTCTAAAAATCATAAAAAGAGGTATTATGTAACTTTAGATATAAAATTATGAAATATTGTGTTTATGTGAAGATACCCGAGAGCCAGCAAGAGGGCTCAGAGGGTAAATATGTTTGCTGCCAAGCATGATAAACTGATTTTGATCCCCAGAGCCAACATGATAGAATAACACAACTGACTCTTGCAAATTGTTTGACTTCTATACACATATTGTTACACACACATGTACACAATAAAAATTCATAAATATAAAAGACTAAATTTTAGAAGATACCTGTATATGTATATATAGGAACCACAACTAAGAGAAGATATTTTGAGCTCATAGACTAAGAAGAAGCTAATGTCTAAGCATTATGCAAATCTTATGAATCAATAAAATTGATGTAATTAAGATGGGCAGATATGAGCAATGATTTTAATAGGAAAGAACATTTGAATAAAGATATAAGCTTAAATGGACTACTCATTATTCATAAGGGAAATGTTAGTTTAAAAATATGATTTTACATTTATTCACTTAGGTAAAAATTAAAAGTTTGCCCAAGGACATAATAAAAAGAAGCACTGTCATTCACTTTTACAGAAAAAAAATGTAGCCAGTGATTTAAAACATTAGCATTGTTCAATATAGCTAAGCATTCTGCTATAAGACATCCGGCACTGCTTCTCATGAAAGCCACGTGCAGAGCTAGAAAGTAATTACCTTCTTTATAGGCAGCTGAACAGACAGTAAGCAATTGTATGTGTGGTGAGGTACTCTACAGCCCTGAGAAGAAATAACTTCAACTATGTGTATCTACATGGATAGTCTCAATAGAATCCTGTTAAGTAAAAAGAGCCAGAGGTCGAAGAAAAAAATTAGAGCAGTTCTGGTGATCTGCATAAGATGCATATAAGATAAACGCAGCAATATTCCAGCAGGGATAAAGTGGGGGATGGATCCCGAGGCCCAATCACTAACTGAGGAGCTATGGCCACCTGATGTCTGCTGAAGGAGTGGACATTAGTTTTCAAGAGGGACATGACTCCTAGTAGGTTAATAGTGCCCTAGGGAATGGCCCTACCCCATTGAGTATACAGGCAGCACAACTGTTTTTAGATAGATTATTAAAAAAATAGAAAGAAGAAATGGGAATGAAGTTGGGAGGGGGTGTGAGGGGTGAATATGTTCTAAGGACATTGTATAGATGTATAAAATCTGCAAAGAATAAAGAGTAACGTGTTATACATTTACACTCTATACTTCCTAAAAGCAAAACTATAAAATACACATTTTGTGTGCATGCAAGAATGTGTGTGTGTGTGTGTGTGTGTGTGTGTGTGTGTATGTGTGTGTGTGTGTGTAGTAAAGAAGGCAATTAATACAGAAATTTAACTATCAGATTCCACTGAAAGGAAGGATGGAGGAGGATGTGTTTAGGGACACACACCTTAGACGCCTCAGACATACTAATTATTCAAAGGCTAGATAATGACTATCATTTCACATCATTGATATTGACTAAACTATATCTACTCATTGTTCATACTTCTATGTGATGCATTTTATTGTTAAAAATATGTGAAAGTAATTGAAGTCACAACTTTATTGATATTACCAGGAAGTTTTCTTTTTGTACAAATGGAACCTACAATTTTTCTTCCTAATGGTTCTTAATTGCACAGTCTTAAGATGAAAAAGGAATTGAAACTATTCTCTGGACTAGATTTTTGCTTGTATTAACTACTATTTATTTGTGGATAATGGCAAACAATAGCAGTTTCACACAGTAACAGGCAATAAAGCCGGCTTCTTGAATTTCACCCAGAAAGCATGTTTAAAGCTCTATGTGACAGGCACTGCGCAGAATATTGTTGGGTTCTCACGTTGGTTTCACAAGCCCTATAATTTTTGCACATTCCAGTTTCCCCAGCCTGCTTAAAACATTCTTACAAACCCTCACCTTTCAGAAATGCATTAAATAAGGCCAGCCTCTGAATGGCCCAGGAGGGAAGGAATTATAGAGAATTCTTGGCATCTGTATGATTCTTTTCAGCTTGTGCAGATTGGAAATGTTACAGTCGTCACCTCAGCACCAGATGCCAGAGCAGAAAAAGGCCAGCAGCTTTCTTGATTTATTTAATTTTTCTTATGTTCAGGCTCCCCTGCCTTGCCTTCTGCCTCTGAACTCTGTAGAAACCCTGATGTGCTGAGCATGCCTCTGCATCCCTGTTGCTGTGGTCTCTTCCTTGGCAGTCCTTCCCTTGTTATTCTGCTTGGCTGGCTCTCTGTAGGAGACCTGATAGGGCACTATTTATTCTAGAAGACTACCTAGAGTAGCCTAGGGAGAGGCCCAGTGATCATCAAGGGGCACTGTCTGCAACAGTCAGCTTACAGGGGATTGTTAGGGATGCAAACTGAGGCTGGGGAGGTGGCTTAGTGGGTAAAGTGTATCCTTGGTATGCAAGGATGAGAACCTGGATTAAAACTCCAACACGCACATTAAAAAGTCAATATAGGATTGTGAGCCCATAATCCCAGTATTTGGGAGATAGAGACAGCACCGTCTCTGGGGTTCATTGGCTAGCCAGCCTAGTTTAATTGACAAGTTCTAGGTTCAGTGAGAGACTCTTTCTCAAAAATGAGGTTAAGGGCAACTGAGAATGTCACCTCTGGCTTCCACATGCGTGCACACATACACACACACACACACACACACACACACACACACACACACACAGAGAGAGAGAGAGAGAGAGAGAGAGAGAGAGAGAGAGACAGAGACAGAGACAGAGACAGAGACAGAGACAGACAGAGACAAAGACTAAGAAGAAGACAGAGATAGAAACAGGAGAGACAGAGACAGAGGGGGAAGGCCTCTGGCTGATTGCCAGGTGTGCTAAATCAGGCATTTATTAAAGGCCAGGCAATGCTCTGCCCAAAGCTAGCACTTAATAAAGTGTGCCCCCTGCCCAGTTTGCCAGGATTATTCCCAAACAATCTTAGTATTGCAAAGGAGTCTATCAGAGCTGCAAACTTAGAGACATGGCCATAATGTGGCCATATTTTAGTCAGAATACACAAGCAACAATGTGTTCTTATGTCAATTCAATTCAAGGTTTCATTTATGAAAGAAAATCTGTATCTGTTCTCCTATTTCTCCTTTCTTCATCTTATACACACACACACACACACACACACACACACACACACACACACACACACATATATATATATATATATATCCTAGCTATGTTTCTTCTTCTTTGCTTCCTGTGTGTACATTAAATTTCACCACCTTCCTGCTTCTCCTACCCTGCTTTTTCACAATAATGGGCTGTTTTCCCTCTAGAGCTGTAATGAAAACACAGCTCTCTTCCTAAGTTGATTTTCATCAGGAGATTTTTATCACAACAGAAAAGAACCTGAAATACAGTCTCTTGCTGAACCCAGGGCTCATGGATTCAGCTAAGCTGACTGGCCAGTGAGATCCGAGGTGTTCTGTCACCACAGTGCTGGGATGAATAGGGCACCATTCCAGGCTTTGTTACATGGCTTCTGTGGGAAGGACTACAGGTCCTGATGCTCACACAGACGAAGTCCTCTCCCAGCCTTAAGTTGAGAGGGGTGTGATTTTACAGAGAGGGCCTCAGCTCCTTACCTGCAGGGATATAAGGATGAAGTTTGCTCTTGCTCATTTCCTTTGTAAAGAAAGATGTGAAACAGAGGAAGCATTGGTTCCTCTGGCAACAGCAGTAAATATCCCCCCGCTAGTTTCTCCTTGAAGATGTCAACTGCAAATGGATTTAAAAGATTTATTTTCCTTTAGTTTTATTGATTCTCTGATTTGATTTCAACAGTAAAAGATAACAAGGGCAGAGGCTGTATCTTCGTTGACTTTAATCAATGGCCTAGTAAAATAAAATGATTCCTCAAAGAGATAAAATGTCTGACAAGCCTGTTTTACCAAAACACTACCTCACAGGCTAGGATATGTAGGTGAGTTACCTCACTGAGCAATTCTGGGAAACATATTAGATGGTTTCCCAGCATGCTTTGCTCTTCCATGGAGTATTTTGTGCTGGGTCTTTTATTTTGAAAGTAAAGACACACATTTATGGTGTAGCAAGAACAGAGACAGGAGCATGGCTCGGTGTGAGTTTACTATTATTAGGCAACTGTTACATGGAAAGTCATTTAAATCATAGGAACTGTTTATAAAGTTTATGGTATTATACTTTCAGTAAAAAAAAAGTTTGGTAGCTGGGTAAGATCACTGGCTGAAAGAACATAAAGGTCTGAGTTCAAGTACCCAGTACTGATATAAGAAGCCAGGTAGAGCCATGCTGCCCTGTAACCCCAGTGCTGTGGAGGATGGAGACAAGGATGGCCAATGACTTATTGGATGCCAGTTTAGCTGCAGATTTAGCAACAGTCCTTGTATCAAGAGAATAAGGAACAGGACACACGGCATGTTCTTCAATGTCCCACATGTACACAGGTGACTGCACCCACACACATGGGTGTGCCTACACTACATATGGACACCCACCTACACACACACACACACACACACACACACACACACACACACACACACAAGCAATACTTGGTTATACAGCCATCTGACCTCACATATTCCTTATATATATAAAGGTGGCTTTTAAATTACTTCACTTCTTTTTCCTTCATCTTTTAATCATAATATAGTTAAAAATCACAGATCATTTCATTGAAAACCATGTACATGTTCAGACTATAGGGTGTGATGGTTTGATGCACATACTATTCTATACAGTCATCATTACTGAATCAATACACATTCTACCAGCTGTGTTGGACACCAAATCCCTATAATTAACTGATCTTATAAGATGGTATGTTATTTTAGACTAATTTCCTTCGGAACACCCCAACTCCTAGACACTATCTCTCTGCTATTGGATTGACTTTAAATCACACATGGTTTGTGTTTTATGCCTGGGTTTTCAGACTCAGCTCTACTGTCACCAGTGACACATTTTCCCTTTTAATACTATCGACTTGTATTTAATACTTAATCCCATTCTATTGAATATATCAACCATAAATTCTCTATCCATTCATCTATTGATGAGTCCAATTATTTCAACAGCTTGCTATTGTGACTAGTGCTTTAATTTACATAAAGAGGTATCAGTGAGATGGATTAACCGACAAAGGCATTTACCCTGAAGTCTGATGATCTGAGTTCAATCCATGGAACCCTCATGAGAGAAGAAAGCAGTTAAATTGTCTTTTGACCTCCACATGACCCCTGTAGCATAAGAATGCCCACAAGTGTACATATCCACACAAAATATTAACAAAAGTACATAAATATGAGAATAATATTTCTCCCTGGGATACAGATTTTATTATAATCCTTTAAATGCACACCAAATAGATATATATTCAACAATGCTGTTCCTGCATGATATAATAGTTTCATATTTAATAGTTTGAGGAATGTTCGAATTGATTCCATACTGACTATATATATTCCCTACTGACTGATGTTCCTATTCCCATCAACCATGAGAGGTTTCCTGCAATCTTCCTGCCATTCCCCAAGATAGTCTCTATCCAGTCCTCGGTGAAGTGGTGTCTTATTGTAGCTATGGTTTACACTTTTTCAATCATGTCTGGCAGTTGGTAAAGGTGACCTTTCTCTATATTTGTGAGCTACGTCTGCTGTGATTTGAATTAAGTGGTCCCCATAGGCTCATATGTTTGAGAACTTGGTACCTGGTGGTTGGAACTGTTTGGGAAGTATAAGGAGGTAAGGTCTTGTTGAAAGGATTCAAAAGATGTGTGTCATTCCCAGTGTGTTCTCTCTGCCTCTTGTTTGTTGAACAAGATGTAAAGTCTCAATTGTTCCTACTGCCACAATTTTACTCTGCCATCATGGACTAACTCCTTGACACAGTAATTCCAAATAAATGTTTTTCATTATTAGTTGCCTTGGTCACGGTATTTTATTACAGCAATAGAAATGAAAATAATACATTTTGAGATGGTGCTGAGTGTTTTGTAGGGATGAATCAGGACTGGTCTGTCCAGAAGGAAACTAACACATATTTTCCTTTAAATCCTGTAGTTTATTAAGAGAAAGGGCCTCAAGGACATGTTTTAGCATTGGTATGGGAGCTTGAGAGGCAGACATAAAATGGATAGGCCAACTTTATCCATGATGAAGTTTTGAAGGGGAAGGAGAAGTCTTCTCTTTACCCCCAACCAATGGACCTAGCTGGTGATCCCTGTGGTTGAATTAGGGAAAAGCTGGAAGAAGTTGAGGAGGAGGGCTACCCTATAGGAAGACCAGCAGTCTCAACTAACCTGGTCCCCTGAGATTGCTTAGACACTGAGCCACCAACCAGGCAGAATATATCAGCTGATATGAGGCCCCCAACACCTCATAACACTGGGCGGTCTTGACTCAGTGAGAGAAGATGCACCTAACCCTCAAGAGATTTGAGGCCCCAGAAAGTGGAGAGGTCTGGTGAGGTGGGGAAGGAGAGTGGGTACATAGTCTTTGAGACAGGAAGGGGGAGAATGCATAGGTTGTATAACAGTTAGAGGGTAGACCGCCATGGGTATAAAAACTGGAATGAAAAAATGATTAAAGAATAAAAAAAATCTGAAAGCAGCTTCATTAAAATTGAAAACAAGCTTTTCAGTTTCATGGGGTCCCATTTACTAATTGGTGAGCCATTGGTGTTCTGTTCAGGAAGAGCTGTGTTCTGTGCCAATGAGTTCAAGGTTATTCTCTACTTTCTGTTCTATTAGATTTAGTGTATCTGGTTTTACATTGAGGACTTTGATCCACTTGGATGTGAGTTCTGAGCAGGGATGATCTATTTGCATTTTTATATGAAGACATCTAATTAGACCAGGATCATTTGTCAAAGATGTTTTTTGCCCCATTATATGGTTTTGCCTTTTTTGTCAAAAAATTAAGTGTCCATAATTGTATAGGTTTAATTTAGTGTGTTTGACTCAGTTCTATTGATCAACCTGTCTATTTCTATACCAACACCATGCAGTTGTTTTTTGAATTGCTCTGTATTACAGTTTGAGATCAAGAGTGTTGATACCTTCAGAAGTTCTTTTATTTATTTATTTATTTATTTATTTGATATTTTATTTACATTTCAGATGCCATCCCCTTTCCCCATTTCCCCTCCCTAGATAACCCCTTTCCCACATCCTCTTCTCCTTTTTGCTTTTATATAATTTTTTTAATGCTAAACAAAGACTTTATAAGTTTGGTAATGATCAATAACAAGATGCCCATACAATCAGAAGTGTAACCCAATACCCAACCTAGATATATCAGCTATCTTTGACTGGCGGAGACATCTGCCTTCATGTTTCTCTCTCTCTCTCTCTCTCTCTCTCTCTCTCTCTCTCTCTCTCTGTCTTTCTCTCATCACATAGCTCCTTCTCTCCTTCTTCTCTTCCTCTTCTTACTCTTCCCACCTTAGCTCCTCCTACATATCATCCTCCCTGTTAAAATAAAACTTTTCTCTTAAAATACAATTAGAGCATAACTATACCAATTTGTACCAATGAGGTACAAGATAGTCCTAATACTCAGTCCATCATTTTGTTGACTAATCAGAACCTCTGTCATCTCTCCTAACTAAAACACTTAGTTCTGAATCTGGCTTTTTTCTTGGCTTTAGAATGAATGTCAGCTGAAAACCATTCACTCAAATCTTTTCTCTCAAAGTAAATATCCAGGATTGGCTATGAGACTATAAATTTTCAACCCCGTCAGCAATCCAGATTGACTGAGTTAACTGAAATTGTGGGAAGCACAAAGCATAGCTTCTAAAACTTAGCCAATTTATGCAGACCACTGAACACCTGGACAGTCCCTATACTACAAAATGTTGGAGCATCCGATCAGAAGCTATCCTGATTTTTTTGTTTTTGTTTTTGTTTTTTTTCCATAGTTGAGAATTGCTCTTTCAGTGACTCTAAAGAATAATGTTGGAATTTTAATGGGAATTGAAATGAATCTGTAGATTGCTTGTCTATAAGGCAAAGAATAAAGGCATAGGATAAGATGGATAAAATGGCAGCCTACAGATTGGGAAAAGACCTTCACCTACAGAGGGTTAATATCCAAAATATATAAAGAACACAAAAAATTAGACACCAACAATACCAATAACCCATTTTTTTAAAGAGTAAAAAACGTGAGAATAAGACACATGCAGAAAGAGAGAAAGAGAGAGAGAGAGAGCTTCTTAACTCTCCAACCCAGAGAGTTGTGACCTGATTAAGGCTGTGAAATGTGGCCTATTAACTGACTACTGTCTTAAAGGAGCAGGCCCATGTTATTACACCACAAGTCACAGATACATTTAGAAGATCACTGAAGCAGAAAAACATGTGAGAACTAGAAGGCAGTGCCATATTCAAGACACTGTAGGGCATCAAAAAAGAAAGAACAACAGAACAGCAGAAAGGAAGGCCAGCAAAGCCAAGTGCACACAGGTAGCAGACCCATTTAACAGATTTCAGTCCTCAGCATGGCAGCAACACTGCACATTTCTATGGTGTGATCTTTATTGCCCAATTTTGAATCCAGCTGTTTTACTGAGATTAGACTAACGAATGGTTGTACAAGCAGAATTTGAAATGCTGTTACAGTGTTACAAGTAAGAAACTTAGTCAGGCAAGTATAGGGAAAGTTGAATACCCTGGGGATGTGTTTGGCTTTGGGTTATGCACCCCACTCTTCTAACAATGCACTTGGCAGCTTAGCTTCCTTACCTGTACATACTATGTACACTCACACTTCAACTTCAGAATCCCTCTAACCTCCACCTGCCTTGGGCTTCCCATGATCTCATCTCTAAATAATAGTATAAGTTCTCCCACCCACCCAATAACAGTCAAATTTAGACAGTTTCTGCACAAGTGCATGCCCAATATATCCAACATGAAGAATAGAGTCCAGTCTCTCCTGAACCTTCTTGTGGTGCATGAGCCATGAAGTAAAACCATGTCCTTTCAGTAAATAGTTTTACTTCTATTTACCACCTTAAAGTATTTGTATAAGTAGGTGCATATATGATTAAAATCAGATATATTGTGGGAAGGAACTCATTCAAGAGCAGAAATGAATTCATAGCCTGATTTATCAACTGAAACAGAGACTCACCCAAACAAATTCCTTAGAAAACCCTGAACAATAGCCAGGACCCTTGAGTACCCTCGACAATTGTGACCTTCTGTCAGGCTTGATACTGTATCTCTCTAGAATCTGAATAATCACTTTGCTCTGAATAAAATTATCTTGCTGCTTTTGCAAACCTATATGAGCCATTATCCTCAATTATTTGACTAAAAGGGCAAGAGCCTAGAAACACTTGGTCTAAGCCACAACCACTGGTAACAGCATGGTGATGTTGTGTTTACTGAAATCACAGTGGAGGAACTTGAGAGCAGAAACCACTGAATTCTTAATTGGATTGGACCTGAAGTGCGCAAATAACAAGATTCAAACATTTCTGAAGCTATTACTTATATTGACATCCTGTTTGAAGATAAGATGGTAGTGTGTGTGTGTGTGTGTGTGTGTGTGAGAGAGAGAGAGAGAGAGAGAGAGAGAGAGAGAGAGAGAGAGAGAGTTGCGTCTGGCATGATGGGGACAAGACTACCAGGTAACATGTTGTTTCACAGATTTTTCCTGTGTAGATACAAATGTTAATTGTTCACTGCAGATGAGCACCAATGGCAGACCATTGTAGCATCATCATGAGACCAATGAATTTGTTGGCCTTGCTTATGAAGCCCCAAAAGTGTTACTCAAAAGCCTGGATGATCCACAAACAGTTGCACCACCTTAATATGGAGAGAGATATCATGGATATCTCTTAGATGCAGTTTTGCATATCCCAACATCACTTGTAGCTGGGATGAGAGAAATGGTCAAAATTCCAAGTGAGGATCTCTGAGTTCTCCTTCACCAGTGTCAAAAATTTTGTTATTATTACCATAGACCTGGATACCACTCTATTGCTCTGCTCTGGCTGCCATGGCTACAAGGCAAAGTCCAAAATGTCATCTTGTTTTTGCTGCAAGTAAAGCACCACACAAAACATGCACTTTGTGGATCACAAAAGACCTGTAACAATACATTATACGGATTATACATTTCTTTTTTTTCTTTTATTGGATATTTTCTTTATTTACATTTCAAATGTTATCCCCTTTCCATGTGATAGAGGGGCACAGATACATGAGAACAGCTGCACATAGAAGCCATAAGAGGGTGGTAGCTCTCCTGGATCGAGAGCTATAAGTGAGTAGTTGTGAGCTGCTCAATGTGGGTGTTATGAACCTAAGTTGCTGTGCCAGATCAGTACATACCCTTAGCTGCTGAGCCATGTTTTCTGCTCCAACAAATCACTAAAAAACAATAATAATTTCATACTTTTGCTCTTCTCTGTCTGCAAACGTAACCTTTATAAATCTTATGAACTCATCTGGAAGCCACTCTCCTAACCAGGCTACTCAAATTATAATGCATAAGATCAGAAAGTAAGATGCCACCAAATGTCACAGAAACATTTTAATCATGCAGATCTGAAATCACTCACAAATTCGACAGCAAGATATCAAGAAACATAGTCAGTGATTTATTTCAAAGAAAACTGTATTGCAGATGTATCAATTAATGTATTATTTAGTAAGAGTCACATTAGAGTTATACGTTTAATAATATACTGCGATACAAGGAAGCTTGAATTTATTAGTACAAGCTCTTCTTGATTTTTGTTTCTTGATTTATATTGACCTTTTACATGGGTGCTGTTTTAAGTAGATAAAAAGCATGTTAAAGAGTCTGTTAATTAACTGGAAAATAATGTCTGAGGATTCATAAGTATTCCGAGGTCTTTTATTTACC
>JANHMN010000009.1:20758366-20764034 GCA_030674055.1 Rhabdomys pumilio
ATGTTTCTTAACTTTAAAAGGAGATGATGCATTTATGTGGTCATAACTCTGCTGACACCGTGCATGCAGAAGCAGAGGAAGCAGTTCAGAGGAGAGGACCTGCGTGCAGATTTGACAGTAATTAATCCCATTATTATTTGACATACTTATATTGGCCCAGAATATGCTGTGCATCTCAAGCATCCACAAAAGGTGGACTTCTCTATTCCTGCACACACTATACTCTGTGGCTTACGTAGGTGTCTCACATGTATGTAGACACCATCTATGAAATCAAACCTACAAAACAGTTAAGGGGAGGAAAATGACCAGGCAGAGTGGTGTGTACCTTTAATCTCAGCAGTAGGAAGGTAGAAGTAGATAGATCTCTGTGAGTTTAAAGTCAGCCTGGTCTACATAGTGAGTTCAGGAACAGTCATAGCCACATAGTGAAATCCTGTCTGAAGAGGGGTGGGGTGGGTATTGAGTGTTAAGTGAAGTTTCTGTTACCTGAGAAACTCCTCTGTTACCAGGACCTCCACCCACCTGACCTGAGTAACTCAGATTAAAAGAGGTTCTTCCCAGCACTTCCTTTAAATTTCAGAGAAAGCTCCCACTTTGCATAATTGTAGTTTGGTAATTCCATGGACTTTGAAAATATTATTGACCTTTAAAATCTAATCAGACAGTGTACTAAAGGAAAATTAATCAAAAGAAATAATGATAGATGAGAATGAGTAATGACCCATATGATGTATGCATTTTCTGAATGTGCATGAATTTTTAAATAGTAAGCAACCCACAGCAAAGCATTCATATCAATATAAATAAATAAGATTATGTCCATATTATTTAGCACTATGTAAAATAGATCATCTCATCCATTTGAGAAAGATACTTCCCAATGAAAAGATAATGTTTATGGGAGTGAGCCAATCAGAATGCATTAAAAAATATTGTATTAGTTTTTAAAAAATTGCATGCAAATTAAAAACCAAAAAGATACACAGTAAAATGCACAGAGTTAAACAACTGTGAGGCTAGAGATGCTTCTGATTTCTTCACTTTGTAAAGTATATGCTTTTTATAAAGAGACACACAATTTAAACTAAATAATTAGAATATTTTGAGTGATACAAATAACCAACTGAGCAAGTGTCTATTCAGAAGCAAATTGGCTTTTAAAGTATCAGTGTGTTCCCAAGGTTAATGAGTTTGAGTTCCTACCAATATCACTCAGTTCTCAGAAGGCACACTCCTGGTATATATGTTACTACCAGACCCAGTTTTCTTAGCCACTCAAGAGAGTGGCAGGGAGGGAGAGGAGAGAACAAGGAGTTAGAAATCTAAAACAACTCTCAAAACAAAATCTACTTAAAATATAAGCAACACAGAAGGAATTGCAGTCTATGTTTTCTTAAAAATGTCTTTTTTTCTTGAGAAGTATAAAAGAATTTCATTCATTGACAAAACCTTGGTTTAGTGCTTAGGTAGAGTAAGATTAAGTTCTGCCAGCTTGAAGATCTTTCCGTAGATGCCAATTATGCCACACAGTGAGCTTTCTTTTACCCATGCAGGCCATGCAGCTTGGAAAAATTATCTAGATAAAACAAAAGCGTACCTTAATAGTTTAGTTTCAATAGACTTAATCTACTTCTGGAAAAAAAAACCTTCAGATATATTGAAGAAGCCAAGGTTATACAATTCATATTTGACCACTCCTATAACAATAAATGTTTTAAACTTCAAAACATGGCTTCTTGTGTGCAAATTAATATAAGGCCAGCACAGTAAGCCCAGTGCTTAAGGATGATCACAGCAAGGTGAGCAAAAATAAAGAAAGCATACGAATACTTAAGTGTGTCACAAAGTACAAGAACCTATAAGGTTAGAGTCAGTCATAAACCTTCCTTCCTGGTCAACACTTTTTCTAAATAGGGAGATAAAAATATCATCTTACGAGAGAGAGAGAGGAGAGAAAGAGAGAGAGAGAGAAAGAGAGGGAGAGAGAACCTCAAAGAAATAGTATTACATATTTTTAGGTATAGAATGATGCAGAGTGGTTTAGATACCTTTAGACTTAGTAAACAACTTGGTATGTAGGATGTGTGTGTTGGTGGGGGGGGGCTCTGGAAACTGAACTCAGGTCTTCATAAAGAGCAGTACATGCTCTTACCCTCTGATTTATCCTCTCTGGTTTCAGATATTAACTTCTGAATCACAGTTTCCTCAACCTCACAGGATTGTAACAAAAACTTCTGTGATTCTTTACAAAGCAGCGAAAAGAGTTAGGTCTCATGAGAAAGGCACAGAAGGGTTGGATACAGGGCTTAGCAGCTAAGAATGCTTGATAATTTTGAAGAGAAATAGAGTTTGGATTCCAGCACCCACACAGGGCAGCTCACAACCACTTTCAACTCCAGTTTCTGGAGATCTGTTGTTTCTTCTGGAATCTAAACTCATTCACACTGTATTAGCTACTTTACTCTTGCTCTGTGTAATAAAACACCATGACCAAGCCAACTTCTAGTAGGACATGTTTATTTGCTTTCCATTTTAGAGGGGTAAGGAGTCTTTCATGATCATCACAAGAAGATATGGTGATGGGCAGGCTTGGTGGCTAGAGCAACAAGTTGGCCTCACATCATGAAGCACAATAAGCATAAGGAGAGATCCCAACTAGCAATGGTGTAAGGCTTTTCATCCTCAAGGCCAACCCCGAGTAACATATTCCTCTAGCCAGGTCATGCATTCTAAGTCTTCCCAAACAGCACCACCAGGGCAGGGAACAAATACTCAAGAACATGAGACTATGGGGGACATTCCCATTCAAAACATCACATGCATACAAGGACAAACATATTAATTTAAAACGCCAGACACTATTGCAGATCCCAGAAAGTGCTTGCTGACAGGAGCCTGATATGGATGTCTCCTGAGAGGCTCTACCAGAGCCTGATAAATACAGAGGCAGATGCTTGTAGTCAACCATTGGACTGAGCTCGGGTTCTGATGAAGGAGTTGGAGAAGGGACTGAAGGAGCTGTGAGGATTTGCAGCCTCATAGGGGAGCAACAGTGTCAACTAGCCAACCCCCCAACCCCCTGGAGCTCCCAGGAAGTGAACCACCAACCAAAGAGTACACATGGAGGGATCCATGGCCCTGGCAGCATATGTGACAGATGATGGCCTTGTTGGACATAAGTGGAGGAGCAGTCTTTGGGCCTGAGGGGTTTTGATGCCCCAGTGTAGGGGAATGCCAGGGCAGGAAGGCAGGAGTGGATAGGTGGGTGGGGGAGCACCCTCATATTGGCAGGGGAAGGGGGATAGGATAGGGAGTTCTGGAGGGGAGACCTGGAAAAGAAGGAACATTTGAAATGTAAATAAAGAAAATATCCAATAAAAAAATTTTAAAATGTATGTATTTTAAGTATCCCGAATTTAAATGGGTAGGGGACCTCCTGGTCCCAGTTTTGGTTTCCATCATGGCTGTATGATTAAAATAAGTGGATTGCTGTGGAGTTATAAGAGACTGGCATTAATTCCATTAATGAGTTTAGGGAACTATGATTCAGAATTAATAACTGGGGCTGGAAATGATGTCTCAGAGATGCAGATTGTGCTGGGCAGTCCTTTTATCATTGTGTTGGTGAGGTTAAAAAGCGGGAGAAATCTAATCTCATTGTGCTTTACCAGCCTGAGTCCTGGCTGTGTATGAGCAGTGACTGAAAATAGTTCTTGCATTTTTGACATATCTGCGTGTATTCAGATATGTGTATGTTCATAAGTGTGTGAGCACATGTGTGTGCAGGTGTGTTGCACGTTTCTGTGACAACCAGAGGACAAACTTGAATAAAGTCTACCTTTTTTTTTATTGAGACAGGGTCTCTCTCACTAGTTTGCAATTCACTAAGTATAGTAAATTGGCCAAACAGAGAGCACAGTGATCTGCCTGTCTTTCTCCCCAGGGCTGGGATTACAAATTGTGCTGCTATTGCCTGGTTTCTTCACAGAGAGATTCTTGGCATTGAACTCAGATCCTCAAACTTTACTGACTGGTGTATCTTCTCAGGCTTGTCTCTTACCTATATTAATGGCTTACAGGGTTATGTAAGAAATTACACAACCTCTCCAGTTTGATGTTTGACCAATAAAGCCCAAAGTATACTAGCATACCCATTTAGAGGAAAACTTGGCTGGTAGTATTCCTGAATACTGAAAGTCATGCAAGCAACACTAATCCCTGATCCAGCTCCTCCTCATATGAAAGCCAAGTAGACTCAGAACCAATGCTCCATTTTCACCTGTTTTACTCACTTTTAAATAAATTTCAAAACCACTAATGGGTGCCTGGAAATGGAATATTCAGTGAAGTATTTGCCTTCCAAACATCAGGGTTTGAGTTTGACCCCTAGAATCCAGTTGTAAAAGCCAGATGCAGCAGTGTTGGGTACTTGTAATCCCAATTCAAAGGAGGTAGAGACAGCTACCTAGTGAGCCAGCCTAGCCCACGTAGCCTGTCAAAGGCCAGTAGGAGACTGTATCTCAAAAATACAAGGTGAATGGTACCGAGAAATGGCAGTTCCATACATACATATATGAACTCCATACATAAACAGGCACATATACATATACACCCAAATTAAACAAAACTTAAAAACCCACTAATTTTGGTGATCTTGCAGCTAAGCAATATATTATAAGTCTCCCTCTAGTTTTGCTGTAGTTGAATCTGATAGTGGGTCATGATGCTAATGGTTGCCTAGGCTACATTTTAGGGGCCAGAAGGATGCTTTTGTTGAAACAGATGGATTCCCTTGGGCCTGCCCAGAAGTCCAGTGATTGACTTTGTAACATGAGTGAATCAAATACTCTCCTCACCATCAATTAATCCATTACTCTCTGAGCACATGACCCATGGAGAGACAAGGCATTTGGTTAAATGTGTATCTCAGATTAGTTTCACCTCTAACCAGCTTTTCTAATTCCTAAGTCACTCTGCTCCTTTACCCATCAACATCCCTGAAAGACAGAGTGTGACTTAGCCTTCTCTGCTTGTTGTCCTCACTGCCTGGTAAATAAACCCTTTATCTTTTGCAAAAGTTTTGTTTTTAGGATTAGCATATTGTTCATCTGGTAAAATGGACCTGGCCCAGTAATAATTTCATGCAATGTGCCCCAGTTTCACACTGTGATTTGAATGAAATGTTCCCCACAGGCTCATCTGTTTAAATACAGCCATGTATTTAAACTGACAGTTGTTGTTGCTGTTTGAGAAGATTACAAATGCTTAGGAAACAGAGCCTCCTGAAGGAAGTAAGTCACTGGAGGCAGGCCTCAGGGGTTTATTTCCAGGCCCCACTTCCTATTCACAGTCTCCTTCCTGAATTCAGATGCAATAAAATCATACAGCTTCCTATGCCTGCTGACATGCCCTTCCGGCTATAATGGTCTTCATCTCCTGAAGCTATGAGGAAGAAATAAACTTTTGTTCCTGTAAGCTGCTTCCTGTCAGGTGCTTTGTGATAGCAAATGAGAAACCTAACTGTTTGACACTTTCACTTTCAACAAAATCCAACTCCAGACTACTCTTCCTTCCTTCCTCGAATATTCCAAATTATATTAGAGTTTATGATATTAAATCACACACACACACACACACACACACACACACACACACACACACACAC
>JANHMN010000009.1:20764044-20777103 GCA_030674055.1 Rhabdomys pumilio
CACACACACACACACACACACACACACACACACACACACACACACACACAAAGTGGGGAAACCTTAACTATCAGCCACTAATCCAGTATCTTCCTGGCTAAAGACAGCAGGCAGGTCTGTTTCCTGCTTTCCTCATTCATCTACTCCTACCTTTTGTAGTCAGTGGGAAATTCTTCTCATCTTTGGAGAACAGGAAGCTCTTTCCTATCACTCTTATTTAGAGAACAGGTAAAGAAGACCCATATCTTGTTCATCATGGCAAAGAGGACAAGCAAGAATCCTGCATTGGCTCTGGTAAGGCAATCTCTTGGCATTTTGGCTTTTTAATAAATGCAATAATGATATTTATTTTTCACTGAAAAAGTATTTTTATACAATATGTTTTGATTATGTTTTTCCTCCACCGTTTGTTTCTTCACAGATACACCTCATCTCACCAGCCAACCAACTTTATATTCTTCTCCCCCTTTCTTCAATAACATGTGTGTCTACAATGACATGTTAAGTAGGTTAGACATGTTCAAAATCAAAGCTCCCGTTTCTTTGTTTATCTCTCCCCCAATACCAGTCTGTAGCTCACAGGCGAGTAGGTATCTCAGAAAATACAAACAAGTTCCTCCTGTGTGTCAAATGAAAATCTTGACACAATGCTTACTCTTCGCTCCTTTGTGTGTAGTCTCCACTTCTTATAGCCTTTCTTTGGCTTCATCTTCAACCGTACCAAGAATATGACGTATTGTGTAGCACTTAACTTTCAATTGAAACATAGTGGGTCCTAAAGAGAGGTGCTTAAGATTCAGAAAGTTTAGAATTTAAAAATCTCAGGTGTAAAAGGCTCCTTCTGTCCCAAGATTATATAAGCAATAAGGTCTACGAAGGAACAAAGACAAACAGCGCTACCTGGAAGATACTATTTGACCTATTGAGCTGCTTTCAAGGTATGCAGAGAACACCGTGGTGCCAGGTTTCCATACTAGTAGGTGAACTAGTAGTTGATAGTAGATGCAGCTGCCTTTGTGTCATCCTGTCTCCACGAGTAACCCTCACTATACTGATACTCATACATAATACTCATATAAGTAACCTTAATAAATCTGTTGGTTCACCAAACTAGACTTTGGCGGTATTATTACGTTAGTCTATTGGAGGCTCCATACCTTGGTTAAGTAGCCTTTTGCTCGTGTTACTCCAGGAAGTGTCTCATTGCTGTCATTCTAGGTAAGTTGTGATCTTCATAGAAAATGTATCCAAAGCTTCAAGGTTGGCCCTTCTTTCCCTTTGCTCTTGGATAGCTGTCTATTCACACTGTAGGTAGAGCAGCCCTTTGCAATAAGGTAGCTAATTACAGACTATGCCAGTGACAACCATCCTATGAAGACCCATAGTTTCATGGCTGCTAAGATTTTGTGTGCTCTGCCTTCAGTGTCATTCCCTGCTTTTGAACTCCTACCATCTTCTACTTGCGTAGTTCTTTTTAGTCAGCCACGCTGCTCATTTTCTTCTTCTTTAGCATGTCAGATGCACTCTTAACTGGGGACCTTTTTGCTTGCTTTTGATCCATCTGGGATGTTAAACCCAGGAACTATATGACCATTTCCTTATTCCCAACTGTCCCGATAAACCCCTATGCTTATCACCAAAGGATCTTCACTCCCTGAGTTTCTACTCCTTTATTTCTTATAGTACATATTCACTTCTTATGATGCACACCACTGTCCAAATAGTTTTCTCTGGGTGTGTATATCCATGTATCCATTGCTTAACACATAATATCTACCCATGAAGCACTAGCTTTGCAAGAGAATACATATAAAGCTTGTTGACCCTACTAATCATACCTTGAGATTCCTGGGAAGATTTCAGTAAACCTTTTTAAAAGAAAAATTCTACAAACTTTTGATATCACATATATGTTGTTACTTTATAATGAAATGGGATGTTGTTCATGGTAGAGTGATTATTTAGTGTGTGTGAGATCCTAGATTTGATCCCCAGTACTGTGAAAGGATGAAAGAAAGAGAGAGAAGGAAGGAAGGAAGGAAGGAAGGAAGGAAGGAAGGAAGGAAGGAAGGAAAGAAAGAGAAATGAATGAAGGAAAACCAAGGAAAGAAAAAAGAGAGGAAATAAAGTTTGTTTCCTTATGAACGGGCTGTGTGTGTATGTGCATGTGTGTGTGCATGTGTATAAAGATAGTACTGAATTTATCACTTAGAAAGTGTTCAATGTTGTATTGTTTTTATCCTCTTCCAGTTTACTGCAAAATATTTATATGATATTCACAAAGTCAAAGTTTTATGGGTACAGTATCCTAGCCTGCCTTTTCATCTAATATGCCATAAGGAACTAATATAAAATGATTTAAATTCCATATAATGATTCTAACTTCCAAGCACCATACTTTATTTAGCCATTCCCTCACTGTTAGACATTCAAGCTGATTATAAACTTTATGTCTTTATAGAAATAGAGCATTTTTTATGTAAGATTTTGCTCATGTGTCTGTGAGGACAAAATGAATTGCTGAGTCAAAGACCATATTTGATAATCTCTTGACAGACAAAGCTATGCTAATTTTTATATAATTTGCTGTAAACAATTTATGAACCTGGACAATATGATACCTTCAGTAGTCTAAAATTCTTCAATCACAAAAAAGAAAACTAGAGAAGAAAAAAAACTTTTTAAAATAAAGAAAAAAAGAATAGCTATTCTCAGGAGCTGAAACAGTCCATTAAGCTTGGTAGCAAGCACTTTTACCAGCTAAGCCACTTCACTAGCTCCATATTATTATTATTTTAGTTAGAATTTTTAGATCAGGAATATGATCAATTCAGTCCTCATGTATCTAAGACCAGTTCTTGTCCCATTCACTGTCCCAAACTGTTGAATCTCAAACCCTGACTCATAAAGGCATAAATCTCACCTCTACAACTGATTAATTAGAGCATTTGCTAGGCACCAACCATCAGTGCAAAGTTGACCTCACCCAGTGCTGTTCTGCAACTGGTACAGCAGCGCATCATTAAGCAGGTAGGTGTGAACTAACGATGAATAAACCACACTATACCTCATAAGTACTAACGATGAATAAACCACACTATACCTCATAAGGACTTCCGTTCAAAAATTGTTTGCTGGTAAGAACATTAGTTCAAACTGTATCTCTCAGAATTTCCAAATCAAGCAAAATAGAGCTAGGATTTTGTCTCAGAACTCCCAACACAGCAGGCTATAAGCAAAATTTATACACAGGCATAATACAGCATTAGTTGTTCTAGTGTGATTTGTAGGCCACTGTATAAATCTCTCCTCACCAAAATAATGTGTTTATCTTGCCTTACACCCTTTTTAGACTTTACCCTCATGGAGAGACAATGAATCCCAGAGTTTTAGGTCTCTGTCTACATGCTGGAAACTGACATTAAAACAATGGAATTTTAACTCATTATCAACCTAGGTCCATGAAGAAAACCTATAGCTGAGGGGATTCTATGTGCAGAAGGATATATCAGAAAGCAAAGCATGATTCTAAGATGGAAAGGTTAAAGTTGGAGGTAGAAAAGTAGAAATTGTGCTTTGAATGAAGTGTGTCACCCACAGGGATATGTACAGTCACCTAGAGGCACTCTTTCAGAACATCATGGAACAGTTATATAGTAATGCCTCATTGGAGGACTGGAGGACTAGGGGCAGGGAGTGGAGTTTTATAGTCTGTCCCTACTTACAGCTCACACTCTGCTTCCTGACTACATATTTTACGTGACTAGCCAGCCTCCTGTCATTTATTCTCCACCATTGGTGGACTGTACTACCTCAAACTGTAAGCCAAGGCATGTCCTTCTTCACTGACATTGCTCCTTTTTACCAATTTGTCTCAGCAACAATAACAGCAACTGATACAACCACAGACTCAAAGACTAATAGTACATAGCCAAATAAGCTGGTATCAACTGCCTAAGGGGACTACAAAATAAGAAATATTGTGGCATTAGACACAGACAGAGTGGGCAATAATATATTCAAGAAATGAAAACATTTTGCAAGTGCAGAAGAGGGATTAACATCACAAGTGTTCCTTCATAAGACAACTAGATAAGGCTAGTCAAAAATTAACCTATGCTAAGGTTTTGGGGACTTTTCAAAAATTTAGCTTGCTGTACTTCAACTGCTGTCTCTGAATGAATAGACCTGAGTGGATATCTCCAAATGATGGAGATCATATTAGTAAACTGCTGTATCTTTATAAAACATTGGCTTGCAGTGTTGGGTGTCATCCATTGTTTGTTGAACTCCGTGTTGCTCTGAACTCATTCAGTCTATTCTTGGATTTATAAAGAATGACTCATATCCTGTAATTCTGCAACAGCAAACAAATCTTCTAAACATCTCACAGGAATTCTTATACTATTTCCCAGATTCATTAAAAATCAAACTATACAGCCAAGATAAAATTATAAAAATTACCCATGCAATCATTTTCAGAAATTCAAATTTAACCAGAGACTCCACACTTAATCTTTCAAGCCTGTCCCCAACTTAACTTAATCAGTGTGAGAAACTCCTAGAAAATTAGATCTTTATGACCCCTTGACCTAAACCAGAGGGATGGAGAGAATTTAAACAAAGATATCAGAAGCAAAATAGGACACAAAATCACTGCTTTGTTTGTCTCTCCAGAATCCACTGGGCTCGGATCTGTTTGACACAGACAGGCCTGAGCATAGAGCAGGAATAACTTTCAGTAGACCAGCCCCTAGTTTTCTACTTCTGTACAGCAGATCCTATATCCTAAAACCACATAGTCTACAAAATAGCACCTCAGTCTGCAGACCAAGCATTCTAACTATGAGCTTGCGGGAAGTTTTCAAACTAAAACTATAGAAGTTGTTCTAGTTTGTTGTTTCTATGATAAAACTCTGGCCCAGAGCAACTTGAAGAAGCAAGGGTTTATTTGGCTTCCACTATCATTGAAGGGAGAAACTGGGGCTGTTTGGTGGTTTGTCTTAGGCTAACACACAAGCAGCTTTCTTATATTGTCCATGATGACTACCTGCCCAAGGGTGGCACTACCCACCATGTGCTGAGCCATCTCACATCGATAATTCATCAAGATAATTCCTCACAGACACAGGCAAAGTTACTCAGATTGAGGCAACATTTCACATATTCCCTCTTCTCTGGAGACTCTAGGTTCCATCAAGATGGAAAGAAAATCTAAGCAACACACACACAAAAATTCTCAAGTCCATCTACTATTCAATAAGGTCATCAACCTCAGAATAACATGTGTTCTAGATTTGTTTCTGTTGCTGTGATAAATTTCTCTGGTAACAGGCAATTTATGTGGAGAATGACGGATTCATTTTAATTTACAAATTATACTCCATCGCTGAGTCAAGTCAGGGCAGGACCTCAAGCAGGACAGTGAAGCAGAAACCATTAAGGCAAGCTGTCTTCTGGCTTGTTCTCTGGCTCACACCTAGCTAGTCTTTTATACAGACCAGGAATCTCTACCCAGGAATGCTGCCAATAAAACTAAGCTTGGCCCTTCTATATCAACTGATAATCAAGACATGCCCACAGCTAGTCTAAACTGGGCAATTGAGACTCCCTTCTCCAGTGAGTCTAGACTCTGTCTAGTTGACAGTTGAAGCTAACTAAGAAATAAGGCTTCCTGTGTGCTACAACTAGTAACTTTCAGGTAGCAGCACTACCAGGTCATCTTACTGGCCATGTCAATCAATTTATTTTCATGTTTGTGTGCTTCATTATTACGCCAAAGATCTAATCTAGCCCAGTACTATGTATCATGCTGTTGTTTCACGGGAATGACACAGCTGCCATTTCTATCGCCAACAGTGACAGGAGATATCTTCTTTTCTCCTTCTCCTACATTCCAATCTATAGTGACTGCCACTGACCGAACCTAAAAGAAATCTATCTAAAGAGTTTGAAATGTAATAAACAGAATTCCAACCACACTAAAGGAAAAGACAGTATGTGAGGACAAGGGTGGAGCTGGGAAACAACAAACACCACAAAACAAGGGAGAATCCTTAAAGAATATAAGGTCAGCAGACAGTCATGACTCAATGTGGCTAACCTCATAACCACTACTAATCTTTAGCAATTCTTTTTATTTTCCTTGCTCTAACAACTCTCCCTTGGGATGAAGAGATGTCTTAGAATGTAAAAGATTTGCCATAGAAGAATGAGGACTATTAGTTCAATCCTAAAGAATGTATATATAATATATATGAATATAATATGTAAATATTATTTTAATAATGAATATTATAAATATATTATTATATTCATCATGAATATAATATTTATATATTATAAATAAATAATGAATATAATATATGTATATATATTCTGTATATAATATATTATTCAATATATACTACACTATACACTATATATTATATACTATGTATTATATATCATATGGGCATAGCACTGTGTGTTTGTGATCCCAGCACTAGGCACATGTAGAAACAATATTTCCTGGGGTTTGCTGGCCAGTCAATCTAGATGAGTCAATGAGCTCCAAGTTTTATGGGACACAGATACAAAATAATAAATTCAAAAGAAATGAAGGAAAACACCTGACTTAAACTTTTAAACAACAAACACACATACACTCACACAAGTACAAAAGCACACACAGACACACACACACACACACACACACACACATAGCACTTGGCAGGAGTGAGAAGAAAATTCAGATTTTTTAAAATGGAAAATCAACTTGAAGAATAAAAAAAGTTTAAAAGAACTACAGTGGAAGGCATGGTGGTGATCTTAATCCCATCCATGAGAAGCAGAAGCAGAAAGAGGCTAATTTCCCAAAAGTTGCTGTGGTGGTTTGAATATGCTTGGCCCAGGAGGTGTGGCCTTATTGAAGGAAGTGTGTCACTGTGGGGATGGGCTTTGAGACCTTCCCTCTAGGTGCCTGGAATCTAGTCTTCTCCTGTTTGCCTTTGCAACAAGATGTGAAACTCTCAGCTCCTCCAATGCCATGCCTGCCTGGACACTGCCATGCTTCCCACCATAATGACAATGAACTATACCTGAGCACCAATAAGCCAGCTCCAATCAACTCTTGTCCTTTTTAAGAGTTGCTTTCCTTTGCCCTGGTGTCTCTTCATGTGTCTCCTCAAGGCAATGGAAACCCTAATTAAGACAGTCAGTCACCAACTGGCTGATTGCCAGGAGGAATGGCAACCAAGCCTACCTACACCCAGAATCCATTCTTTTAACCTTACATCTTCCCTTTTCTGTGACCCTAATCTCCCTGCCATACTTGGGGCTTCTTCAGTGCCCACAATGATCAGAAGAAGGCATCAGTTCCTCTGCAGCTGGAGTTACAGGCAATTGTAAGCCTCCCACTTTTGGTCCTCTACAAAAGTATGAATTACTCTTAAATACTAAGTCATCTCTCCAGTCTCAACCCCAGTGTTTCCTTAGAATCTTTCGATGTGTTTTAAAGTAGTTACTGGGTCTATGTTTACCTTAGCAGTCCAATTAAACTATTTTGCAATAATTTGCATTCTTTTTATTCTTTGCTTTTAAAGTTTAATCAGTTTGGAAATAGAATGTTGTAATGGTAGATTCCATATCCTCTCACATTGACGTCTTCTTCAATATCATAGCATAATGATCAAAACTGACACACTCCACATTGGCACAAGATTTTTAACTGAACCACAGACTTTCTTGGAATTTTATCAATTATGACATGTTTTTGCTCTCCTTTACCAGAGTCCTATTCAGATGCTATATCACATTAGCAGCTATTCATGCCTATTTTCTCTCATGCTATGAGTGCTTACTGAAGCAATTCACATACTTCAATAAAACAATGCACATCTTTAAAGCTTCCAACACTTGATATTGCCAAATATATATGGCATATGTATATGATATGATGTATATATCATATCATATATATAAAAAACATATATAAAAAAACCTTCAAATTTATTATCTAATTCAACTGCATGAGTTAGTTAAATTAACACACACTAGTCTCATGAAACTTATCATTTCCACCTGATCTCTCTGTCTGTCTCTGTCTCTGATTCTCTCTTGCTCTCTCTCATACACACATACACACACACACACACACACACACACACACACACATACACATACATACCTGTGTGTGTGTGTTTGTGTGAATTGGTGGAAGTGAGTAACATAGTAAGATTATTTTAACATATGCATCTGTGTGTAGCCTGTGCGCATGTATAAATGTGCACAAGTGTGTGTGTGTGTGTGTGTTTGTGTGTAGGGGTGCATGAGTGTGCACTCACACAGGCATGCACATGTGGAGTCTAGAGATCTAGAGGTTGATCTTGAGTACTGTTCTCACTCAGGTTCCACCTTATTTGCTGAGTCACGGTCTCTCACTGAACCGAGAGTTGCCAGTTTGGAAAGTCTATATGGTCATCTTGCCCCTAGAGATCCACTGCCTCCACGGATAACCCAGAATTTTTATGTGGTTCTGGAGATTCAAACAGTGGTCATTATTCTACTGTGGCAAGGGCATTATCCACTGAGCAATCTTCCTAGGCCAACTTGATTTCTTTTTTTCTGAACCTTTGAAGTTTTGATATCACTGAGTGATAAATTGCTTGGTCAGCTTTCTTGGGGCCTTGACTATAATCTCCATCACCCTCTAAAAAAAAGAAAACAAGTACAATTAAAGTAAAAGTACTATTATTCAAAACAATATCTGGGACACAACAAATTCAATAAAGACATGTTATCTGGACCTGTTGATTCACTTCCATCTGCAAAAACATACACTAGAAACTTGCCATTTTTGGACATGTAAGTCCATTTTTTATATTATTCTCTTTCTCTCCCTCTCTCTCTCTCTCTCTCTCTCTCTCTCTCTCTCTCTCTCTCTCTTTGTGTGTGTGTGTGTGTGTGTGTCTGTGTGTCTGTGTGTCTGTCTGTCTGTGTCTAAGTAAGTTCCATGACATTCATGTGGACACCAGAAGACAGCTTGAAGTATTTACCTTCATCTTCTACCATGTTTTGGGCAAGGTCTCTTGCTGCCTGACATTCTGGACATCAATAGTTGACATAGGATTTTTGAAATTATATATAGAGATGGCCACATCCAGATTTACATGGGTTCTGAAGATCTAGACACTGGTCCTCATGCTTTCCCAGCAAGCATGTTTCCCACTGATCCATATACCCTCCTGTTTTCTACACAGTTCTTCAGAGCATCTTTGAGCATAGAACCTGTACTTTGTCATTCATTTCTGTCCCACACGAGAGGGAGATTCCCCACTCTAACATGTACATTGTAAAGAGTTAAAGATAAACCTTGCCAATCTTTACAAAAATAATACAAGGTTATTAGGTAACAGAACCCAGACAGTATTACCCTGACATTTCCTGAAGTCAGAAACCACAGAAGCAGTGTATCAGGGGTCCTAAGTAAGGGTTTGACTTCTGCTGCCCTCTCTAAAGTCTTGAATATACTTTAATTATCTTTGACTTATGAATAATATCGAAGCCAATTAGAATAAGGTTACTGTTTCAAGGGTGGATCCATAAAACGAGCATTTGGTTCTCATAGCAAACACCAAGAGAGCCTTTATGCCCGTGAATTCCTGGTCCCAGACCTATATATAATCAGAAGTCCTGATTCTCCTTGTCTCTACCTAATATAAATTGAAATTGTAATGTGAATATTATTATCATTTCACAGAAAACAATTAATAGTGAATGTCTCTATTGTCCTTTATCTCTATAATGGTTCTGGACAAAAATGGAAAGTAAAGTGAAATCAGTAAGAAACAATGTCTGTACAGGTCTTCTCCTTGAACTGTTTCCTCTTTCTGCTGCTCTCTCCAGAAACTCCTGCTTCCTTTTTATACTCTGATACCATGCACTAAAAATCCACTTCTCTCTTGCTTTTAGAACTGAGTGACCAAGGATCTGTTTAGCTATTAACTCAGTCCTGTTCTCTCTACAACCCTAGAAGTCTCAGTCAGTAAATTGTTCTGTCACGTGACACCCTCAGTACTAACTCAGTTGCCATCCCTGGTATTTCCTTACAAAGTAGATTTTTAAAATATCAGTATATTAGGTATTTTTCTGTTGTCATAATAAAAAAGAAAACTAACAAAAAACAAATTATGGAAGTGAAAGTTTATTTTGGCTTATAGTGCCAGAGAGGATATGGGCCATGATGATAAGGAAAGCAGGGCAGCTGAAGTACAAGGCCATGCTGGTAGTCAGGAAAAGGCTGATTAGGTTTTGTTGGCAAGCAGGAAACAGAGAAGAATAAAAAGAGGAGGAAGAGAAGACGGAGGAGGAGAAGAAGGAAGGAAGGATGGAAAGAAGGAAGGAAAGAGAGAGAGAGAGAGAGAGAGAGAGAGAGAGAGAGAGAGAGAGAGGAAGAGAGAGGAAGAGAGTGAGAGGAAGAGGGCCAGGGTTTCAAGTTTCAAAGCCCACCCCCTAATGACGTACTTCCTGCCTTACTTCCTCCATCAAGCCACTGATTCTATTACCTTCCAGACAGCACCACCAGCTGGAGAATAGATGTTGAAACACATTAATCTGTAAGAGATACTTGATTTTCGAGCCATAATAGTCCCAAATCTGAAGTTCACTATTTTCTTTCAAGTTTTTATGACAGAAAGGAGACAGCCTGAGAAGTTTTCCAGAAATGCATTCATCAGCAGAAAGCCAAAGGCCTGGGCCAGTGCCTGTTCTATTCCTTAATGTGCACAAGATTTGATTTTTTTTTTAATGAAATTTTAAGTCACACCCTTCATACCTTCAAGCCACCAGGCACATCCTCCCAGCAGGCATCTCCTCAATGTGACAGGCAAGCACATTATGCTAAGTAGATAATCACAACAATTAACTGAAAAGGTTATAATTTCATCCTGTTTGGTACAGTTGGCCTGTCAAAAACAATTAGGTTAAAATACATCTCAAGCTTCTCTCTGCAAACTTGATGACAGGAGGAAAAAAAATAAAAGAAGAAGAGAGAAAAAATAAGAGGCCAGAACTTTTAAGTCGGCCAAATAAAAGATTGAAATATGACTACTAGGGAGAGATTTGCTAAAGAAGCCCTTTGGGCTGAAGTGATGGTGTTTAGCTTCTGAATATAAAGACTGAAAAACATAAATATTGAAAAATGAATGTGCCTGGTAGGACTTCAAGGCAGGATTGCTGGGGGGGAAGGTCAATCTTTCAACATTCATGAGGAAATGAGAAAAATTATAGAAGTTGCTAACAATTCTGCTTTCTGACAATTTTGCTTGCACTGGTACTTAACATTACGATGATCTAGGAATAAGTGTTCACATCCCAGCTTCTGGTATCCACTGGTAACCGAATTATCTAAGGATTTGGAAAAATTTACATGCCCCTTAGTGCCCATGTTCACTTCTAAGAAAATTAAAAGACATGGAGGATGAAGAGATGGAGCTGCCAGTGAAGTGCCCTGGAAGCAAGAAGAACTGATTTTAGATCCCCGATGCCTACTTAAATAATTTAAAAGGTGGCTCTGAAAGTCAACATTTGGATCCCAAATCTGGGAGGTGCAGACAGAAGAAGCACTGAGGTTAGTGGCTGACCAGCCTAGTGGAATCAGTGAGCTCCAAGTTCAGTTAGAGACCTTGTCGCAAAACAGCAAGAAAACCATAAGAAAAGGAGTGAGCAAATTAACAGGACATCCACTGTCAACTCTGACACTTCTCTCTCTCTCTCTCTCTCTCTCTCTCTCTCTCTCTCTCTCTCTCTCTCTCACACACACACACACACACACACACACACACACACACACACACCACGCACACATTGGGAGTGGGCACAACCAACATTTAAAAATCTTACCCAGATTTAACATTCTTGAATTTTACTAAAAGTCTCTAAGGCAAATATGAACAGACTCTGGTGACAATGATCTAATTAGGGCAGCATCATGGAAGCCATTGGAAGATCCTTCACTGGGTGCTATTCCTTTTATTTCCTTTTATTTACCTTTCTGTCTATGAAAGTTAAGAGCTATATAACCATTATCTTTCCATGTATGCTATCACAAAAGAAAAACAGAACCCTGTGAAGCAAAATCCATGCATGTAAGACTGTTTGGGAAATAACAATGAAAATGACAGATACAGATTGAGAATCGATGTATATGAAACCTGATGTATCTAAGACATGAAAATACCTGCATGCTCTATCACTGATTTTCTGAATTTTCATACTGGGGCTGAGAATTGACTCAGCTGGTAAAGTACTTGAGTTTAGATTCCTAGAACTCGGGTAAAAGGCTAGATATGGCAGCACACACCTGGAATCTCAGAACTGTGGAGGAGGGAACACATGGACCCCAGGGGTCATTGGCCAGCCAGTGTAAGTCAAGCTCCAGGTTCACTGAGAGAGCATATCTCAAAATATAAGGTATAAAGTGATTGAGAAAGATGCCTAATGCTAAACTCTGGCCTATACAGCACACAAACACATACACACACACACACACACACACACACACACACACACATATACACACACACACACAAACACCTATATAACTTACACACAAAATTTTATAAAATATTTCTAAACCTTAAAATAAACTATGAATGTTCACTATGATCACAGGAAATTGGAACTTTCTATAGCAGAAAAGATCACAGACATACAGGTAAAATAAACTACCTTTTTTCCAGAAAAAAATAATATAGATTCATTCCCTGTCTTTTGAACTTACTAGACTTCAAAATGTTCTCTATCAATTTATCTATTTCCTTATGGCACTATTGACAAAATAATAGTCTTTCATTTTTCAATTCCCAAATCTATCTGTACGTTTTATCTATTTTTTAAAATTGGTTATCGTACTTGCTACTAAAGTAAGCTTTGTACAATACCATTACATTCTAGGGTACCCTGAACTTTGTGTGTGTGTGTGTGTGTGTGTGTGTGTGTGTGTGTGTGTGTGTCTGCATGTTCATATATGTTAGTACACAGGTATGCAGACACACACACACACACATACACACACACACA
>JANHMN010000009.1:20777503-20805032 GCA_030674055.1 Rhabdomys pumilio
TCTCTCTCTCACACACACACACACACACACACACACACACACACACATACACACACACACCACGCACACATTGGGAGTGGGCACAACCAACAACCAACATTTAAAAATCTTACCCAGATTTAACATTCTTGAATTGTACTAAAAGTCTCTAAGGCAAATATGAACAGACTCTGGTGACAATGATCTAATTAGGACAGCATCATGGAAACCATTGGAAGATCCTTCACTGGGTGCTATTCCTTTTATTTCCTTTTATTTACCTTTCTGTCTATGAAAGTTAAGAGCTATATAACCATTATCTTTCCATGTATGCTATCACAAAAGAAAAACAGAACCCTGTGAAGCAAAATCCATGCATGTAAGACTGTTTGGGAAATAACAATGAAAATGACAGATACAGATTGAGAATTCATGTATATGAAACCTGATGTATCTAAGACGTGAAAATACCTGCATGCTCTATCACTGATTTTCTGAATTTTCATACGGGGGCTGAGAATTGACTCAGCTGGTAAAGTACTTGAGTTTAGATTCCTAGAACTCGGGTAAAAGGCTAGATATGGCAGCACACACCTAGAATCTCAGAACTGTGGAGGAGGAAACACATGGACCCCAGGGGTCATTGGCCAGCCAGTGTAACTCAAGCTCCAGGTTCACTGAGAGAGCATATCTCAAAATATAAGGTATAAAGTGATTGAGAAAGATGCCTAATGCTAAACTCTGGCCTATACAGCACACAAACACACACAAACACACACACACACACACACACACACACACACACATACACACACACACAAACACCTATATAACTTACACACAAAATTTTATAAAATATTTCTAAACCTTAAAATAAACTATGAATGTTCACTATGATCACAGGAAATTGGAACTTTCTGTAGCAGAAAAGATCACAGACATACAGGTAAAATAAACTACCTTTTTTTCCAGAAAAAAAAATATAGATTCATTCCCTGTCTTTTGAACTTACTAGACTTCAAAATGTTCTCTATCAATTTATCTATTTCCTTATGGCACTATTGACAAAATAATAGTCTTTCATTTTTCAATTCCCAAATCTATCTGTATGTTTTATCTATTTTTTAAAATTGGTTATCATACTTGCTACTAAAGTAAGCTTTGTACAATACCATTACGTTCTAGGGTACCCTGAACTTTTGTGTGTGTGTGTGTGTGTGTGTGTGTGTGTGTGTGTGTGTGTGTGTATGTTCATATATGTTAGTACACAGGTATGCAGACACACACACACAGAGAGAGAGAGAGAGAGAGAGAGAGACAGAGAGAGAGAAAGAGAGAGAGAGAGGGAGGGAGGGAGAGAGAGAGAGAGAGAGAGAGAGAGAGAGAGAGAGAGAGAAAGAGAGAGAGAAAATCCAAGGGACAACCTCAAATGTCTTCTTCAATCACCCTCTCCCTCTTGGAGACAAAGACTCTCATTGAACCCAAAGCTCACTCATCTGATGAGGCTAGCTTGTTAGTAAGTACTAAAGATCCATGTTCTAGTTTTATTTCTGTTACTGTGACAAAATACCCCAATAAAAAAATCAACTTAGGACAGAAAGTGTTTATTTGGCTTATAGTTGTAGTCAATTATTTCAGGGAAGTCCCAGAGGCAGGAGCTTAAACCAAATCAGCCACAGTCAAGGACAAAGAGTGAATAGACATAAATCCTGGTTTGCTTCTTGCTATTCAGAATGCTTTTTTTCTACTCTTACATAGTCTGTGCTCTAGCCCATGAAAGCTGAATTCAGGGCCAGCCAACTTCAACCTGGCTCCCCCTACCTCAATTAGCACTCCAGACAGACCCTGAAGACTAACTTGGTCTGGATAATTCCTCAGTTGAGACGCTCTCCTCAGGAGATTGTAGACTGAGAAGTTGACAGTTCAAACCTAACCATCACAACCCATCTCCATGCCCCAGCAGTGGAATTACAGGCACATGCCACAGTCCCCATTTACTTTATCGTGTTTCCAGGGCTTGAACTTGGGTCCTCAAAGCTTACACGACAAGAACTTTACTAACTCAGCCATCTCCCAGCTCCTATCTTAACTTCTCTTCTTGGGATATTGTTTCTTCATGCACCTTTCTTCGTACAGAATTCTGTTTTCAACTTCAGCTTCTGTGCAGAGTGGTCACACAGTAAATACTAACGTTAAATAATAAGTGGAGACTAGAAATCCCTGGAACAAGCTGGCTAACTAGATTAGACAACTCAGTGAGCCTTGGTTCAACTGAGATACCATTCTTCAATAAACAAAGAGAACAGTGGTCAAAGAGGACACCCATCCATCATCAACATCACCAACTTTGACCCTTCACATATATGTACACACATGTGCATGTGCACCCAGATCCCACACATTGGTAAACACGGATGCCTAGGTGCACACACATACCCCAGACATAGACATGTTCCAATAACAAAATCTAAATATAGTTAAACTATATTTAATGCATTAAAATTAAATGCAAGTTTTCTCTGTTCTTATTCAGAGAACTGGAACATTTTTTTCTCCACAGTCTATTTCTGACAGGGCATCATTGTGATGCCTCATTATAGGTCTTTTTCTTTTTTAATTCTGGACTTGATTCCTGCTGCTTTCTGACAACAATTTATCCCATCCACTGGGGCCACAGCCTTGACTTCTAATCTAGTCACCCACCAAGCTGTAGGAGCAACATATTTTTTTATGCTCATTTCACGGCAGATGGTTTATGGAGAATGCTGCCTGACAGATGGTTATTAAGGAAGTTTGCTGCCCGATCACAACCAATGTTCATGTTTTGTTTATGAGGCTGATAGTGTACTAGAATGCTGCATTTAGCAGACTGCCTAAATAGTTGACTTTCTCTTCCACCACTAAAACTTAATACTATAGTTTACAATTTCAGGTTTGTAAGGGGTAATTCCACTTAAATTTCTGGTGCTGCAAAAACTGCATCATAGCAAATGCCTACAATTCCAGTATTGTGAGGCTTCAGTAGAATTGTTCAAGAAGAGTAGAAGAGTTCAAGACTGGCCTAGGATCCAAAGGCTCCTACTATGTGATTTTTCTTGCAAAGACATGCCATGAGAAGCCATTGACCACTATCCAGAGAAACGACACTACTCAAGTCTAACTTAGTGAACTTGTGTTACTGAAAGGACTGTGGGTGAAGTATTACTTACAGGAGTATCTTGTGACAATCTTGTGACAATTACATAACAGGGAAACCCATCTCAGCATGGATAATGATTCATGAAAACTGTATCCATGGATCTACCTTGTGAGGGCAGCTCAGTAGTTCAGAAAGTCTACTTTCCCTAGTAGATGTTACTGTGGGAGAGGGGCCTTGTAAGTTTTAGGAGCTTCCTGAGATTAGTAGGTTTTGCTTATATTCACACCCTTAATGGAATGATGGAATGTTTCAACTTAAAACAAAAATACTGTGCTGCAGCCATGTAGTGAGACCTTCTTATTAAAAAAAGAAAACAAAAACAAAAAATAACAACAACAAAAACTCTGTCAGCTACTCGTTTACCTGAAAAGACTTCAGTGAGTCAATGAGTATCAGATATTATTTAAGTACTCAGAGATACTACAGGTAGGGATAAGTCTCAGATCTGCAGCTTTTCCTATAGGATGTACTTTCTGAAAAGCCAGTCTTAAACCTTCATTTTTTCCTCTGCCCTCTAGCGAGGCCTGCTCCTCTCTGTGCTGAAAGACTTCCTCCCCCACAGAGCCATAGCTGCTGGCCCCATGCCTGTCTGGCTCACAGCATACAAGGTTTACAAAAATATCAACTTAGTCACTCCTCTGTACTGTATACTTAGTACTCAGCAAAAGTTGGTATAGTGTCTCAAAAGGAAAGAGCCAAAAAGTTCACATTCTGTCTTATTCAATTCAACAAGGAGTAATCAATTCTTTTCACTTTAAAACAGGGATCTCTGGTAGTAAAGGCTTGAATTCAATCTCTAGAATCTATATATATAAAAAAAAAAACTCTGCATGATCAAACCCACTAATAATCTCAACGCTGAGGAAGTAGAAACAGGCTGGGGCCTCAGGCTCTCTGGACAGTCAGTTTAGGCAAATCAGAGAGTTTTCGGCCACTGGGAGGCCAGGTCACAAAAATGAAGGGAGACTACACCCATGAAGCAACCATAGTTGTCTTCTGGTCTCCACATGCACATATGCAGACACATACAAACATGCCCACATGTGCACATAAATGATACACATAAATACAAGAAGCTTATTAAAATGATGGAAACAATAATGTAGATTCAAGAAGCTTCTGCAATAGAACAGTGAGAATCTCTGTGCAAAAGGCCCTGACTGTGTCTCAGCAGGAACCTTCCAACTGCTTCAATTAAGTTCAACTCATAGGTTAACACACACTGTCAAAAGGAGAGATGATTCTGAGACAGATGAATCCTTCCGCTCATGAAATCATCACTGCATTTGCATCTTTCATGAGTTACGCCTTTTCCATTGCTAAAGAAAGGCTGGAGGAGCTTCTGTTTGAGTGGCTTGTGCTCTCTCTGTAGTCTTTTGGATATGCTGCCCTGGCATGATGAACTCACATTGGCTGACAGCCTGGCAGTCCTACAGCTGCAAATGTCACCATGAGAGATTTGATCAGCCGAGACCTCACAGTGACTCAGTAGGAGATGAATTGGGAATATTAAATCATAAGTTACTGTGTTTTATAACAAGGAATATTTAAATCAGGTGAATTGCTTATGCAAATATAGAAACTTTTGCAAACATTAAATTCAGATATTGGGACCTGGATTTCCAAGTTGAGAGATGGTTCCTAGATTAAGAGCTCTTACAGAGGGTCAGATCTCAGTTCCAAACACTCACTTATACTGGGTTGCTGACAACAGCCTGTAACTCCAGCTCCAGGGGATCTGATGCTCCCTCCTGGCCTCTAGAAGCACCTGTACTCACATTCACATACCAGACACAGATACATAGACATAATTATAAACAGTCTTAACTATAAATCATTAATTCATTTCTGTGTCCAACTGCAGACATACACACCCCCACCATCCTCAGCATCTGCTGTGTTGGCGATGAGACCTGTGTGGGGTCCTGTGGTCTTGTGAACAATCTTAACCTGTTGGTAATAAATTCCAAGTGCATATGCATTAACATAGTGCTTCCAGAAGAAACAGCTCTATGCTATGTTGCCACTGTGAAAGTTTAAACCTTGAAAACAGAAAACACTGTGTACATATGACATTTCAGAGTTCTGCTTTTAAATGACTAAGGCAACCATTACCCAAGGAAAACTTACAATAAATAAAAATGAATGCCAAACCACTGAAAATAGATATTAGAATTTAATTTGAAAGCCAGTGTTTCATTCTTTTCCTCTAGAAGACTGTATTTGTTTTCCCTTATGCTACATCTGTAACAAAGTATCACTTAAAATATTGAGAATTAGGAAAATTGTATCATGCAATGTAAATCTTATTAATAGATTTTGGAGTACAACAGAATGGAAACGCCGGTCAGTGAAACATTGTATCTTCTTTTTCCCTTAATTCCTTTAATTTTCCTTTTTTAACTTTACTTAAAATTGTCTCCCATGATATGCTGTGTGCTTGGATCTATTGAAGTAGCATTTTTGACGAATTTCTTTTTGTACCATGCTATAAAATGGTCTAAATCCTTCTCCAATGGACTCACAGTATCACTACGCTTATTTATATATGTTTCTTCATGCTTATTACATTTCTTTGTGTGGAGAAGGTAGTATAACTGCACAGACACTCGTGTAGAGACAAAGGACAGCTTTCATCACTATTGCCTTTCCTTCTACCATGTAAGTCCCAGAAATGGAACTCAGGTTGTCAGGCTTGGTGAGGCCACTTTACCTGCTAAGCCATCTTGCCGCTCCTATTTAGTATTTTATCTATCTCCCCTACCTCCATGTTTCCTCTTCAAAAGGCATTTATGACCTTTGGCCTATACAAGCCCCATTCTTACTCAGAGGGAGAGCACTTCAGACACTTATATTTTCGTTGAGTCAATATTATCCAGAATTTTAACAAGCATATTTCCCATTGCTGGAGAGTTGCAGTGCTAGGATTCTTGACAGGATAACCCGGGACACAACGTCCACTCTCCGCAGGGTGTCTTTACATGTTTGGTCTCTGCAGCATTGCCATTAAAACACTCCAAATAACAAAAGTCTGATGGTTTTGTTGCTGAAAAAAAAACAGTGAAAAAAATTTTTTACTTAAAAATTATTAAGAAGTTGGTGAGATACTCAACATTTTATTTTTGTAGAAAGTAAAGGATGCAGTATAGTAATAATATCAGGCAATCATTATTAAATAAGATTATATATATATATGTATATATATATATACATATATATATATATATATATTGAAATTATGTATATATTGAAATATAATCACATTCGCCCCTTGTTTTTTTTTCGTTTCCATCTACCCTAAAGCCTACTTGACAGGTCCCCCTTTCAACTTCATGTTTTCTTTTTATGTATGTTGATAATCCACTAAGTTCAGTTTGTTCTATTCATGCGTGTGTGAGGGTGGAGTTATTCATTGAAACATAGGAAACTTACAGCAGCCACACCCTCCAAAAAGTAATTCTTCTCCTTCCAGTAGTTACCAAATGCCAGCAGTTTCTCAGTAAAGGATTGGTCCTGGAAAAACCTCCCCCTCCCATGATGTAAGATGGGCTGTCTTGATCTTGTGCAGAGCTTCTGCAGGTGTCACTACTGTGAGTCCGTGACTATGACAGCCATGCGGGGGGGTGGGGGGGAAAGCAGCACTCCACAGTGCTCCTCTCAATCTGTTAACTCTTAAGCTTTTCCCCCATCCTCTTGATATTCCCTGGGCCTTAGGGAAGAACATTAAAGATGTCCCATTTAAGTCTGAGTACTGGAACTCTTATTTATAGCACTTGGGCCAATTACAAGTCTTTGAATTCACTGCAGCCAAGCAACCATTTCTTGCATAGACAGTTCTTTAACGGAACTCATTGTTCAGTAGGATAAAGGAGATGTTGTATTGGTTATTTTTATTTTGCTGTGATAAAAATGTAATGACCAAAGTAACTTATAAAAGAAACAGTTTATCTGGACTTACAGTTCCAGAGGGATACAAGTCCATCATGGCAAAGAATGGCAGTTGTGGGCAGGTATGGTAGCAGGAACAGCTGGAAGCTCACATCTCAAACTTCCTGCAGGAAGCAGACGTTGAGCTTGAGATACTGCAGGACTTTAAACTGTCAACAATCACCTCCGGTGACATACTTCACCCAGCAAGACCACACCTCCTCCTTGACCTCAGAAATCATATTGTTAAATGGGGACCAAATACTCAGATGACTGAGACAATAGGGGGCTTTTCATTCAAGCCATTCCCCAGGTGTTGCATGCAGGGCATAAATACACAAATACAAACCTCCATAAAATATAACCAAGATGCAGTGTTCTATGAACTATGATGAGGCTCCTGATTTCACCCAGGTGTATCAAAGGAGTTCCCTTTCAACAATTTTCAACTGCAAAAAGCAGAAATAAAAATTAAATAGAAAACTTGAGAGTATAAGAGATGATCTTTGCAAAACAGCCTGGATAGATTTCCATCTAGTGGTCTATAGTCACAAGTCTGGCAACATCCTTCACGGAACCTATGGAGACAAAAGTCTTTGCACTGCTGGTGTGAACCTAAATTGTATAATTGCCTACGATGGGGCCGTTTAGAAAAACCAAAATTAGTCCACACACCTTTTGATGCGGCTCTACATCTATAACTGTCACTCATTTTTAATGTTGCCAAGGTGACAAACAATAACAACAGATCATCTTAGGATTAAGTCATATAGATTGGAAGAAAATGTTTCTTAATAAGACATACAAAAGAATACTATGGTATACTATGATAAAAGTGTGATAGAGTTAAAAAAGGAAATGTTGAGAAGTGTTGATTTTATCAGTATCTTGTTTTACCCTTTTTTTAAAGATTAAAAAAATTATTTATGAGTGTGTGTGTGTGTGTGTGTGTGTGTGTGTGTGTGTGTGTGCAGAGCCCAGAGGAGGGCTGATTGTGAGCTGCCCCTAGAGTTTGGTACTGAGAACCAAACTTCTGTCTTCTTCAACAACAGCAAGGGCTCTTAACTGATGTACCATTTCTCCAGCCACTGTTTTCTTTTAATGGACATTGTTGGGATTCTGCCCTCAACTTCTTTTAGACCTGGGGAACATATTTCCAAGGTGTGGCGAGTGCTGACTATTAAGTAATCACATTTTCTGCCTTCCTTAGAGATTACCCATAAGTAATGAGTGCTTTCATTTCAACTATAAACACCTTGGGGATTATGCATCTTCCAAGAAGGAAGGCATAGCAGTCTGTAGTAAATGTCTAACTCTAACATAGAATGGCCAACATACTTACCTCAAGATGGGACACTCTATGACATGGTTACAATTCCCAGCTTCCTCTAAGGGCAGGTTGCAGAACCTACATTAATACATTAATACCCACCGTGTGCCCTATCCTCTCCTGACTCCATTATAGCATTCATAACTGAGATTACTCACGCAATACAAGCACATAAGGATATGGTGGAGGGAGAAACTTCTCATTTTAGAAATTTGAGCTAAAAGATTATTTATTTATTTTAAAATCTCCTCTGCCAAATATATACAAAATCAATTGTTTCCTTTTCCTACTTTTCATGTGTTTGGGGGAGGTATATTCATGAGTAGGGTACATGTAGGTGCTGAAAATGCTTAGGCTCAATATAGACTCCTTTTCTACCTCAATCATTGATGTGAGTCTCTTACATCATGCCCAGATCTCACTGATATGGCTCCCCTGGCTGATGACTCACTCCGGCAATGCCCATTTCTGCCTTCCAAGGATGGAGTTACATGTGACTGCCACACACATCCTTCCCAAATTTATATGGAGTTCCAGAAACCCCCAACTATAGTCTTACACTTATGTGTTAAATGTTGAACTACTGGGCCATCTCCACAGCCCCAGAACCATATTTTAGCTGTAAAGTAACTGAGAAATAAGAGAGAAAAAAAATGAACTGCTCTGTGATAAACCGTGACCATCTATCTCTTTTTCCATCTGTCCAAAACAACTTCATTTATCCTGGAAGCTGAAGAAAAATTCTGAAATGTCCAAATAACAGAATACTTAGGAGCCCTAAACTATTGCATAGGCTTCAGAAATAATTCTCAGTGACTCCAAACACCCTGAGGGAAGGAGTGCTCCTAAAGTTGCATGGGGAAAAATTACAAGAACATAATTCTCAGAGTGCAAAGTAGAAAAGATTAAAAAAAAAAATCCAACCCCCAAAAAGAACTACAGCAAACTCAAAACGTCATTCCAAAACAATAACAACAGAGCACACAGTCACGGACAGCTTGAAACCAAGTGCACACACTGGGTCCATCAATTCGAGTCCGTTTCCCATTCCATTGTTAAGTCATCTAGTCATCTTCCATTCATCCTTGTAGGTCTGTGAGTTAATTTTCTGGACCAGTTATTTCAAGCTTTATGTATCATTTATTAAATCTAAATGCCTATTGGGAACCTATGTGTAGTTCCATCATACCAACACTGCCAAGTTGCCTTTCAGTTTGCACTGAGCCAGTGGATAGAATCGCCATATGTATCGCTTACATTTTGGGGTGCAAATTTGAATATAACAAATTATATCAGGGAATGTTTGATGACCTATCCCCTCCTCTGTGTTTGTAAAACCTATTTTATGAAGGCACAGAAATATCTTTTCATGGTCATTTAATGCTCTGGGTCCCTGAACAGTGGTGATGGATTCTGTTTGGTCTGGCAAACTCAAATTATCCCATAATCATTTTAGCCTGCCAGCCATGCTTACATTGACTTGTTTGAGTTTTAGAGAAGAAAATGTGGGGCTGTCATGAAAAATGGAAAGGAGTAGAGGCAAATAAAATAAAAGATTTCTTTGTGCTGAAATAAAATGCAGCGACTTTAATTTTCTACACGAAATAGGTTTCATTTGGTATCAAAGTGAAGTGAATTTGAAAATAGAAAACACAGTCCAATTTTCAAGTAAACTGATCTTTGAGTGTTGAGTCACTGGCTTGCTTGGTGCCAAAAAAGAATTCACTAAATAGGATAACAGTTTATCTCTTTCTCATCCCAAAAAGACTGCCACTTATGACATCATAAAAAATGTATGAAGTACTTTAACACAGAGTTATGTAAAAATTTCCTCTGAATTGTAATATTCCATCCTAGAAGGAGACTTGTTAAGATTCAGGAAGTAAACAAAACTTAAAAGGCTTAAGATATCAATTCATAAGTCTAGAAAAATGCCTGAAATGTACAGGATTTACAAAGCCCCTCCAAAAAAATTACATAATGAGTAGGGACTGTTGGGATCGGGAGATTTTCTGGTCTGTAGGCAAGTCTTCAAGTTGTGCAGGAAGCTCCAGCATCTGAGCATTCATGAATTGTTATCCAGGGAAAGGCTTTGTAGCAGTGTAGCTGTTTTTGAATCATGCACACTCCTGTAAATAACATTAATAATGCCATTCAATCATCAGGCTAGACATCAGTCTAATTATTTTTTTGGTATTTCTCTGAATTTGAAGTTAATAGGTATTTATTCCCATCTCTCCAAGAAAAGTAACACACTACACATGCAATCAAGTATTTTCATAAGCACTTTACAGACTTTACAGAACTAGACAATATATCTATCTCTATCTCTATCTCTATCTCTATCTCTATCTCTATCTATATCTATATCTACCTATATCTATATCTAATCTATGAAAGACAGAAATAAGAAAAGAATAGGAAGAAGAGATGAAGGAAGGAAAATAACAAGGTGAAGAAGATATTACCTTCTCATTTGTTCCTACCTAACTTTGCCTCACCACATACCACATGAAGGTGGTTAAGTATTATGGACAATTAGCATTTTCTTCTGCCTCTGTGCCTAAGACATTGTAAAGCCCACATTTCTTTCCTAAGCATCTGTTCCCTTTGCTAAAGGCATGGGAACTACTTCACTAAAATCTCTCCTAAGGCTGACCTCCTAGACTTCCAAAGTAATCTCTAAATCTGCAAACATCTGATACATTTTCCTGCTGTACCACCTGGAAAGTTGATAAAAAGCCAACTGGGTACAAAGTTCCTGGGGAACTGTGCGTGGTTTCTAAAGTTATAGTCTTTGACGTGTTCTAAGAAAAAGGGAAGGTGTCAAGTCAGCAATTTTGAAATATCCTTTTGGGTAAAATAAGAAACAATTATCTTCCATCAGACATTTCTGAACTGCTCACCTTGACAGCCCTTGCCATTTCATCTTTGTCTCCCTCCCACTTTAGAGCTAATTGTTCTTCCCTTTGGATACTCCAAGTTCCTCTGACTTGGCTGAAAAGTTTAATTGCAGAGTTACGGAACTCCACGGTAGTTATCTTCATCCAATCTTTGCCTAACAGTAGAGGCAATGATAGATAATGTTATTCAATGTTCTCAGAAATATCTTTATTATTATTCAAAATGTTTATCTTATTTTTAATTATATGTATATGTCTGTATGTATAGGTTCATGTATATATGAGTGGAAGTGCCCAAAATCTCTAGAAGAGGGCACTAGAGGACCTAGAACTGGAGTTTCAGGCTGGTGTGAGTCTGATTTGGGACCTAGACACTGAGCTGGGATCTTCTGCAAGACCAAGTATGTGCTGCTAACCACTGAGCCATCTGTCCAAACCCCACCATTATTATTATTTTATTATTATTATTATTAATTATTATTATTATAGAAAAAGTAATAACATTTTCATAGATTCTCATAAACTATTTTGCTGACCTTTTGATAGGAAACAAATATGAGTGAAAAGTTTATAACTAAGTGTTTTAGGTTAGTATTCATTCTAGCAGTATTAGCCCTAATAAAAAGAAGAGTAAATACCACTTATATATCATTGATGCTTTTTGATACATTTCAATTAATTCAACATTTATTAAATTATTCATATTTGTAGGCTTTGCAGGAAAACACTGGAATAAGATATATGTGAAGGATTACAAAATGAATCCACAACATTCAAATAATTTTTGTTTTTATTTATTGAGGCAGAGTTTTACTATATAGCTGTGACTATCCTTAAAAACACTATCTAGCCCAGGCTGATGCTCCAGACATATAATTACTGGGATGCATGGGTGTACTACCATGTCCAGCTTGAATTTTAATGAGATATTATTTCTGTATATATCTTCTTAGAGTTGATCATGGTCACCATCACTTTGAGCCATTCACCTGTACTCTGGCAGTGGTGAGCAGATCAGGAAACACCTTCTCAGGCATAGATGGCCTAGATAAGAGCATGACTTTCCAAGCTGCTACACAAACAGAATCATTAAAACATAAGGTTTGGGGCTAGAGAGATAGCTCAGAAGTTAAAAGCACTGACTGTTCTTCCACAGATTCTGAGTTCAATCTCCAGAAACTGCATTTGGCTCACAATCATCTTTAATGGAATCCAATGCCCTCTTCTGATGTGTCTGAAGATAGCTACAGTGTACTCATATACATAAAATAAATAAATAAATCTTTAAAACTCCCATAAGGTTTCATATTCAAAGCAAAAGCTGTTTCTCCCACAGCAGGTTAAAACCATGTGCTCCTGAGCTTTAGTTCAAGAAGACAAGCACAGAACAATGTGAGACTAAAACACTGCATAAACAAGGCAGATGAAATGCTTGACTTGGTGATTCAAAAAGCACTCATTAGTCACTCCTGGCCCAGAACACTGGTTCCTTCCAGTCTGGGCCCAAGCACTGAGCAGATCCCGGGCAGCAGCTCTGCCCCCAATCTCAAAGACCCCAGAGGAAGCAGGCCTCCCAGGAGCTCTAGCCCAGGCAGTATCTTAGGTAAGCAGACAGCAATACCAGCCCCAAACAGGGAGTAACTGGGACCCACAAGGACCCAGGAAGTCACTCCTGGCCCAGAGCTCTGGATCCTTCCGGTCTGGGCCTGAGCACTGAGCAGATCCTAGGAGGCAGCTCTGCTCCCAATCTCTAAAAGCCCAGAGGAAGCAGGCCTCCCAGGAGCTCTAACCTGGGCAGTATCTTAGGTAATCAGATAGCAACACCTGCCTCAAACAGGGAGTAACTGGGACCCACTAGGATCCAGGAAGTCACTCCTGGCCAGTAGCACTGTTACTTTCCTGTCTGTGCCCAAGCACTGAGCAGATTTTGGGCCCCAGCTCTTACCCCAGTAGTAACACCTACCCCACACAGTTCTGATACAACCAAGATAGGAAAGACAGACTCCAGTCAGAGACAGGGCAGGTAGCACTAAGGAGATCTAGATGGCAAAAGGCAAGCTCAAGAATATAAGCATCAGCAACCCAGGGTACTTGGCAACATTAGAACCTAGTTTTCTCACAGAAGAAAGTCCTGAATTCCCCATATTACTAGGAAAGCAAAATTCAGATTTAAAATCACTTCTAATGATGATGATAGAGGACTTAAAGAAGGACATAAATAATACTCTCAAATAATTTGAGAAGACAGGTAAACAGGTAGAAGCCCTTAAAGTGGAAACAAAAATTCTTTAAAGAATTACAAGAGAACACAACCAAACAGGTGAAGGAATTGAACAAAACCATCCAGGACATAAAAATGGAATTAGAAACAATCAAGAAATCACAAAGGGCTACTACCCTGGAGATAGAAACCCTAGGAAAGAAATCAGGAGTAATAGACTCAAGCATCAACAACAGAATACAAGAGATAGAAGAGAATCTCAAGTGCAGAAGATACCATAGAAAATATTGACACAACTGTCAAAAAAAAAAAAAGCAAACTGCAAAAAGTTCTTAACATAATGAGGAGACCAAACCTAAGGATAATAGGTATAGATGAGAGTGAAGATTCCCAAATTAAAGGCCAATAAATATCTTCAATGAAATTATAGAAAAATCTTTCCTAATCTAAAGAACAAGATGCCCATAAGCATACAAGAAGCCTATAGAATGCCAAATAGACTAGACCAAAAAAGAAATACCTCCCGTCACATAATAATCAAAACACCAAGTGCACAAAACAAAGAAAGAATATTAAATGCAGTAAGGGAAAAAGGCCAAGTAACATATAAAGGCAGACCTATCAGAATTACACCAGACTTCTCACCAGATACTATAAAAGCTAGAAGATGTTGGACAGATGTCATACAGACCCTAAGAGAACACAAATGCCAGCCCAGGCTACTATACCTAGCAAAACTCTCAATTACTATAGATGGAGAAACCAAGATATTCCACGACAAAACCAAACTTACACAATATCTTTCCACAAACCCAGCATTACAAAGGATAATAGCAGGAAAGCTCCAATACAAGGAGGGAAATTATATCCTAGAAAAAGCAAGAATGTAATCCTTTTCCAACAAATCCAAAAGAAGATAGTCATACAAAGATAATTCCACCTCTCATAACAAAACTAACAGGAAGCAACAATCACTGTTCCTTAATATCTTTTAACATCAATGAACTCAATTCCCCAATTAAAAGACATAGTAAGCTAATGGACTGGATACATAAATAGGACCCAGCATTTTGCTGTATACAGGAAACCTACCTCAGTGACAAAGACAGACTACCTTAGAGTAAAAGGCTGGAAAACAATTTTCAAGCAAATGGTCCTAAGAGACAAACTGGAGTAGCCATTCTAAAATCTCCAACTCGAGAACACAAAGGGAGGGACCCATGGCTCCACCTGTATAGACAGTTGAGGGTGGCCTTGCCAGGCATCAGTGGAAGTGGACTGTCTTGGTACCTGAAAGTTTGGATGCCCTAGTGTTAGAGAATTTCAAGAGCAGGGAGGCGGGAATTAGAGGATTGTGGGAGCACACCCTCATAGTAATTGGAGGAGGGGGATGGGATAAGGAGTTAGGTATCAGTGGAAGTGGAGGGCCTTGGTGCCTGAAAGTTTGGATTCTCTAGTGTTGGGGAATTTGAGAGCAGGGAGGTGAAAATGGGGGGATGGTAGGCACACACCCTCACAGAAACTCCCAGAATTATATGGATTGGACATAACAAAGGCAGGCCTCACAAGACTAGACTCCAGAATTCAAACAAAAAATTATCTTGATACTAAAATTTGTTTTGAGAATTGTATATTGCAGAATACATAGCTTTGGTGTATCTACTCATCAAGCAAGCTGAGCAGACCTGCTTGAACCTCTGATGTCCTGGAATTGCAGCTGGATGTAGTGAAGACACAGCGTCAGAGTCTTATCAATTTACTCTTCCCCCAGACCTTCATCTAATATCTCAATGCCCATAATCAGCTTGAAGAAGTTAATGAAGAGTCCGAACCCATATTCCCTGGGTTTGGGGACTAAGGTGGTTAATATTGGGCAGTCTTTCTAGGGGAAAGTAGTGGTTTTGTTGGAACAGGGAGGATTAGCTAGGATTTATTTCATAGCCATAACCTATTGGTAGAAATATGTATAATTGTTATTAAGATGAAGTTATAATTTCTTAAGTGGTACAAAATTTACTTTGATCTCAAATTTAAGGTTTTCATGGGTACGAGCTTCTTATTGATATAAAAGTGAGATTAATATTGTTACTCTCATAAGCATTGTGCCTGTATAACACATTTAGTAATACAAGGCTTAGACCTAGTCCTTCTTTAACTTTTTTAACTGATTTGAGATGGTTAGCCTGTGAGTTAAGGGCCTATAGCAAATTCATAGCTTTGAGTTTATTGTTAGGGTGTTTTCTATATCTTATTTAGAAATAGCTGAGAGGAGTTAACAGACAACAGCCCATATTAACTTACATGGCTTGTTAGTTTTCAAAACATCAGAAGTCTACAGAATTGACGTTACAAATATTTCTGTATTAATGTTCATTTTGATTAGAGACCTGTCTGCTCCTGACAGCTTCCTGTCTTGGATTCTAAGAAGAAATTGAGCATCTTTGGAGTTATTCCAATTGTGGTGAGACAGCCACTAGGCAAGAATTGCCTCTTATCATCTACAGACAAATTACTGTCCAGAAAAGGACACACTTGCAGAATAGTCGACTGATTATATCTGCCAAAACAGAGTAATCAGCCCTTAATAATTCTGCATCACTAGGTCCGTCAGATGATCCTGGGCCAGAAGGTTGAAGATCAGATGCTCCAACGTTTTGTAGTATAGGGACTGTCCAGGTGTTCAGTGGTCTCTATAAATTGGCTAAGTTTTAGAAGCTATGTTTTGTGCTTCCCATAATTTCAATTAACTCAGTCATTCTGGATTTCTGACGGGGTTGAAGTCTTATAGTCTCATAGCCAATCCTGGCTATTTACTTTGAGAGAAAAGGTTTGAGAGGGTGGTTTTCAGCTGACATTCATTCTAAAGCCAAGAAAAAAGCAGGTTCAGAACTAAATCTTTTAGTTATGAGAGATGACAGAGGTTCTACTTAATCAAAAAAAGTGATGGACTGGGTATTAGGTCTATTTTGCACCTTACTGACACAAGTTGGTATAGTTATTCTCTAATTGTATTTTGAGAGAAAAGTTTTATTTTAACAGGAAGAGTGAAATGTAAGAGGAGCTAAGGTGGGAGGAGTACAGAGAGGAAGAGGAGGAGTAAGGAGAGGAGGATCTAGGTGATGAGAGAGAGAAAGAGAGGGGGGACATAGAAGTGGATGTTCACATGTCTCTGCCAGTCAAAGATAGTTGATATATCTAGGTTGAGTATTGGGTTACACTTCAAATCGATATTGAGCACTACCAAACTTATAAAGCCTTTGTTAACATTTTAAAAATTGTATAAAAGCAAAGAGGAGAAGGGGGCATGGGATAGGGGTTTTCTAGGGAGGGGAAACTGGGAAAGGGGATGGCATCTGAAATGTAAATAAAATATCCAATATAAAATTTTTTTAAAAAAAAAAAGCACTCATTGTGAACATGCATCATAGGCCATCCTAGGTCCAAGGATTAAGAGAGTCACAAGATCTTGCCTCTGCCTTTAGGACTCTTACAGACAGCCTGCACTGTGAAGGGCAGAATAAAGCACACATCAGAAGCTAAGAATGCTATCATGATATCTCAATAATGAGCATGTGCATTGGCGATTCTGATGGCAGAAATAGCACCATATCTGCTGTCAAGGGAAGAGAACTGGAGAATAAATATATAAAAGTTTACAAAATGACTGCTTTATAAAAAATATTACATAACAGACAGTGTGGGGCTGTTTTCTCTCATGTGAATGAAAGAAATGAGGAGAATTCTTCAGTGCCTCCAATGTCATGCTGACAGTTTTGCTAACTTTTTCTCAAACACCCTAACTCAGCACAATGTTCTAAAGGCAAGGCAGAATGGTTTAGCTACTCTTTCAGAAGTCTACAGAGTATCCCAAAAGGATGAGGATGCCCAGTCCACTGCTAACTATGTGCACAATAAGGGACTGTATCTGTTGTGTCCCTTGATAATACTAGTCTCACACTACTGTAAAATGGCTGACCTAAAAGAACATTGGATGGCAGGCTGAAAGAATATTTGAACTAGCTCCATATCTTAGGTGTAAATGTGCAAAACCGTGTCTCTACATGATGTAGCTCTGAATCCTCAGTAGAAAGTGTAGATGCAGTTCAAAGAGAAATGGGAGCAACAGGGTCCTACTCATCATTATTGTGTTCTGGAAGTAGTCTCCTGTAGCCCACACTGGTTTTAAACTTGCTACACAGTTGCAAATGGCTTTGAATTTACCTGCCCTCCTGCAAGTTGTAGAATTGCAAGGCCTTGCTACTGTGCTTGGTTTTGTTTGTTTGTTTGTTTGTTTGTTTTACTTTGCAGCGCTAGGAATCAAATCAGAGTTTTCTGTGTTCTAGGCAAGCATTGTGTCAACAGAACCACACCACAAGCCTACCATTATTCTTTATGACACCACAAGACACTACTTACTTTTATTCCCACAATTCTTGAGTTTTCTTGAGTTGAAGGTTACAGGCCTCTAGTGGAGCATATTGTCATTGGGGTAGAAGGTAAGAGTAGCATTGATCATTAGCTGTAGCTTCTGGATGGACACTGAGAATTCCTTGTATATAGAAACTAAGAACGGGAAGCTGAATTCCTGACTAGGGTGGTTTGCCTGAATTTTGACAAGGAGGGTATGATACTGATCTAATAGAAAACCAGAAAAAATTACAAAATTCAAGCATTCGCCTTGGGGAATTCCTGGTGCTACTTCACTTAATTGTGACTAGATCCACTTACCTTTAGAAAAGAGGGGCTTCGCGGGTGCAGGAAAGGCAGCCCAAAGTCTCAGCTCTTTGTTCATTCTAAGTGTACCTCATTGAGGCTGTGCACTGTGGTTAAATTACTGGCATTATGCCCTGTGTAGTGGCTGAGGAAGGAGGTGAAAGCAAGAAGATGAGTAGAGGTCAGGAATTTGAGACCAGACTGAGAAGTATTACACAACTTCTTTTACAAAAATTAATTCATGGATGTAATAGTAAATCTTCATGGTTAACTTTGCAAGATTTAGAATCATCTGGAGGCACACTCCTGTCTATAAGGATGGTTTAAATGGTGGGGAAAGATCTGTTCTGAATGTGGACAGTGACATTCCATGATGTAGGATGCTGGACTGAAGAAAAAGAAGAAAGGGAGCTGAGAACCAGCACTCACCTAGCTGCATCCCAAGTACAGACACAGGATGGCTAGCCGCCTCTCCGTCCTGCTGCTATGACTTTCTGCCATGATAAGCTGTAGCCTCAGACCATGAGCCAAAATAAACCATTTCCTTAAGTAGCTTTTTCTTCAGATATTTTGCTACATCAATGACAAAAGAAATGCAGCGGGATTATGTGGCATTAAAGTTTTCATTTTAATTATGTGAATTTTAATGAAACTATATTTTTTATTTCCCTAACAGCCTAGAATACTTTTATAACTCATTCAATCACCTTTGTTCATAATCCTCCTCTCCTACTCTCTCTATCCTGTATCCCTTCTTTAGATGCAAAAATTTGTGCTGTTGTGACATACTTTGTATAGTCATCATTTTTAGAAAATGCTGGACAAAGACTAGGTTTCAGACCTCAGCCACTCACATTCATTCTATCTGCGATAGACAAACTTCCCCCATGACAGTAAAAACTACCTCCACACATCAATCAAACATATACTTACATCCAGTGTCCAAAGTGTCCTGGTTTACAAAATAATATTAAAACAAAAGAGACAGAAAAAGAAAGGGGGCAGATAAGAACATTTGCTGTAAATTCATGAATTTGAGTTCTATACTCTTTGGTTTTTTTCCTACTGTTGTCATATCATGCAGTCTCTATTATAATAAGAAGAAATGGTGTTCTTCATATTCAGAAAGAAACTTTAAGCAGATTTTTCTGCCTCCAATAAATTAGTAATCCTTTCCTCTTTCATGTTGGCTTGAGTGTCTCAATTCAAGCCAATGATTTACAGAGTGTCCTTTGAGGGATTTAAGAAGCCTTAAGTTCTTGCTTTGGCTCTCCGTGATCTCAAATTAATCTCATATCTCTGACATCTGCAGTCTTATAATTTCCATGGAGATGAGATTAGCTGCCTTATGTCACCATGCTATCGAAGGGTCTGAAAGGTTCTCATGAGACAGAACCTTGAAACGTTAATAATGTGTTGCATAGTGGTATAATTTTTATTACCTTAGACACAGCCTGGATGTCGAAGACTGTAAATCCATTCTCTAAATTTAACCATAATTTTGAATTAGTTTGATACAGAGCAATAGAAGTGTCAATATAATCAGTAACTGGGAAAAATTAAAGATCAATAATGATGAGAGATGAACAAAGCAGAGGTGTGAGAAGTGCTGGAGATGGCTTATCTGTGGAAATTTTTACTGTATCTGTTTCTTCTCTCCACTGTGATAAAATACTCTGATAAAAAGCAACTTAGGGGAAAAAGAAGAAAAAGGGAGAAAGGAGAGAAAGAGTTTATTCTGGTTTGCAGTTGAGGTGGGGGCCATAAGAATGTATCACATCAGAGAAGATTTGTAAGACGTGTTGAAGCAGTCAGGCATTGAGGAAACAGAAAACAGAAAGTCAACACATACCACATAAATTCAACACCAGCTCCAGTTAACATCCTCCAGCAAGGCTTTGTCCCCAAAACTTCCATAACCTTCCCAAAAGGCACCACCAATAAGGACCCTAATGTTTAAATACATGTATCTACAAGAGGTGTTTCATAGTCCAATCACAACACATATAATGTCTTCCCAAAAATAAAGCAATATTTAGGACACAGAGAATCTCAGCTAGAACTGAAAGTAGAAGCTTTCTCCTCACTAGCTAGCATTCATAGTTGCAGAAGTTGCTACAAAGGCTACTGGGAGAGAAAAGGCATCAAGCTTCTTTATCAACGGTGGAATCTATGGGCAACAATACCAACCTTTGAGGCAAAATATGCCCAATTATACAATGGCGAAAAAAATGATTGGCATTTAACCTACCTGTTCCAGACTGGATTAATGGTCCACTCCATGGAAGAGAATTATGCCTAGTTCTGTAAACCTGATCAGAAACTTTTGATTAGAGATGTCATAACCCTGCAAGGGAATGTGCTACTGATGTTTTACTAAATGGATATGTAGTCAAACTGTCTTCCAAACTCTTATACCCACAGACTAGTGTGGCTTTCAAGCTTGGTCAGAAAAACGTCTTCTTGCAGAGGGTGATAATTAATAAAAGATCTCAAAACTGGTCAAGTGCTAAGAACAAGTAACAGTTCAGCACCAAATCTTAAATGAATTATCTATAGCATCCTCTATAAGGACCAGGGAACAGCACCAAAGATTGATGGAAAACTGTAATAGATAGAGGATGGTGTGGGAGGATGCTGCGTAGATGCTGTCTTCTAGATATGTGTATCCTGCGCATACAATCCCTATAGCTATCTGCACACAGAAAGAAAAGGATGCAGTGGGAGAGGGACTGGTGGGAAAGAAGAGAGCCAATGAGTGTGGAGAAAATAAGATGATGGTGGTGCATGTGATCACAATGTTTTCTATACATTGAAAACTAAATAATCATTTAACACTAAGAAAATAAAATTTAAAATGCATGCAGGAAACTACCACTTATTGAGTCCAAGGGTAGCCGAGCTGTTCAATTGCATTAGGATGATAATGGAAATAAACAAATCAACAGCCCAAAAAGACAGAGGAATCGTCAGATGTAAATTGCATGGGACTGCTTGCAGCAAATTATGTTCAACAGACTCATTTCCAAAATAATGAAGAAGATGCATCATGAACTCTAGATTGAAATATTCCTGAAGTATCTGATTGTTATAGCTCATAAAATTTTACTACAAGTAAATTAGCAAAATTAGTTTTATATGAGCGTAGGAATGTGGATTGAAGCCCTGGAAGGAAATAAAGGAGGTCGGGGCAGAGGATAAATTAGAGTGTACCCAGTCGTTGTCCATTGCTGGTGTGTTGAGTGGCTTACAGGAACTCTCCCAGGACTTTGCTAATAGATGAGACATATGTACACAAATGTACCTAGGGCCTATCTAAGGCCCCTTGTGGAGATTCACTATGCCTTCAATAAAATGTATTAGGCTCTATGAAATGGTTCAAGTCTGTGGGTCACTAGCACAGTTAAATTTTATTGAAAGAAGGCAACTTCTGCCCAACCAATAACTAAAAGTTCATTTTAAATTTCTCTACAAGCAAATTACCTGGAAGACTGGGCTTTTATAATTGGTTGAACCTCACTTAACTGCCAAATCAAATCTGTGGAACGTTGGATTGCCCCACTTTCTGTCTGTCAATGAACATGTCCCCCAAAGATTCAGACTTGCACAGGATGCTATAGGCATGCCAGCTGGGCCAACTGGCTGTATCTTCCCTACTCCTCCAAATAACAGAATTGTGATTCTAGTCTGACACTTCCCAAAATTGTCTTGGGAAAGAAAAAAAGTGCAGGAGGAATTTTAAAAAATGTTGAACAATTAAATAAATATTAGAAACCTGGGTTAACAAACCTAAAGGAATTTCGTTCCTGCAGAGTTCATCATGTATTAATGTACATGGCATATACTGAAACATACACTACAGGATACAACTTCAAAAACATTCACACCCATGGAACACATTTAAAACTCATAGAACGTTCTAGATGTCTAAGGGTTACTGTCTAAACTTCAGTGAAATGAACTTTGAGAATCACTATGGCAAACTACTCAAAAATCCTCTGTTCAATGACACAAAACACAGGTGGTAAAATCATGAAGTTTGGCAATGTTTACCAGCTATATTCTTTTCATCTGGTCTCCTTCATCTGAAGAACAATCTTTCACTTTTCTGGTCTTAGTAAGTGCCAAAGTCTGACTCTTGAGATGAATTAGATAACTCTTTGTTTCCTCTGGCAGTTAGAAGATGAGAATGAGAGTTCGCAGACGTAGCTCAGTTTGTAAAGTACTTATCTCAGCATTCGGGAAGCTATGGGCTCCATTCTTAGCGTCCCATCAACTTTGAAGAGTAGGACACACCTAAGTATCAGCACTCAGGAGGCTGGAGGCAAGAAGATCAGAGTTACTGGTCATCTTTTGCTACATAGCACATTCCAGGGCAGCTTTGGATACTTGAAAAACCAGATCTTAGAAAAATCAATCAATCAATCAATCAGTCAGTCAATCAATATCATTTTTTAAAAGATGGTATTAAGATATACATTCAGTTGATCATGTAATTCCACTGTGACAAATCTCTGAGCTCTGGGTATTCATATTCCAGCAAAAAAAAAACAAAAAAAAAAAACCAAAAAAACAAAAAAACAAAAAAACAAAAAAACAAAAAAAGCAAAAAAAAACAAAACCTGACATGGGATGGTTCATCCCTCCTCTGAGTATCCTCTCTTCTGCAGTGGAGTGCTGTTCCATAGAAACAGCATGTTATCGTCATCGTTACACTGCAATAGCTTGATTGTGTAGCATTTGCTAAGTCTCTAATGTTTATTCATCTTTTGTTTCTGTCTGCTAAGTCTGATTCTGTAACTTCATGTCTGTGTGTTGTGTGCGTGCATGTGTGTGTGTGTGTGTGTATGCAAGCGTGTGTGTGCTCTATGCTTCACATATTCAGTTGTGCACACCAATATGACAGTGGCTATTGTGTTTCCTATTCTTTTCTACCCATCTCCACCATATTCCCTTTGAGACAGAGTCTCTCACTGAAACTGGCATGAGGTAGGTGGCAAAGCAAGACCCAGAAATTTTCCACATGGAATGGATTACAGACAAGCATGCAGCCATGTCTCCCCTTTTCCAGGGATGCTGGGGATTCAAACTCGGGCCTTAATGCTTGCAGAACATTGAGCCACCTCCCCAGCTCCAGATTCTTCAACTTCTTGACTTTTAGTTATTCAGTAAAATCTCGGAAATATTGTATACATTACAGAGTTGGCTATTGTGGACATCCAGGAAATAACACTGCTCAAATCAGTCAGTCATGTAACAGCTCTCAATTTCTTCTTCTGAGAGAATGGGACTAGATCTTCAGCCTTCAAAAGTGTGGGAAAAAAATATGTGTGGTGTAAAGCTGAAAACACAAAGTAGAATTGTAAGTATGTAATTGTTCCTCAATATGCATAAAAGAGTGATACAATTACCCAAGAAGTCAGAATCTGCACAGGTCAACTCTCTTGGATAAAATGGCATGTGTTTGCAAATTACCGACATGTACACTCCTGGATGCTTTAAAGCAGCCCTGGGTTTCCTATAGGACCTAATGTAACAAAATGCTGCCCAAATAATTCTATTGTATCACTTGCTTTTTGCATTGTTGTAACAAAATACTGGACAAAAGCAACTTAAAGAAGGAAAGGCTGAGTTTTGCTCAGTTTGAGGGTCCAGTCTCTCATGGCCTGGAAGGCATGGTGGCCATAACTTGAGGAATCTTGTCTCATTTCATCTGCAGTAAGGAAGCTGACAGAAATGAACACTGCTCGTCTGTTGTTCTTTGTGTGTAGTCCAGGCTACTGCTGTCCATGTCTAGAATAGGTCTTAATTCCCTCATCTAACTGAGTCTAGTTATCTTATAGATATGCTCAGTGGGTAGTTCACCGCATGAATCTATATGCTTCCAATTTGGCAGTCTCTAACAGTCACAGTTGCTATTTTGCACTATTTAAGAATAGAATAACAAGAGGAACAATATCTATCTATTTAGATAAAAATTCATGTATCCTGAATATTTCTGATACTGAATTGAGCCTATGGCTACAGATGGCCAACTGTTTGTTTGAAATAATGAACAACAACAAAAATGTGAACATTGCTACAATCTTTTCGAAATAATCCAAGCTAACAGACATCTACAACATGTGCTCCCATTTAAGACTGAATAATAAGGACCATTCTTGCCTTACTATAAGACGCAATTAAGGGACTGGAGGGATGGCTCAGTAGTTAAGAGTATGTGCTTCTTATCTGGAAGACCTGATTTCAATCCACAGAACCTGCATAGTACTTGTATAATTACGTGTAATTACAGCAACAGAAGATTCAATGCCCTCTTCTGGACTCTTCAGGTATCTGTACATGTGCAATTCATAGACACACACACACACAGAGAGAGAGAGAGAGAGATGGGGGGGAGAGATGCACACACAGACATATACACACAGAAAGAGAAAGCAAACATTAACATTTAAAAAGAATCGATTTAAAAAATAAAAGGGAAATTATATATTAGCTTGGATTACCTCCAAAAGATTGTAGCAAAATTCACAGCAGTAATTGTAGAGTGAAAAATTATAAAGACCATTTTATAAAATATATACAGGCTCACTAGTTCCAAGAAGGCGCAACTGAATGTAGGATTTCAGGCCTTCACTGCCCTGGGATACATCCCGGGAAGAGTATTAACATTCCTCAAGCCTCAGGGAAAACCCACATGTGGGTGGGGAAAGCCCAAAGCAGGAAGACACATTCCTGACAAAGAAAGATGCAAGTCATCTGGGTGGTTCCAAGAACTAACTAACTTTCCACTGATCTTATTTACCCCTCCCCCCACCTTAAGGTCTTTTCCAGTGTTACAGCTTGATAAGTTCAAAATTTATAAAACAATCAATCATGTGTAACCGCATGAAAATACAACCAATCATGCGCGAAAATTCCTTCCTTTCCCTACCCCTTACTATAAAAAGCTCCTTAGCACGCCACTCGGGGTCAAACTGTACTCGTGCACGAGTGTACAGTTTGAACGCTGGCTGCTAGCTCTCTTCCCTAATAAACCTCTGCTGATTGCATCCAGGTACGGTGTCTTGGAGTTTGTGGGTGTTCTCGACTTCCCGAGACTTGAGTAAGGGTCTCCCGAATTTGGGAGTCTTCATAATGATGTTGGACAGTGACTATCAAGTAATGAGAATTGCTGAAAGATAGGCCAATATAGGTACTGTTTAGAAGACAGGTCCATGTACAGACTGCATGTTTCAGGATATTTAAAGAAACTTTCCAAAAAAAAAAAAAAATACCAGTTCCAAGAAAAAGAGTGCTCAAATTCATGCAAATTTAGAAAAAAAAAGTCAGTTTCACTTCCTATCCAGAGAACATCACAATGCAAGGACCCTTGGTTAGAGTGCAAAGAAGGGTCTTTGTCGCAGTAGTGAGAAAAGGTTACACTTCTGATAAATATTCTCCTGCGCTCACTAGGAGAGATTAGAGACAAACATCAAATCCATCTAACTATTGCAAGTCATTTAACTGCAATTCAGACACGAGCTCAACAATATTTTTAGGGTTATTAAAAATATCTATCATGTAGTGTGTTAAAAAGACAATTCTAGCATTCTATCAGAAGGAAGTCAGTCAATCTAAAAGAAGAGGAAATTATAATGCTGTTAAAACACAGTTCTCAGCACTATTGTGGCAGTGCTCTGGTGCAGAAAGTTACAGAAAAGACTGAGGGAGAAGATACAGCAAAGCCCTGAGCCAAACTTCTTTTTTCTTTTTTTTTTTTTTACATTTTTAATTAGATATTTTCTTTAATTACATTTTAAATGTTATTCCCTTTCCTGGTTTCCCCTCTGAAAACCCACTATCCCATCTCCATCCCCCTGCTTCTACAAGAGTGTTCCCCCACCCACCTGCCCACTCCAGCTTCCCTTTCTTGGCATTCCCCACACTGGGTTATCGTGACTTCACAGGACCAAGGGCCTCTCCTCCCATTGATGTCTAACAAGGCCATCCTCAGCTACATATGCGGCTGGAGCCATGGGTCCCTCCATGTGTACTCTTTGTTTGGTGGTTTAGTCTCTGGGAGCTCTGAGAATTCTGGTTGGTTCCTATGGTTCATCCTATGGGACTGCAAACCCCTTCAGCTCCTTCAGTCCTTTCTCTAACTTCTCCATTGGGGACCCCATGTTCAGTCCAATGGCTGAGCATCCAATTGTATTTGTCAGGTCTGGCAGAGCCTCTCAGGAGACAGCTATACCAGACTCCTGTCACCAAGCACTTCTTGGCATCCACAATAGTGTCTGGGTTTCATAACTGTATATGGGATTGATCCCCAGATGGGGCAGTCTCTGGAAGGCCTTTCCTTCAGTCTCTGCTCCACACTTTATCTCCATATTTCCTCCTGTGGCTATTTTGTTTACCGTTCTAAGAAGAACCGAAGTATCTACAGTCTTCCTTCGTTTTGAGCTTCATGTGGTCTGTGAAACTTCTAAAGACCAAAGCTACAACATCTGGGCTGGTCAACCTGAGGACACAGCACTGCAGAATACAAGACTAGTGACTTGGAAGACACAGACATCAAAAAAACTACACCAAGAAAAGCATGCTTTAAGTAAAGAGCAAGGGAGAGACAAACAACAACAAAACATGACGCTTCAAAGAGCCACACTTAAGGACCTAAAGGAGAAGGAAAAAATGCAAAAATAGTGGCATTGAAAATTTTGAAATTTGATGATAATTATAATGCTCTAGATAAAACCTCATGACAGACTCCTAAAGATAAAAAATAAATAAATATCACCCAGATACGTTAAAATCAAATACATAAGTATAGTGACAATGATAAAATTTTAAAGCAAATTAATCAAGTTTAAAGCTTATCTTAATAACTTATCTTTAAAACTGTGTGCAGAAATAACTTCAAGCACATAGTGCTAAAGAAAATGTCTAAAAGCTTAAGAATATTAAAAATGCATCATGAATGGTGAAACAAAAATCAACATCTGTCTTTCTGCTCTACACACACACACAGCACATATACACAGACCGACTTCACGTGACACCACACACAAGGACACACACTGGTACACACATATACTACACAAACATGCACACAGACTGACTACACGTCACACCACATAAACGTGCACACACATACAGAGACATACCCTGACAGATACATACATATGCTACACACACATGCATGAACACAGACTGACTACACATCACACCACACACATGCACACACACACACACACACACACACACACACACACACA
>JANHMN010000009.1:20806267-20827930 GCA_030674055.1 Rhabdomys pumilio
TGTGTGTGTGTGTGTGTGTGTGTGTGTGTGTGTGTGTGTGTGTGTGTTAGTTAAATGGTACCTAATACTTGAAAATGCTTTTTTATTTGTGTGTATGTGTATGCTGTGTGCACATTTATGTGGGAGTGCAGTCACAGATCCCATAATGCACATGTAGAGTTCACAGAACAACCTCAGGTATTGGCCTTTGTCTTATATCTTGTTTGAGACAGAATATCTTGCCATCTCCTGCTGCATACAACAGGCTAGCCCACCTTCATGCTTCTGAGAATCTCTTGTCTCCAGTTCCCTTCTCACTATAGGAGCTCTGAGTTTACAGAGGCATGCTACAAATCCAGCTTTACATGGGTTCATGGGATCCAAAGACAGGTCCTCAGTCTAGCCTACCAAGTGACTTACCCATTCAGATATCAGAATGTTTTAAGTTTTGTGTTCTGCTCTAAGCTAGCTTTGCCTGAGATGGAACTTAGTGCATTTGCTGTTGTTTTATAAACACTTGAGTGTTGCATAGAGAAGAAACCAAGAGAATTTCTTTGAGAACAAATCTCCCCCATTACTAAAACAATGCCTAGAGTCGGGAAGGAGGATCTCAGACTAGAACAGAATGCTGAGGTTACACTAACCAACTTACTCTCCACTATTTACTCACCCATTTTACTATATGGTTAGGTTTGTGATTGAACACTCCTCATGGAAAGACACTCAAGTCCTGACCAAGGAATCCAAGACAGAGTGCTAAAATGTTATTGCTTAGTTCTGTATATGCAAGCTGTGAGAGACATCCCTCTATGAAAGAGTAATGGATAATAACAATGACTGTACATCGAATCTCTACTGGATGCCAATCGTGGCACTAGGCACTTTGCAGCTATACTCAATCATTGAAAAAGCCCTGCAAGGTAAGCACATCCACACTCCTTGATTTGTGAAGAAAGCAATACTGAGATTTTAAAGCAGCCTGCCTGAGGCCACTCACCAGTCACTGACAAATCTAACTTCCTCTTTTGGGATGACAAGACTGTTGCTAAAATCCTAATTGAAATCATACAAGAAAGTTAGATTTGTAAACTGAATTTTTAATGTGTGAAGACTGCTCTCAGAACTATCACAAATGTCTCTATGATGGAACAGAAAACAAATCTGATAAAAGCCAGCACAATTCTAATCAGGACAGACTACTCAGAGAAGAGTCCATTAAATCGCGTGGAATACTCTATTCAGTGTTAAACATATCTAGTGTTAACATCAAGTAAACATGCATTTGACAGAAAAAAAGAGAGAGAGAGACATTAGGAAGTCATTATTCCCACAAGAGGAAAACATTTTACATTTATCTATGAAGAAACATTCTTCCATCATCCTTTTGACTTGCTGTTTTGTTTTGTGACAGGGTCTTCTGAGCTCTGCATTGGCTGAGGAAAACTGAACTTCTGAACCGTCTTCCTTAACCTCTGTTTTCATTGTGTTACAATTGCAGTGGCAAGATAGCATGAGCAAGACAAGTTATAGAAGAAGCAGCTTATTTTGGCTTATAGTCGCAGAGGGCTAATAGTCCATAATAACAGGAGAGAGACAGCAGGCATGAGGGCAGGGGGAGAGAGAGGAGTACTCATATGTTGATAGCAAAGAGCTATCACTGGGGAAAGTCAAGGCTTTGAAAGCTTAGTACAAGCCCTCAGTAATGCACTTCCTCCGCTGAGGCCACACATTTCAGACGTCCCCAAACCACAGCACTGTGGACCAAGTGTTCAAATTCCAGAACCTATGAGGGCTATTGTTCATGAAAGTACGACCTTTTTAGTGCTCAGATTACACGTACACGTGTTCCCAATTTAGTGTGGAGTGCTGCGTACTGAGCCTCAGAATTGGTACATATTAGACAAATATTTGACCAAGTGTGTGTGTGTGTGTGTGTGTGTGTGTGTGTGTGTGTGTGTGTGTGTTTTCTGATTCAAAACTCTTAAAAAGTTGGCAGCAAGCTCAAGAAACTGTCCTTTCTAAAACATCACAAAATTTTAGAAAATCATTAGTTTCTAAGTTGTAGAGCTTCTAAAATCATAATAAAGTGTCCGGAGGACATGTTTTAAAGGATTTTAACTAAAAATACCTATTCTTGGCCAGCAAGATGGCTCAGCAGATAAATGAATCTGTTCACAATCCTGACAACCCTAGTACTAGCCCCAATACTGACATAGTAGGAAAGTAATAACTCCTATAAATGTTCTCCAGCCTCTGTACATTTGTCATAGCACACACCCACATCCAGATACCCTGTGTGCACACATGTGGGTATTCATAAACACACACACAAATAAATGTCATAAAATGAAAACCCTTACCGTAATACTGCTGTAGGTTTACTTAACAGCTACTAGAGTGTTGTAGATTTGTACACACTGAAGTTCATCAGTAAAAAAATTTGAAGGCATTTATTCTTCACTGAGAATTCACCTGCACATGGAAGAACGTTGAGGGCTTCTTGAAGCCACCTGATGGAGAGATGTGTGTGCACTTGGCTTTCCCCAACCCCTCTCCTCCATTCCTTACCAGATTTCAGACTGTGACTTTTCAACCCCTTCCTAGTGTCACCATCCCCAGTTCCTGCAGAACTTCTCACAGAGAAAGAAGGGAGTGAAGAAAAAGACAGCAACCAATTACAAAGAGAACAAAAACAACCAAAAGAACAATAAAACAAAACAAAGAAACAAAAAACAATAGGTGTCGTCAGAAGTTCCAGGTTGTTTAAAGTGATTAATAATTATTTTTTAATTGGGTATTTTATTTACATTTCAGATGCCATCCCCTTTCCCCATTTCCCCTTTCTAGAAAACCCCTATCACATGCCCCCTTTTCCTTTTTGCTTTATACAATTTTTTAATGTTAATCAAAAGCTTTATAAGTTTGGTAATGCTTAATCAGAAGTGTAACCCAATACCCAACCTAGATATATCAACTATCTTTGACTAGTGGAGACAAGTGAACATCTGCCTCCATGTCCCTTCCCCCTCTCTTTCTCTCTCTTTCTCTCTCTCATCACCTAGCTTCTCCTTTCCTTCTTCTCCTCCTCTCCTTATTCCTTCTCTTCCTCTCCGTACTCCTCCCACCTTAGCTCCTCCTACATATAAAGTGATTAATAATTAATGGTATCATAAATATATTAAAATTCAAAAGAAGAAGAAGAAGAAGAAGAAGAAGAAGAAGAAGAAGAAGAAGAGGAAGAAAGAGAGAGAGAGAGAGAGAAACAAACCAAGACAAAAATAACATAAATTTACAAATAGTGACAATAATTTCATCTAAAACATGCTTTCAAATTTGAATCAGTGTAGGGTGCAACTACATATTAATAAACTTGAAACTAATTGTAATTCCATTTCACTTATGCAGATGAAGTCAAAAATCATGAAAGTGATACTAATTTATTAGCTAATTAAATTCAAAACTGGTTTAAAATAATACTATAAAAACAGTATTAAAGTTAAAAGACATTTGCTGGAGATGGCAACAGTAGCTCTGCATTAGAAAGCCTGACAAGGCAAATGACCTCATTAATTCAATAGACACAGTGAGAGCATCTGATGGAGTTCAAACGCATTAACTGTTCAGGGCAAGCCAGGAGTGCACTTCACATTCCTTAATTTTGAAAGGTCACCTAACAAAACTCCTACATGGAATACCATACTGAAAGTGAGCTTCAGCTGAGTTATACTCATGTCAAAACAAACGTGGGCATCCGTTATCCAGCTAATGTTCCAGATGGTTGTATAAGCATAGCCATTGCAGTTAGACAAGTTTTAAAAAAGGATAAGTCACAGTAAGTTCAGAAAAGACAAACTATTTATCTTCCAGCAACAGAAATCAATGTTAGAACTCATGGGGTAGGAGGGCGCTGATTTCCAATGAACAATAAAATATGAAAATCACTAGTTTCAATCAGCTAGAAAATACAATGTGATTCACAATATATAAGACACACAAATTGTCTAGAAATTATTTTAGTAAAAGAACGCATGCTTTATAAGCAGAAATTCGTGAATATTCAAGTATATGAATGCCTTTTCTCATTCTCTTGAATAAAAAAAAAATATGTTTAGAAACCTTGATTAAAACCAAAGTAATCTTAGTATGTGACAAGAGGCATTTGAAGCAGAAAAAAAAATATTTCATGTGTCTGCAGAGGTTAATTACATACGGATTAAGGAACATTGCTTATATAGCAAGTCATTGTGAACATTATGTCTTGAACAATATTGTGTCAAAATACGTCAGGCAAGATGATTTAAAAAATGGAAACGCTTCCAAAGAAAATAAGCTCATCTATAAAGTCTATGTGCCTTTAACAATAATCTGAACTGACTTTTTTTTAACACAGCAAATTTATTTTAAAAGTCATACTGAAGAATAAAATTGCACACAAACTTAAAAATATAACAACAAACCCAAACAAATGAACAACAACAACAACAAAGCAGCAGAAAGAGACTTTGCCTTCCCTGACATCAATACAAACCTTCTAAGACACTCACATTCTACAATAGCAGAAAAGGACAAACAGGATTCAGTAGGAAAGAGGAGAGAAGCTGGAGCTGAGGAACAGAGCACATGCTGCATAGAATGTGGGGGCTTGAGTTTGAATCCTCAGAAGTCACATAAAGGCCAGGAGTGGCGGCACAAGTCAGCAGTCCTAGCATTCCTATAACAAGATGGGAGGCAGAGGGAGGACTGATTCCTGAATGCTGTAAGGCTAGCTAGCCTGGAAAGCACAGGACACACAAGAGCCCCTGTTCAGGGAAGGTGACTGTTAAATCCTTCCATCTTCCATGCACATGATGTGGTACATATGCACACACACACACACACACACACACACACACACACAAACACAAATATGGAAGGTGTGGGGAGGAATTTTAAAATGAAAAGAGGAGAGATCTTAGAAACAAATCAGTGTAAAGTTTGCCTTGATAGAAAACTGTCTCATTTTCTAAAGGAAAACACAACCAGATCTGTAACCAGCATCAGTGATGGAAGTAAACGAACTGAGAAATTAAGTTTGAAAGTTACAATTTTAAACCTAGTAAGAGAAAATAAAGGCAAATACTTTGGTTTCCCAGAGGTAGAAAATTATGTCCCGTGGATTTCATTTTGTTGATTTGAATTAGGTATACTGGAAACATTTTAGACACAAGTAGTCTATTATGGCATGGACACAAAAAAGGGGATCTTTTTAGCATCTAAAACTGAAAGGAGTCTGTTTGTTAGTGTTCCCTAGTGGAAGAGACACCAAAGAATGAATACATATTAAAAGAGGATTTATTAAGTTGACTTACATGGTGGATCCTAAGTAGTACACCAGTGGTTGGCTGTACTCTGGAGAGGATGAAAACCTGTTAGCCACTCATTGTAAGAGGTCTGACTAGTTCTGAGTCCTGTCTAGGTACCTCAGCTATCCCAACCTGACAATGAAGTCTGGGAGCTTCCTGGAGAACCATTGGTTTTCAGTCCCCATTGGAAGCCAAAGAAACTGGATTGTTAAGGCTATGAAAGAATGTACCACAATAGGGCAGACATACCCACAGTTAGATTTCTGAGGCAGAGAGAAAAGACAGAAGGCACAAAAGAAACAGGAGTCTGACCTTCAACAGCTAGAACTATGTTTATTAAAGCACATAGCAAGGAACAGCCATGGAAAGCTGAGGGATCTGTCAGGGAGTAGGGAATGTTGGGTAAGACCCTTTACGGGAGGCAGGGCAAAGAGCTTGGTTATGAGCAAATTTTTGCAACCTAAGGAGATTCATGTGGGTCTGCAGTACCTTCTTCCTAAAACTGTTTGGCCAAGGCAAGGTAAACAGACTTGGAAGACAGGCTGCCTCTACAGGCATTCTTTTCTGTGCTGACCCATAAGCAAGGTCATGTGTAATATAATAGAAATCATATTTTACCACCAAGGCACTCTATCCCTCACCAGAAAAAAAGCAAAGGTGGACAAGCAGGTAACACCATTTTTTTTTAAATTGGACCTCTTGGAGCTGGTAAGATGAATTTATGGAAAAAGCACCTGCCACCCAGTGTGACAACCTGAGACCAGTCCCCAGCATCCACATGGTGGAAGGAGAGAACTGACCCTTAAAGTCATCCTCTGACCTAAACCCATGTGCCATGGAAAACACAGGTTCACAAACAAATAAACACATTTTTTTAATGTAATAAATGGATAACTAGAATTAAACAAAAAATTAAATATCAAGAAATAAATATCATTTGTGGGAGATAAATTAGACGTACACATACAAAGAGTTCTGGAAATAATGAAACTGCAATTAAAACAAAAGGAAGTTAATGACATGTGCAAAATGTCATTTGTGTGTGCATCTGAAATGAATGTATAAAAACAAGACACTGTCCACAAGAATGCATACATATTTAAGAACAGACAAAAAGGACAGGAAATGAGAATGAAATGACATGTAAATAAGTAGACAACCACAAGTTGAGATGCCTGTATACAGAGAATCTTCCTTCCAAGACTGTATTAGTTAACTCTCCTTGTTGTAACTAAATACCTAACAAAAGATACTTTAGGAAGCAGTATATGTTGTAACAGTGTGAGGTGTGGTCGACCATGGTGGGATGGGAGTATTGAGGCAGCTGCTAACATTGTATCTACAGCCGGTAACAGAGGGAGAGGGAGAAAGAAAGCGGGAGGAGATCTCTGGAGCTTGGCTCCCGTCTTTCTTCTTCTTCAGTCCAGAATCCCAGTTCATGGAATGGTACAACCACATTTAATATTTTCACTTCGATTATTTCAGTCTAGAAACTTCCTCACAGATATGCTCACAGGTTTTTGTCCTAGCTGGTTCTCAATCCTGTCAAGTTGGCAATCAATACCATCCATTACAAGGCCTTAGCAGGGCGGTGGTTGCGCAAGCCTTTAATCCCAGCTCTTGGGAGGCAGAGGCAGGCGGATTTCTGAGTTCGAGGCAAGCCTGGTCTACAGAGTGCCAGGACAGCCAAGGCTATACAGAGAAACCCTGTCTTGAAAAACAAAAAACAAAAAAAAAAAAACAAACAAACAAACAAACAAACAAAAACAAGGCCTTAGCAGAACTGAATCCTAGAACTTTCAAAGAACCCCAAATCCACAGCTGTGCAGGTCCTTATATGACATTGTGCATAATTGTTCCATTGTCATGGAAACCACACACACTCCACTGTACTTTAAGTCATGAATAGATACCTATTATTACCAATAAAATGTAAACACTTTATAAATAGTCGTGATACTGAATTACCTAGGGAATAGTGAATATAAGACTGGATATTTCCAGAAAAGACTATGAATACATGAAGAGGGTGTGCACAGACCAATGGACACAGAATTCTGTGACTAAGTCCTCTTGTTTTATGAGGTATATGTAAATATTTAGAGAGCAGTTTGATGGCATGCTCACTTGGCAAATTACTATAGTGAGTTCCCTCTAGAACCCAGTACTTGCCAGCCAAAAGCTTTGCCAGAGTCAGCAATATTAAAGAACATTTATAAAATGAAAGGGTGGTAGAATCTCACCACGCTAAAGAGTAGCTATGGCCACGCTTCCTACATATGTATAATGAGTCTGAACTGAAGCATGTCCATATCCCACCCTCAACACTATAACCTTCCTGATGACCAACATAAGATCATGGGGTCTGAATATATATTTTAATATTTTTCAAAAGAAAACACAGCTCTCACCCAAAAAGAATAAGAATTTATACCAAATTTGAGTGGCTAGTTTACCCCAGGTCCCTCTTTTTCCAACATGGAACCAGTTTTGTGGAATTTTAGAGAGAAAAAAGCCATAAAGGAAGAATTTAGAAACATGTTGTTGGGAAGATGAGATAGGCGAGTGTCTTAGTCTCTGTTCTATTGCTATGGAGAGACACAAGACTAAAACAACTTGTAGTTTTTTTTAAATAGCATTTAGTTGGGGAATTGCTCATAGTTTCTCAAGTTAATCCATTTGCCTCATGGCAGGGAGCATTGTGTTACCTATAGTGCTGAAGAAGTAGCTCAGAGCTACGTCCTGATCTTCAACCTGAGAAAGTTAGTGTTTGTGTGTGTGTGTGTGTGTGTGTGTGTGTGTGTGTGTGTGTGTGTAAGAGAGAGAGAGAGAGAGAGAGAGAGAGAGAGAGACAGAGAGACAGAGAGAGAGACAGACAGAGACAGAGAGACAGAGACAGACAGAGACAGAGAGACAGAGAGACAGAGAGACAGAGACAGACAGAGACAGAGAGACAGAGACAAAGAGACAGAGACAGAAAGACATAGAGAGACAGAGAGAGAGATTGGCTTAGCATGGGCTTTTGAAACCTCGAGGCCAATCCCAATGGCATACTTCCTCCAACAAGCTTATACCTTCTAAATATTGTAATCTTTTCAAATAATCCTACTACCTAGTGACCAGCATTCAAATATATTAATCTATGGTATAGTGTCATTTAAATCTTCAACCCAAAATGGCAAATATGTCCTACATGTCTACCTGATGTCATCTTTTACTCTTGGTTTGTGGAAGCTAATGGTCTGCTGAGTTGATATTGGTCACAGGTTGCTCACCTTCAACATAGAGGTGGGCCAAAACTAGCCCAAGATAATGTATAATTTGGGCACTGGACCTGAACCACTCCGGCATCTCCATATCATTATGGCTCTTAGCAATCAGCCAGTCACTGCAGACAACTTTTTTCTAGGAATTCTTAGTTACATTATTTTTATTTTGCAGCGATGGTACTTGAACCAATAACTTTGCAAACATTCACCAGGTTCTCTACCTACCACTGAGCTACACCCCGAGTCCTGTACACCATTACATGATGAGTTATTCCCATCACACCCCCACCATCTACTTACATATTCTAAGCCAGTTCCTCTTCATTGGGTACAGCAACTCTTGGAAGGTCACTTTGCATGCAAAATTCAGAATTCACCCATGACTTTCTCATAACACAGTGGCTGAAATAATTTTCCTACCCTGAAAACAGCATCCTGTCAGCTCCAAACTACTCATCTCTCAGTCGCATTCTGGTCCTTCTTCACTTCCAGATTATAAACACACTTTTCAGGGACTCCCTAGCAAAGTTGCTTCTTGCTAAAGTGAGAAAGATAAAAGATGAGAGGGCCAAAGGAGAGGGAGGCAAGAACAAAGCAGCCTGTCACAGAGCCAGGCAGAATCCTGCCTTCACCCTGCAGGTGAGGATTAACAGGCAGAATTTCAAAAGCAGCATATGGATGAGTCGGATGTCTGTGACTTTATGCTTTTTCTGGAGGGTATCTTTGGAAATGACAAGCTGGTTCTAGTGCCAGTAGAGGATGTGCTTGCCAAAATTGAAACAAAATAAGAGTAAAATATTTCAGCACCTATCTCTCCCCATGGGGGAGAGATGCTTAGCATATCCTCCCCCAAAAAAACTTGTGATCATTCCAGAAAACAAGTGAGCAGAACATTCCCCCATCCACCCCTGTGTTCCTCCCAGGAATCTTACCACACAGCTAACATGCCTGCACCTGCCTCTCCTAGAGAGCTATTTTCTACCTTAAAAGAGTTAAGACAGATAGCTCAGTACAGTACATAAAGGGATGGCTCTGTAACTGTGAAGATGTGATATTTTAAAGCCAGCCCAGATGGCCATGCGCACTCACAGCAACGATGAGATAAGAGGCAGAGAAGATGGCACTTGGAGCCCCTACATGGTGACACTCTAGGCTAAGAGACCTATCTCAAACAACAGATGCAAGGTTCCTAAGATACAATGCCAGAGGTTGTCCTCTGACCTCACAAGCAGGCATGCATTTTCACATGCACCTGCACACATGTGTACACACACACACACACACATACACACACTGAAGGACACACCTGAACACACATGCACAAACTCACACATATAAACACAACTTAAAATAAATCTTTATGTGCTGTTTCACAACAAATATAGCTCATGTGCAAATCAATAGAAATGTAGCAAAAGGGTAAATTGTATGTTAAAACAGATCGGACTCTCCCATACACTAACAAGAAGGAGCAGACAGCAACTTTCAGTGCCATGCTCATAAGCTTGGCTTCCTGGTGTGTTGCTCAAATCCCTGATTATTTGGTCTAGACAAATGGAAGTCCAACACTGGTCTTTCATTTATGTTCTATACTCACAAAGAAAGTGTGTGTGTGTGTGTGTATGTGTGTGTGTGTGTGTGTGTGTGTGTGTGTGTGTGTGTGTGTGTTTAATGTATGTGCACATACGTTTTTTTGAAAAAGAGTTTTATATAGCCAAGGCTGGCTCATATTTAACTTCACTGTATAGCCGAACATGGTCATGAATTTTTCTCTTTACCTCCTAAGTTCTGGGGTGTGAAGATATGTACCACTAACCTCATCTATTTCACTTAGGACTCTATGTACCCATCAGCCATTTTTGTAGCTCCATGCTATGATCCTTATCCTTGGATGTGACCTAGCTGGGACCTGCGATAACCCATAATATTTTCTGTGCAGGATATTGTGGAATGTAACTGAGGCCAACTCTCCTTTCTAACCATTACTTTATTAAGGGAAAGAAAAAAGTATGAGCTAATTAGATATAATGATCCTTTTCCTCCAGTTAAGAAAAAGAAAGGAATTTATACACCCACATTAAAGATTTCCATTCAGAGTCGACTGATTATATCTGCCTAGACAGAGTAATCAGCCCTTAATAATTCTGCATCACTAAGGTCTGTCAGATGAGTCTGGGCCAGAAGGCTGAAGATTTGATGCTCCATCGTTCCGTAGTATAGGGGCTGTCCAGGTGTTCAACGGGCTCTATAAATTGGCTAAGTTTTAGAAGCTATGCTTAGTGCTTCCCATAACTTCAGTTAACTCAGTCATTCTGGATTTCTGACGGGGTTGAAGATCTATAGTCTCATAGCCAATCCTGGCTATTTATTTTGAGAGAAAAGATCTGAGTGGATAGTTTTCAGCTGACATTCATTCTAAAGCCAAAAAAAAAAAGAGACAGGTTCAAAACTAAGTGTTTTAGTCAAGAGAGACGACAGAGGTTCTGGTTAGTCAGCAAAAGGATGGACTGGGTATTAAGACTGTCTTGTACCTCACTGGTACAAATAGGAATAATTATGCTCTAATTGTATTTTGAGAGAAAAGTTTTATTTTAACAGGAAGGTTGATATGTAGGAGGAGCTAAGGTGGAAGGAGCACTGAGAGGAAGAGATGGAGTAAGGAGAGGAGAAGATGAAGTAGAGGAGAAGCTAGGTGATGAGAGAGAGAAAGAGAGAGAAAGAGAGAGGGGACACAGAGGCAGATGTTCACGTGTCTCCACCAGTCAAAGATAGTTTATATATCTAGGTTGGGTATTGCCTTACACTTCTGATTGAGCATTACCATACTTATAAAGCCTTTGATTAACCTTTAAAAAAAAAGATTTTCATTCAGGGTGAAGGTGTTAGACTCTAATCACAGCTATCAGAAGGCATCACCCCTCAGAAACTGTTTTAAAAAGTATCCTTTGTGTTGAATCTAGAACAAGCACTAAACTACCACAAAATTTTTTGAATGGCTTTTATTAGCATATGTCAATGATACTTAGTAATGGGCTTCATAATTACATTGCCATTTGTGTGTATATGTATATGATGTGTTATGATCGTGTTCATCACCAACCCCCTTCTCCTTCCCCTCCCACTTCTGTTGATCTCTTTCTTTCCATCAATTCCCTTGTGACACTCATGTCTTCGATGGAGGGCGGGGGATGGAGATGACCCAGTGACTTTCTTCTTCCAATCTCAAACGTTCCTGTTGTGTGCTCACTACCAATTGCTTACAGTATTTGAGGCAACTTAGTTTTGGGAATTGCTCTGAGTTTCTTTTGAGTAGTCACAAAAGAGGTTTAAATGATTACTATGAATTTGCGAGGAGAGATACATGGGTAAACAAAACTTGGCAGACTGGAGAGGACTTAGGACGGTCTACCCTTGCTTAAGGATCTTCAGGCAACTAATGGCTGTTGGGAGAAAAGGAGACATTCTCTTAATGGTTTAGCCTCTGGTAAGATGTCCATGCAACTGTCAATAACTTCTTCTCTATGTCCCTGTAAACAACAATAATGAAGCACATGGGGCCATTATGGAGCCATTTAAAAAAAAAAATAAAGACATGAAAGTATAAGGGAAACTAATTAGAAAAGAGATTTGCAGAAGTGAAGGTGGGTAAAAAAAGTTAACAATTGGTGAAAAGATCAAAATACAGTGTATACTAGAATGGAAATGTCATAACTAAATTCATTCTTATGTAGAATTAATGTGTGTTATTAATAAACTTTTAAATAATCAAAAAATGGCTCACAGGATTGAGAAGTAGATCTACACCCAGTTCTAAAAAAAACATTCCCCGGTCATTTCACTTGGAAATAAAATTACTCTCAATCCTGAGATGGAAAAACGAAAGTCAAATTAACCCAGCTTGGCTTTGCAAGGCTTGCAGGGAGTGGACTAGCTGAGTGGTCTCCAAAGCAAACAAGGGAGATCTGTTCAAACCATGGGCACCACAAGAGACGAAACCATTGATGACAACAGTTGATTACTTTTTAGCCATTCATATTTCAGCTTGAGGTGCATCTGGAAAGCATTGCCAAAGTGTACAGGTAACTAATGAGAAAATAAGGAAGGGGGAAATGATTTCCATTAGTCAAAGTTCAAGGCACACCTTATACACGTTGTTCCATGAGTAAAAATAATGAATGAATATTTTTATCTTTCGAGTGCATTGAAAACTGTACTTTCCCACAGTGGGGAACCAACTAATTAGCTCGATTTCCCTCTAATCAATCAAACAAGAGGGAAAAAAACACACATGGATATGAGAATCCAGAGGAGGGTCAGGTGGCTCAGGGACGGGTTGTACACATTACTCCAGGAGGCCTGATGGATACCTGAAGGACAGGGGGACATAGGCTCTGGTTCTGTTCACAAGCTCAGAGTCCTGGTGACCTAATAATAATCAACTTCTCAAAGTTTACACCAGTCAGCATGGTTGCTTCTGTGTCAAGTTTCCAACACAGGACTCTGTGGGAAGATACTCAAATCATAAAAGAAAGGTACAATAAATAGGAAAAATTTCTACAATAGAAAGAAGAATGAGTTCCTATCGTGCTGCAAATCAGCTAATAGCTCTGAGAAAATTTCTCCTGATTTTCTAACATGAGAAATAAAGAGGTTGGACAGCATAGTCATTAGATCTTGAGATATCCCCCACTCCACCTCAGTCATGACAAGAATCCCACTATGTAGCCCAGGCTGGACTGAAATTCTCTATGTAGACCAGACTAGATTCATATTCACAAAGATCACCTGCCTCTGACATCCTAGGTCCCAGATTAAAGAAATATGCTATCATGCTCAGGCTTAGATGTCTTCTCTTGCTGTCAAGAGGGACTCCACCATGTAGGTAAGAAGGAAGGGATGGCAGATGGATAAAGCCCAGAGGATTGGTGTGCTTGTCAAATCAAACATGCAGATCCTCTCTGGAAGTTTTCAGGAAAACTCAAATGAACACATTGTCTTCCACAGAAAGTGGAAATATCTCTGAATACCAGAACCCTCATAAGAATCTACTTATAATTGAAAATACCAGACTTGGCTCCATGACTATTCTTTAGATCTTTGCTATAGATATAGCATCTCAGAGCTGTGGAAGCCAAACTCTAGACTCTGCTATCTCTTCTTGTCCTAACCAGGGCCAGCAAATAAATGTTAGATTATAGTCCTACCAGCCTAGATTTGAGTTCTTTGGTGTCTCGTGAATTTTACTATCAGCATTTTCATTAAGTGTTCTCAAATAACTTCATTAACTCTCTCTCTCACCTTCCAGAAGCTTCTTGTCACCTTCTTTTACCAAACTCATTTTCATATCTGTGCCCTGGACTCTGAAATTGGAACCAAATGTGTTTCATTTGTTTCTTACTAAAATGCATGCATTTCCCCATGGCTTTTGCCACCTCTTAATGTGGGCTTATCTTTTCCTTCATCACCTTCCTCTTCCTATATGCACCTTGCTTCCTTTAATTTGTCTCCCATGGAGCTCACTGATTAGCTGATAAGGCTCTGGGTTCCACTGCTGGGTATAACTTATTCATTCCACAACTGCCTGGCAGGGAATTACTCTCGATCAGAGCAGTTGTGCACTCAACGAGCCACAGACAGTGGAAGACTCTGGCAGGCAGTCAACAGCTCATGCCTGCTGTCAAATTAATGTGGCTTGAACAAGTGCTGAAAGCCAAGTATTGCCTTTCCTGGTGGCGGTGTTCTGATCTGGGTGTAATACGCTGGATCCTGGTCTTTTTTAATTTTACCTGAAGGACGTTTGTAAAGCTCACCAGAGAATTTCTTAGCACTGATTAAGTTTTTCTCAGATAGTTCTCCAATCGTCTCTCAACTTTACTGCTAAGACTCCAAGACCACTTTTCTATTATTAATTTCATTATTTTTATTAATTTAATTATTTATTCACTTTATATCCCGATTGAAACTCCCCTTTTCTCCTTCCAGTACCACCCTTACAAACAGATTCCCCCCAGTGCAGCCTCCCCTTTTCCTCGGAGAAAGGGTAGATTCCTTGGGAAGCCCTACCTTGGGTACCACCCTGCCCTGGGACATCTATTCCCAGCAGGTGTAAGCACATTCTCTCCCACTGAGGCCCAACCAGGCAGTCCAGTTATGGAAAGGGGATCCAATAACAGGCAACAGAGTCAGAGAAAACCTTCCTCTAATTGTTAGGAGATCCACTTAGAGGCCTAGGCCCAGCCCATGCATGCTCTTTGGTTGGTGATTCAATCTCTGTGAGATTCCATGGGCCCAGGTTAGTTGACTCTGTGGGTCTTCTTGTGGTGTCCTTGCCTCCTCCAGTTCCCTCAATTCTTCTCTCTACTCTTCTACAAGACCTCCCTAGCTCCGCCTGATGTTTGTCTGCAGGCCTCTGTATCAGTCTCAATTAGCTGCTGAATGAAGCCTCTCAGGAGACAGCTGTGCTAGGTTTCAGTCTGCAAGCATAGCAGAGTATCATTAATAGTTGTTAGGGGTTGATTTATTCACATGGGATGGGTCTCAAGTTAGGCCAGTCATTGGTTGACTGTTTCCTCAGTTGCTACTTCATCTTTATCCCTGTGCATATTGTAGGCAGGGCAAATTTTGGACTGAAGGTTTCTTAGGTGGGTTGATGTCCCCTTTCCTTCTCTGGAAGTTCTACCTGGTTACAGGATGTAGCCACTTCAGTCTCCATACACTCTACTGATAGGAATGTCAGCTAGTGTCACCTCCATAGACTCCTGGGAGCCTACCCCATTCCAGGTCTCCAGCTAGTCACAGAGATTCCCCTCATTGATCATTGATTTCCATTCTCACTCCCAGATCCCGCTCCCCGCCCATCTCCCTCCCTCCTCTCCCTGCCCTTCCCCTCCCCATATCTTATTGGTATCCCGGTTCACCACCTCACACCCTCTTCCACCCAGTTCCATCTCTGCATCCAAAGGGGAGGAGGTGACTGCCTGAATCTATTTATTTATGGTTTGTTTGTTTGTTTGTTTGTTTTTCAAGACACGGTTTCTCTGTATAGCCCTGGCTGTCCTGGAACTCACTCTGTAGACCAGGCTGGCCTCGAACTCAGAAATCCACCTGCCTCTGCCTCCCAAGTGCTGGGATTAATGGTGTACGCAACCACTGCCCAGTCTATTTATTTTTTTAAATTAATGTAATTTTAAAATTTATTATTTCAGATGTTCACACACTTTGTAATGCTTTTTCCCCATATTCACCCTCATTTCCTAGGTCCAACTTCTCCCAGATCTCCCCAAGTGTCAGTCACACTTAATGCTCCATCTCCTTTCCTTTTCAAATTTGTAATCCTCTGTATCTAATTGCTGTTACCTGTATATGCATAGGTGAGAGAGCGTTCACGGGAACATCGTCAACCTACCAAGGACCACATATCTAATGGAAACTCAGATAGCAGCTATCAATTCTTATCTCCTCTGCTATGAGTAGGGGTCTGTCCACTTTGATCCATGTAGGCATGTTCACTGGCTTGACCTTATGCAGTTAACCACAGCTGCTGTGTGGTCACAAGTGCAACTGTCCTGTCATGTCCAGCAGACACTGCTTCATCCCAGTTCTCCTGACCTCCAGCTCTTACATTCTTCAGACATAGTCCCTGATGGGAACTAGTGGGAACCTGTGTGACATAGACCTCCCATTTATGACCACGCACTACACAGACATTTTCTTTCTACTTTGACCAGTTGGAAGTAAGTTGACATAAAGTGAGTCATGACATTTTGGTACATACATGTCACAATACTTCGTTCTAGCCCTTCTTCGTCTTCCCCAATCAGCCTCCTCTTATCTTGTGACCTTGCACTGATGGTTCCATTTCTCTCCCCCTCTCCAACCAGTTTCTCCTTTTGCCTTCATGGCATATATATTTCACTACACAAAGCGGAGCCTGTTATAGAATAAAGGAACTGACAGAGACCTGAAATACTCTTTAGCTAAATATCCTGTTTGTCAGAAGAGAAAACTGAGGCTCACAGAGGTCTGCTAACTGAGCTGAGGGTTAGTTTTTAAAACAGTACCTTGGGGTCTGTAAAGATAGCTTAGTAGGTAAAGCCCTTGCTTCACAAGCATGAGGGTCTAAATTTGATCCCCAGAACACATGAAAGAACAACCAGACACAGACACACTCTTGTAATCATAGAATTAGAGACATAGAGATGAGTAGATAGATCCCTGAAGCCTTCTGGCCAGCCAGAAATGATTCCATACATGCTACACACACACACACACACACACACACACACACACACACACACACACACGCGCGCGCACAGAGAGAGAGAGACAGAGAGACAGAGAGACAGAGACAGAGAGAGACAGAGAGACAGAGACAGACAGAGACAGAGATGGACAGACAGAGACAAAGAGACAGAGAGACAGAGACACACACAGGCATACACACAAGAAATGAGGAGCTAGCCTGGGTGCTTTTGCTTTTGCTTCTGGTTTTAATTCACACTCAGTGCCCTCCTCCTCTCAACATTATTATATTTACATTTTTCAAGGTTTATAATGTTTCTATTTTCCTATGAGTACTATAATTTAATCTACTATTCTGTGCATTTAGGGTATGGCTAAAGCTCATAAATAAAGCAAATAAATCAACACTTCCATTATTATTACTTTGCAATTTTGTGTCATAACAGTTTATTGGTTTAAGGAGATTTTTCTAAGAGTGTATCCAGAGTGTATCATATTTCTTTTCTCATTTCTTTTACTTCCTCTGGGACATAGTTAACCACCACTGTTCTAGTATCTAATGTCATTCTTTCACAATATTAGTTTTTCCCTTTTTTTTCCTGAAGCAAGAGCTAAAATATGTGGTTTCAAACAGGATATTGAAGAGAAAAATTGTCTGCATGCATATATATATATATATATATATATATATATATATATATATATATATCCAAATGTCTTGGGCATTTGCTTTTAATCTCATTTGAGAGCTTTCCTAGCAATAAAATTCTGGGTGCTAATGTTTTCTTAGACTTCAAAGTATTGGGATACTGCATTCTGATATTCAATCTATTATCAACCTGATTCTTAGTCCTTTTCCCACGTTGTTTCATCTTTATACTTTTTTTTAAAATTGTAAGTAGCCAAATTTTATAAAATTGCTTGATTAGAATTGAAATCAAGTTTAATTCATTTTCTCTGCACTTATCTATTTACTTTTTGAAAATTATCATCAGAAAAAAAAAGAAAATTATCATCAGTAAATAGGCTGTAGGCCAGGACTTTAGTGTCATGTGCATATTTTGTTCTTCAACAACATTTTATCATTCCTCGCTGAAACTTGAGGCAATTTTCATGTTTGGAGAGACTTCAAAGTGACAATTTTCTAAATGGCCCATTTATTCTGTGCAGGATTGTATGAAAACATCTTTTACTTTCCCTTTATCTCACATATATGTTGTATACATCCATATGCATGTTGTATATAAATATATGGAATGAGCACATACATTTAGATTTTGATTATCAATATAGTTCAAAAAGTTATTATATTCAGTATAATTATTTTCATCTACTATAGCAACATAACTTCTGACTTTAGCAAAGGGGAATTCATATTTGGTTAAAATCCTTCCAAAGATAATAATGATAAACACAATGAAAAAAAACTGGCATTCCCACAGATAGAATTTGTAAGGCATCTGATCTCCCAAAAGCAAGGATACCAGAGACACCCACATTTCCCCTCATGTGTTCCTGTCCAGCTCTGCATTTACAGGGAATGGGATAGCTCCAATCAGAGAGCCACAGTCTATGTCTTAGAGTATAGGAGGGAAGTTTAGGACTGCCAGAGTCACATGAAACTGTGGAGAAAAAAGTATAAAAGAAATGACACTTCAAAGGCCCCTTCTTCCTCTGTCTGTGTACAAACTCTCCTTGATTCCTTGGACATGTTGGGAATGACCCGAGAAACCAAGAAGGAACCAGAAGAAAGCCAGAAACAGTGTGGAGACTTTGGCATGTGGGTCCTATATTAGAAAGATGTGTAAAAGCCTCATGTTTACACGGACTCTGTATGTGTATCCCAGTATGGAATTCCACATATGCAAAGGTGAACAGATTTCTTTGTATTTAAGGACTAAGCCAAAGTAGATAGTGTGGTGGTTAGCTTTGTCAGATTGGCACAACCTAGGAAGAAAAGAGACTCTCCCATCCCAGGGTCTCTACAAGCCACAACAGCCATTCCTGTGGCTGTTTGTGAGTGATTGTCTTGATTTTATTTTAGTTATGTATAACCCTAAGTGTGGGTTACGTCTTCTGTTTTCTGAGAGTGGGAGATGAAAAGCTTTGGGGGGGGGTTGCCTTTATTTACTCTTGCTGGCACTAACAGAATTGGTTTCTGTGCTCTTCCAATGTGGCCTGAAGACCAACAGCAACTCTTCAGGAATCCTCTCAGTCTCTGGCACCAGGGACTGTTGAGGCAACCAGCATGTTAGGTTAACCAACTATCAAGTTTTTAGCCATTACATTGTGAGGCTGTGCTTGTTGGACTACTCAAATTGTGTCTGTTAATCAATTTAATACATGCTTTCTTAATATGGATTCTTTCTATCAGTTCTGTTCCTCTAGAGTTCAGACTGATACACACACTGATTATAAATTAAAAGGGGATAAAAAGGAAAAAAGTCTCAAAAGATGTCTAAGAAAAATATAGGATGCACTAACTACAAGAGAATTACAATTAAAAATTAGAAATTCTCATTGGGAACAAGGGAGGCAAAACTTCCATGTTTTGAGATCATGAATGACGGAAGAGAGCAATTTCTGCCAAACTGGAATTTTTATTTATATGTGTATTTCAAATAAATGAGAGCACTAATAAGCCTGCTGCTAAAATATCATATTAAAGGTACTACGGACTTTGTTTATGCAGACAGCAGGAAATGGCACCAAGCAGGTAATGAGATGTAGGGAAGAAATATAAAACCCAAGAATTTGTGTGGGTAAGTATAGAACACAGTTCACATTTGTTTCCATTTTTGTTTGGTTGGCTTCGGTTTTTTGAGACAGGGTTTCATGATGTACTCCTGGCTGGCCTTGAACTGACTATGTAAGACCAGGCTGGCATCGAAATTCTTCACTCTTTTGCCTCTGCCTCCCAAGGACTGAGGCTGTGGACACCACAGTCTCCAGCTGTATTTATAGTCTTAATTTTTTTAAAACTAAACTGATTCCCCAGACAGAGCACCAGTGACATCAACCATCCAAGCCTAGATGGATGAAGCAGTTAATTTAATCAGGATTACCTACAAAAGAATGACTGACTCCAGTGTACCTGCATCATCAGAAAGCCACACCCCATTATGGATGAGACCTGTGAGGAGTGAGCTGCTAGAGCCCTCATTCAACCAAACTCCCTCCCTCAGTGCACTGAAGCTCTGTTGGGACCACAATCAGCTTAGAAAGAATTGCACACAGCTGGGCCGGATATGGAGGAAGCTCTAATGACAGGCCCACTGCACCTTCCATGAGTGAATTTTAACAGCCTATGATTAAATGATTACATACACTCCTATTTCAAAATGATGCTGGTCGTGTTATGCTTGGAGGGCAGCAAAACTGACAATGATGCGTCGTGGTTAAAACTTTTGTAGAAGCAAATTAAGAGAAGAACAATTCAGCAAAGAGAAGAGAAGATGGAAATCAAGAGGCTGCATCTAGCCACTGCAGGCTCCCAGAGCCATTGCAAAGCATTGAGCTCCATAAAGATATCGCAAGGGCAAATAGAACCAGACAGACTCCAGGAAACTCTGTACCTCACTGGGGAAAAAAATCAACTAAACACTGGCAAAGAAGATCCTAAGAAGGTGAGTGGCAAAATGTCCTCATTGGCATTCCCTGTGCCAACTTGCCGGGAGAAACATGGGAAGAAGTATTTGGATGCTTCTGTCAAGTTTTCAGAGTTCAGTGCTCAGGAAAACTAAAGGAAACCCAATTACAGAGAAAGGGGGTCATGAAGACGGAAAAGGGCAAGAAAAAGAAGGAAGAAGATGAAAGGAGGATGCAGGGGATGAGGAAGAGGAGGATGGTAAATAAATTGGTCCATGAAAGTTGTTTATTTTGTTTGTGCTTCCTTGTCTGTAAAATGTTTAACCACACTATATATAACTCCTTTTTGGGAAAAACGCTGAAATGTAACTCTCTGTAATACTTTGTTTTAAACCATGTAGTGTCTATTTTTGTATAGTTAACACACTACCGAGTGTGACTTTAGATAGCCCCGTCCTGTGAGTATTTTTAATATCCACTAACCTTGCCTGGTACAGCCTGGAGGTTGTAAATTGTCATAAAAATGTACAGCAGGGTCTTTGTACACAGCACCACAGTTGTCTGAGGACGGGTACATGGTTTGGTTTTGGGTTTTTGTTTTTTTTTTCATTTTTAGTTTTCTCCAATGCAGCTTAAATAAAAATAATTGTCGTTCTGTTAACTAAGTAGGACTCTATAGTTGAAGAAAATGCAACTGATTTGTAGAATGCATGGATACAGAAATATTTCTGAATGTTCCTAAGTAAATACAACTTAGAAAAACAGTAACATAAGTTAAATCCTATGTTGTTTTGCATTATTAGAAGAAATATTCTTAATTTTTTCAATTACAGCCTAAAATCGAATGACTTTGTTGATTTCTTTCTTGTGTTTGTTGAATTTTGATGACAATGTTTTACCTTCTTTGTGGAAGACTCTGTTTAGTAGTGAGATTACCTAGTCTGAGATTTTACCAAAATTCTCCAGTAAGATCCCCTTGGTCTGCATCAGGTCTGTTTGTTTGTTTGCAGTTCTGGATCAAACCCAGGATGCCCTATAATAGGTTTGTCACCTGATAGACAGACTCTGTCCCAAAGCCCCATCAGCAGGAACCAGAGCCACTTTGAAAAAAGACTGTTCAGCTTGATTTATAACATTCTTTCTCTCTGTGGAAATTTATGTGTTTGAAACCTCAGCCTGTCCTGGAGTCAGTTTTGGTAACATGTATCCATGTAGAGAAATATTCTTTTCACCCAGATTTTCTA
>JANHMN010000009.1:20827940-20878761 GCA_030674055.1 Rhabdomys pumilio
CTCTCTCTCTCTCTCTCTCTCTCTCTCTCTCTCTCTCTCTCTCTCTCCTATGTTTGTCTTGTATTTATTGTTCTGTAGTTAGATCTTCTCTATCTTACTTACATTTTCCTTTCCCTTTGTGTTTATTTCCTCTCTCCTGATTTTTCCTTTTTTCCAGTGTTATTTCCTAGCATCACACTTATTAGTTTTCCAATTTCTGTCTTTTGTAGCTGCTGCCCTCTTAGTATGTGCCTTCCCTTGTAGTATTACTGGAGTCATTAGCATTCGCAAGCTTACAATTCTTTACTGTAATGAATCAAAAGGAACGTTCAGATAAACAATTGGCATTAATACCATTTAACACTGTGATTGTCTCATTATAGGATGAGGTAATTGGTATCTTTATGTGTCAGTATTTATTAAATATAACCAACTGTATATATTTGCAGTTAGTCAGCAATCAAAAGCACAATATCAAAAGACTTCCCTATGCATGCCTTATGATTACCAACTACCCTTAAAGCACATCCAATAGCTTTAAAATACACCAAGTCTCCTGGGCTCCATTTTCTAGTTCACAACTCCTCCTGCTTTCCCAGAGGCTATGCTAGTACCAGGGACCCTGGAGGCAATGTTGGCAACCAAACCCCCACAGATCATGCACACAGGCCACAAAAACTACAGCAGAAACACCCTCCTAGACCTAAAGACTTGCTAGTACCCAGAACCCCAGACCACTCAGACCAAAAACCAGAAACCAAAGGAAAAAACATCCCCAAAGCACCCATCTAACAAAGATAAACTCAGAAATCAACACCTAAACCTATAATAACATCCAAACCCAGATGACTAGAGGCCAGCTTAAAAACATCAACAACAGCAAGGGCAATATGGCACCACCAGAGCCCAGATATCCTACTACAGCAATCCCTGGATATTCCAACACAGCTGAAGCACAAGAAAATAACCTAAAAAGACAATATCAAACAAAAGTCTAGGTTACTGAATGGATCAAACAATAATTTATAATTTTAGAGGTTATAAGATTGAATTATCTGGAGAATAGGTATATAGCTACATAAATAAGTGGGGTAGAATATATTGAGAATACTGGGGTATAGCTTCATCCATTTTCCACAATGGCAATAAATATCTTAAGACTATAACCTATTTCTCTTCTTTGAGACCCACAGTGGTGAACCGTGAAAAAAGTTTTCACCTACTGAGCCGCCATCTAATCTCCTGCTAATGACCTCTCTATCCTTCCAGCCAAGGAAGGCCAGCAACTCAAGCAAACAAGCTGAATAGCCATGACACAGCCAAGCCAGTCACAGCAACCTGTGGGCTGATCTAGCCTGTATGTTACGTCTCGACCCTTCTGCAACTTCTCAGCAGTTTCTGAGAGCCCAAGGGCCTGAGAACCAAATGGGAACCCCAACCCAAAAAGTCCAGCCCCTGCAGGACCTCAGACTTTGTTCTCTCACTCTGAACAGAGTCCTGCAGCTTCACATAGCCTGATGTCTGCCAGGTGCCGGTGTGGAGTGGACGCAATCAAATTCCCACACCTCTGCCTCTCTGAGTGGCAGCCCTAGACCCTGAGGGGGGCAGACACAAAACTCACAATTCAACACAACAGGACCCATGCACACTACAACCCCACACATCCTCACAAATCTATATCATCTCTCTCAATGCTAAACAGCATGAGTTGGCTAAAGATTTGAACATCTTCACCTTCAGACAAGGTTGCTTATTATGGTAAGGCAGCCACTGGGCCAAAGTTGTCCATTTTATCTACAGACAGTATTGTCCAGAGAAGGACACATTTTGCAGAAAAGTTGACTGTTGAGTTTGCTGAGACAGGGTCAGCGGCCCTTCAAATAATTCTATACTGTAAGTCTGTCAGGTAGACGATCCTTAGCCAGAAGGCCAGAGACAGATGCTCTAAGGTTTTGAAAAATGGGGGGCTATCCAGATAGGCAACTGTCTCTACTAATTGGTTAAGTTTTGGAAGCTATGTTTTGTGCTTCTTATATTTTCTGCTAACATTAAGTCATAGTTGGATTTCTGATGGAGTTGAAGATTGGTTTTAGTGTCATAATTAAACTCAAGTTGTTTAACACAGAGTTTATAGAGTAGATGGCATGGTTTCCAAGTGATCTTACAGGCTAAAAATCTAAACATAATCCAGGGATAGAGTCATAATTCTTTCAGTTAGGAAATATGGTAGAGAGCTTTGTCTAATTGACAAATTGATGGAGTAGATGTCAATTGTACTTCATACTGTGTAATTTACTTAATTGTTATGGTTTTGTTCAATTTATATCTGGGAGAAGAGGGGTTTTTTTATTGGACAGAAAAGCTAGGATGTAGAGGGAGGTGCTGATTCTCTAACTGGTTCTTGATTGTGTCAATAAAGAAGGCCTGGAGCCAATTGCTAGATGGAAGGAATCGCTAGACAGGTGAAACTTCTAAATCCCACGAGAAGAAAAGAGAGACACAGGGACAGAGCAAGGGCTTTTGCAGCCTTGAACTGGAACTAGAAGAAAGCAACAGTGATGTAAGGCCTCAGGGAAGCCAAGGAGGTTGGCAGGAGCTAGCTGATATAGACTAGCTAATCAGATTAGGGCAGGAGATTCTGTGCCGAACAATTGTGCTAGTAGACAAATTATAAAATAATAAAGTTATCTGAGTATACTTCAACAGAGGAGCAAAGGTGGTCAGAGAAAGAGAGGGAGCTGGTGGAATTTGAACAGCAGCTCTGGCTTTCCCAGGTTGGGGATTGGTTGCCTTAGATCCTGAGCTAAGCCTGAAGGGGCTGGGAGCAGCTCCTCAGAAAGGCAGTAACTGGCAAAGCTAGTTAGCAGAGCTAAGCTGGGTGGTGCTAAGGGAGCTGAGACAGGGCAAGAGCACAGGCTGCACTTCAGGAAAGGCAGTGGCTGGCAGTTTGACTAAGATGGGACTGGCAGCAGCTGATCTCAGAGCTAAGTCAGGAGCTTGGGCCACAGTCCAGGGCAAAGGTGGGACTGTGATTTAAAATTACATGCAACATAAATCCTATGGCAAGAATGATATTGAAGGAGAAGGAGGAAGAAGAGGAGGAGATGGAGGAGAATAGAAAAGAAGAGGAAGAAGAAAGAAAAGACGGGGAGGAGGGCGGGGGCGAGGGGGGGGAGGAGGAGGAGGGGAGGAGGAGGAGGAGAAGGAGATAGAAAGGAAGAAAAAGAAGAAAAAGAGGAGAGGAAGATGAAAGAGAAAATGAAAAAGAAACATGAGGAAGAAATTGGGTGGAATCAGAGAGGGAAATATACATGAAAACTAGTCCAGTAAAATATCCTTTCTCCAGAGGAAACAGTATAAAATGCTAAGACTCAGAAAAGCTAAGTAAGAAAAACTGGATTTCTTTTATTTAAAACTGGTTTCTTACATCATGCCTGTAATATACCAAAATATCTTCATTGTTAAAGTAGAACACAGCTAGGCTTCGAAGAAAAGATGTGCACTAATAAAGTTCACTTGTAATAGCGTCTCCACGGATGGTCACATTGCAGGCTCCTGCTTGAGAAAGGGAGGATTCTCTGTGTTTAGGCAGTGACAATCACCAGCTTAGCAAATGACATAAACTACAGAGATCTCCCTGGGATTGTTAGTTATTTTTCAAGCCTTAGAAGAAGACCTCGGGTCAGCGCCCCTGCCAAAACAAGCAAACACTTCTGGGTGCCTATGCTCCTTCTCCTATTGGACATGGGTTAGTGCTTATCTCTTTCTCCAGGGGCCAATAATAGATCAATAGATACATCAGTGGATGAAGACAAATGACTTCATTGCTTAAAAAGTAAATGGCTCATACCAAATTGTCCTTGCTGCTCTCTCTTTCCTCTTGTTCTTTCTGTCCCCAGAATTCATCTGTGTCATTCAACACTGAGTTTCTGATGGTTTGGAGAAGATGAAGCATGTGTGCTTTGTCTCCCACTGTTTAAGAGAAACACCACAGACTAATCCATTCTGTGTCCACTATGATCCATCATGGAGACACAGAGATCACTGCTCTAAAATTTTCCCTTTGTGCCTTCTTATTCATAAAAGATGTGCCTGCCAATGCAGTGTCAGACAGTCCAAACAAGATCCCTAGCACAAACAGTATGTAATATGTGGTAGTGTTTGAAGAATGTTGAAAAATACTGACTGAACAGAGTAAAGAGGACAGGAAGAATCCGTAGTTTCTGAGATGTAAGATTTCAAGACCAATGGAGTGGGACTCTAATCAAAACGGTGAGAGTGTGATCAACTGCCACGGTTTTCTTACCAGTCCTGTTATAATTGTTTACAAAATAATTACCCCATGGTACTCTTTAAATTAATGCAATGCTGAAGTCTTCCAGATAAATGCTGAAAAAAAGATTGCAGCTCTGAACTGAAAAAAAAAAAAAAGTAGTTTGGTCACTAAAGCATATAGCTTCAAATGTGAAAGCCTGACTTTCATTCCCCAAACCCACATAAGTAGCTGGGTGTGGTAGTCTGTTCTTGTAGTCTCAGCATTGGGAAGTCAGATGCAAACAGAGACCAGGAGTTTAGTGGCCATGATCCTAAACACTTGGTAAAACTCCAGGCCAATGAAAAACCTAGCTTTCACAAACGTTGAGGACAATTGCGTGTTTCACCTTAGCATGTCCCAGACCTCCATACACATATGAGTACGTGTGCATGTGCACACACACTGGAGACACACACACAACACACACACACAATTCACAGTTGTATCTGTGTTGGGTTAAAGGGCCTCCATCTTGGCTCAAACAGATGAGCAAAATGGGAACGACTCTGGAGCACAAGTTGTGACTTGGTCAACATTCCACTTGGATCCTATTCCTGGAGATTTCCAGTCTCTTGAACTCTGATGCTCTGGGATGACTCAGAGGTAGTGTTGCAATGATTTCTTGTATTGACTTTAGACCATGTCACCAGACCATCTATTTTGCTTCCTGTTATATCATGTGCCATTTTATTTCCCATAATAAGCACTAAAACTCCAGAGTTCTCCCTTCAATGTTCCATTTCTCTTATTTCCTCACCATTGATCTCCACAATATGTCCTGAATAGACACGGTTCTTACAGATGCCCAGAAACATTAGTGTTGATTCTGAAACAGGCACAATAAGGGGTTAGAAGCACAGTGCAATTGCTGGCTATATAATAGAACTGAGCACAAGCCAGCAGCTGAGTGATTGTGAATGCTCTTGTCTCTTTCTGCTCTTGATGTTGAATGGAATGTGACTAGCTGCTTCAAGTCTCTACCACCATGATATTCCTCCTAGAACTGTGAGCTAAAAGGAACCCTTTCTCCCCTAAGTTGCTTGATGGCTGACCATTTTATTAGAGCAGCAGAAGTGAAACTAGAGTGAAAATATAACTAATTTTGGTAGGCGAACATCTCTCTTAGTTCGGCTTGTTTAGTATATGGGCTAGATTTATAAACCTTCCTAGATTAATTGACCTCCAGGTACCACAAAGAGCTATGTGTTGCTAAAATCATCTATAACACTGTAAAGTCTTTACATAGAAAGAGTATTTAAACATCGATCACACCACCAGACTCCTGGGCCAGTTCTACAGACTGAAGCCTGTGCATGTTTAGTGCTTTTCTCTGGATCCATAAGACCAAGTTAATAGAAATAGAATCTTTTACTGACTATTTAAAATATACTTTTAAAAAACAAAATGAGACTTTGAAGAGGTTTTCTTGAGGCTTTGTGTTGGTGTATGATCATGCTTACATACAGTTCTACATATTTGTTAAAGTTCAATGCACAAGTGTTAGTTCACATGTGTAAAATTGCATGTCCATATAGAAGCCAGAGGGTTGACACTAAATGTCTTGTTTAGTCAATATTCACCACTTTGTTTGAGATAGACCTTACACTGAACTTGAAGCTTGTCCATTTGGCTAGGCTAGCTCTCCAACAGACTCTAGGAATCTAGCTGTCTTTGCTTCCCAGTTCTAGGATTTTAGGGATATCTTGCCATGCCTGGATGTTGTGTTGGAATAAAACCTGGGTCCTTATATTTTCATAGCAAATACTTTACCAACTAAGTCATTTCCAGTCTCTGGGCTGTGTGTGTGTGTGTGTGTGTGTGTGTGTGTGTTGTAATTATTTAAAAACGGCCACTGGTAAGGCTGACTATCTAAGCTGCAGCGGCACTGCTAGCTCAGACACCATGTTCCATGTCCAGAGGCCATGTGCATGCTGCAGCTAGAAATGGCCAGCCAGAAACACCAGCCCTGACACCCATGAGATGCCTGAGTGGGAGATGGCTCTGCCAACCTTTATAAATTTGTTAATGATCAATAACAAGATGCCCATACGATCAGAGGTGTAACCCAATACCCAACCTAGATATACCAACTACCTTTGACTGCTAGAGACAAGCTAACATCCACCTCTCTCATTCTCCCTCATCTCCTAGCTCCTCCTCTTTCTTCTCTTCTTTCTCTCCTTACTCCTCCTCTTTCTCTCCTTATTCCTCCTCTTCCTCTCCTTACTCCTCCCACCTTAGCTCCTTCTACATATGTGTGTTTAAGGTATGTGTATAGCTGAAATTACATCATATACCAATCAGAATCCAAACATTCATGATGGGGGTTGGGGCAAGAGAAAACTTAAAGGAATGTGGCATCTCATAACAATAACTGAAGTCACAAGAATATAGTTTGTTCAAGGTGCAGTGGAAGAGTCTTGCACATCTGTTGAACTTGACATGATTCTTCTCAAGATGCCTGTATTCTATAAACACACATAAAAAAGATGATACCAGAGAAATCACCAGCAGAGTTGGTCAAGCTCAAACTCGAGACCCTCTGATTTCTATTGACACTGTTATAAGCTTTTCTTCACATCCTTCTTCACTCTGACCTCTATCATGGATGTCAGAAGTTGATTTTTGTATATTTATGCTAAGAAGCACTTTTTAGATTACATCAAGAAAAAATCCTTTGGATGATTTCTAATAAAAGGAGTACAGCATGTATTTAGCCTATTCTACAAGACATTGTAATTTACTGCCATCTCTTTGCCCCTAAAGAGAGCTAAAGGACACTAAGGAGAAATCTAGAAATGGATGCCTGAGGACAACACAAATTACAGATTCTGGGCATCAGAAGGCAAGAATGTAAGAAAGTTATTTTTCATGCAGTACCAATCTGATTTGTATGGTTATCTGGTTCATCTCCCTTTGGAAAGAACAGCTCTCCGGCCTGTGGCATCAAAGCTGACATGCCCCGTGTACTGGGTAATGAGGGAAGACAAGAAAATTTGAGGTGGTTCTAAACTGCTGCCTCAAGGCCTTTCCCTTTCTCTTTTTTTTAAAGCCATGGCTTGTCAGCAGAATGCAGGAAACAAGAAGGATTTATCTGGGTATATTAAGATCTTCTACCTCGAGGAGACTGTCATCCTCACATTAAACACAACTTTCTTTCCTTTTTTTTCTTCTAATTTCTAACAGTGATCATTTCAGAACACCATGAGAGGAATGTTAGTTGAAAAAAGGGGGCTAGGGAGACATCTCACTTAGTAGAAATGTTACTACACAATATGAAGTTCTGAGTTTGGACACACACACACACATACACACACACTCAATCTGAGACTTGGTATGACTAGTTGTAATCCCAGTGTCAGGAAGGCAGAGGCAGGTGCTCTCTGAACAGCCAATCCAGCTAAATCAATAAATTCTAAGCCAGTCTGAGACTCTGTCTCAATGAAAGTAAGGTAGATGATGCCTCTGACCTCCACACAAAGGCATGAACATGTGTATACACAAGTACACACACACACACACACACACACACACAAACACACATTCACATGCAACCTCCAAGAAGTATCTAAGATGGGAATTTTAGAAAACATCTTTGCTGTGCTCAAACATGGCATGATTTTTAATGTTCTGAAGTCAGAGATTCAAGCAGAGACACACACTTAGCATAGCGCTGCCTTTCATTTTCTTTTATTTTTGTCTAAAACTGCCTAAGTTACTCACTGTGTGGGGTGTTCTCTTCCATGATCAGGCTTTTAACCCAAGGAATTATACATTTTATCAACTATTTTGTGAACTGTGACCCTCCCTGAATCTTTGACTTAGTTACACGTAATTACTTTGAAGCAGTGTGGAGTCGACTTCCTTCAGAAAGCAGCTTTCTGCCTCCCAGTTAACTTCCAGCAGAAAGCACATTAAGAGATGGCATCTAAGAAAGGCCAAGGCCACAATTTAAGTTCCTGTCATTTCACAGAACCTCAAAGCAGAGCTTATAATAGCTTGCATTTGAGACTCTGGCTGCATGTTTTGGGTCTGTGAGTCAATTTAGACTGCAACCCACAGGCAGAGAGCACCATCTTCTCCCTTGACAAAGCTATAGATGCTTTATATTAAAACAAAACAAAGCAAAACAAAGCAAAAACCTCTAGAAGGGCTGGAAAGATGGCTCAGTTGTTTCCGAGTGTATACCACTCAAGCAAAGAACCGCAGTTTGATTCCCATCACCCACACCAGGTGGCTCACAAGCTTAAGGGGTATCCATTGCTTCTGCTCTCTGTGAGCATCACACTTGCATGTGTGCACACACATACAATCACACAACTAAGATAAAAAAAATGAATCTTAAAAAGAAACATCTGCATATAAAAGATACTTACTTCTAATATCTGGGTGTTCGCTACCAAAAGCCTACCTACTCCTCGGTTAGTTGTATATTCTGTATGCCATAATTGACTCGCCCCTTTTGAACATTGACTTTCTGTACTAATTAAAATCCATGTGCTTTGAGGTAACAGAACTAAGAATAGTGCCCATGATTGTTCATATTGATTGTTAATTTTGCAAGGTCGGAAATCACGCGAAGACAAACCTCTGCTAGTCTCTGTGAGAGAGTTTGTACTTTGAGTTTGTTAAGGTGGATAAACCCACCCTAACTGTGGGCAGCATCATGCCTTAGGCTGGGATCCTAAACTGAATGCAAAGGAGAAAGTGAACTGATCACCAGCATTCACCTCTGTTTCCCGACGGCAGATGAAATGCGATTCCTTCTCTCACATCCCTGCCTCCATTTCGTCCATCATTCCTCCATCATGATGGACTGTTATCCCTTCAAACTGTGAGCCATAATAAAACTTTCCTTCCCTAAATTAGTTATGTCAGGGATTTTCTCAGGGCTTCAAAAGTGGCAACTGATGTGGCAACTTACTCACATTGGCTCTCATAACACAAAGGGACCATGTCTCATCCAAGTTCTGGCTTCTTCTCTTGCTTGGTTCAGCCATTTGCAACAAGTGCCTTTCTCATCAAAGGTGGGATGTGTCACACAACCAAATGGCAAGGGAACTGGAGACATATTTTTAAATTGGTGCATTGTTTTCACCAAACAATTTTGGAGTTTTTTTAATCAGGATGAATAGAGAATCGATATTAGACTGAATGCAGAATCTGCCCTACAACCAAGCTGGAGCAATACATTTGAAATGAATGGGTCTTACATACTACAGCCCAATCCTCTGCACACTTTTGAATTTAAGTGAAGTGTGTCTGGAAGAAGTTTTATAATCCCTTTTATTGGGTGATTTAGGATATAGCAGACCATAATAAAATCCAATTTATTCTCTTAATATCTTGATAAAGTTGATATTGACACATTACTTCTCTATAGCAAAATTCTGTGGAGTGAACCAACCACAATTCATCTCAGTTGTATGTTGGCACATCTTCTGAGACTTGGAGAATTGTGGAGCTTGGCTTACTCAGCTGTGACACAATGCCAAAACATCTATGTTCACACACTGTTTTGTCTTCCTTGGACCAATGGATTAGCCAATGCCTGTCCAAAGAGACAGCATGCAAGGGATACAAATGTTCATCCATGTATCCTAAATCCCAAGTTTTTACCATGTCACATCTATTAAAATCTATTCTTTAAATTCAGACTCATTCGTAGCCCAACTCACTCTATTTCCTTAGGAGGAATTTTCAAGGATATGTTTCATAGCATGTTGATATAGAAAGCTGTAAAAAAAAAAAAAATGTAAGGGCAAAATTAAATCAACCAAGAGATTCTTCAGGATAGTGATTGGCCATAGCAGTACTTTCCCATAAAAACGGGGGCAGCAATTTTTACATATTCCTTCACAGATGTAAGTTGACAAAAAAGTTAATTTCTAGACAAGAATCTTTTGTAGGATATATGATCTTTTTTTTTCAGTTACTGCAAGAGAAGCTTTTATTCACAGTGCGTTAATGCTTAGATTTCTATGTAGGGCGTGGGGAGGGGGGTGTAGAGTGAAGATAAGCCAGCACTTAGTCTTCAGTATCATTCAGCAGGATAAGGAAAACCACCACCTTATTGTTTAGGGGACAAAATTTCTCACATTTGTGTGGAACTTGCCAGTTGGTTAAGCATAGGCTACAAGAATCTTCCTGCCTCTATTTCTCCAGTGCTTGGATTTCAAGCATGTATCACTACACCTGACCTTCTTTACATCATTTTCCTTTTGGTTTCCACATTGGTACAAGGGACTGAGGTGCATGTTTTACATATCAAAGAAGACCTGGCCTTCAGGTTCTCCCAGCATCCCTCAGTCTCTACCTGGCATACCCTGCTCCCAACCCTGAACTTTCCAGCATAGGGACTAAGCTGCCCTTTCCCAAGACTTTTCTTCTCTCTGCAAAGCATCCTTTCTCTCCCTGCCTCCATGGTAACATCCCTGGCTTCCTTCTTCAGGCCAGTGAATTCTACAGTTGGAGAGCAGCTTCCTAATAAGCCTACCCTCATTGTAATCTAATCTGGCTTGACTGAGTCATTTCACTGGCAGGGAAATAACCTACCAGTGTCCTTTCATTTGTATATCTTTCACTTTCCTAACAGCTCATAGTGGGTTAATTTTAATGTTGCCTATGAGAAAGAAAAATCATTTAACATCTTAGAGGCATCTAACCAAAGCCTTCTGGTTTGTTATTTTTTTTCTATGATACTTTGGTGAGAGTATAATTCATGCAGTTGTTGTTTTGTTTATTTTAATGTATTTATTTTTATTTATTACACACACTATGTGTGCATGTGTGTGTGTGTGTGTGTGTGTGTGTGTGTGTGTACATGTGTATATTTGTTGCACCTCACTATAACCATGTCTAAATAGCTCCTCTGAGCTCATCAGGAAATGGAGAATTCCCTTTCTTTACTGGAGCTTCCTCTTCTCTGCCTGATCTGAGGACTCAACTCCCAATCTTCTGCAACCAACCATTCTGCAGTTCTTACAAACTGCTGGACATGTGAACAGACAATAGCTCTTTCAACAGTGCCATGGTAAATTCATTTAGCTGTTTCTTTCTCTTGTCCTTTACTATTGAAACCCAGAAAAGCATCAACTGATTCTACTTTAAAAGTATACTCACAGGACTAGAGAGATGCCTAGGTGGCTAAAAGGACACACTGCTTTTGCAGAGGATCTGAGTTCAGTTCCCAGTATCTACATCAAGCAGCTAACAACTTCTTGTACTTTCAGCTCCAAGGGACTCAACACCCTTTTCTTGTCTCTTCAGGCATTGCATTTACATGTACAAGCCTAAACACAGACACAATGCAATAAAACTCTTTAAATAAAAAGTTGTGTTCACTTGCTAAGGACTCCAAAACAAATAATAATAAACTGAGTAATTCAAAGCACCAAATATTAGCTAGCTCAACTATTCTACAGGTGCCCCATCTGAAAACTGGGTACTTGCTGAAGGCTTTGGGAAGGAGCTTCCCATTCCCCTTCCTAGCTTGTCATCCTGGCAGTCTACAGCATTCTTTGCTTATCTGTATCATGTTAAACAATGTTTTTGTCTTTACCTTCCTGATTTTCTAAAGCTGCCTCTCTATATTCTTCCTCTTCTTATAGTTGTTAGATTTATGTCTCATTTAATTCAATTTGATTTCATCCCAACTAATTTACACCTTCAAAGAATACTTCAAATGGAATCTGGAGAGATGGATCAGTAGTAAAGTGCTTGTTAGAACTTATGTCTAATTCCCAGAATCCACCTAAGAAATGCCAGGTATGGTATATAATGCCAGAGCTGGGGAGGCATAACAGGTGGATTGCTGAGACTTGATGGCCAGCCAGCTTAGCCTACTGGTGAGCTCCAAGCCAGTGAAAGTCCCTGTATCAAAAATCAAACTGCACAATGGTTGAAGAACAATACCCAGAATTGACCTTTAATCTCAACACACACACACACACACACACACAAAGAGAGGGGAGAGAGAGAGAGAGAGAGAGAGAGAGAGAGAGATGTTTCCAAATAAATTCATATCTTGATTCATATCTTGGGGCTTATTTTGAGGGATCACGCCACTTACGCTAAAATCATAGATTCAAACATTTGATTAGATTCTATGCCTCCACTATGGTCTTTTTCTGATGTTAATTTTTTCACCTCATTCATTGTGGGGGGGGGAGGGGTAATATGCACACCACAGCATACATGTAAATATTAGAAGACAATGTGTGGGAGATCAATTCTCTCCTTCTACAATGTTAGTCTAAAGAATGAAACTTGGATCACCAAGGTTAGCTGCTGACTCACCTTGCTTTCCTCTCCTTGGTGGTCTTTTCTTCTTTAGTCTACCACCTTAACTATCTACAGATCTGCCTATACTGATCTGAAGCCTTCATCTTCTAAGTCAACTACTGATTTTCTTTCAAAGTCCCCCTCAAATTGATGATGCAAATTACAAGTAATATTAGGTACTTTAAGCATCACTTCCTCTAAACAAAACTTTATAAAAAGAATTATTTGTGAGCTTCCGTAGCTAGAAAACAGAATATGATTTTGTCTAACTCATAACTTAGCCTGGTGAGCGAATGCCTTGCCCCTTTGATCTTGTACCTGGTGATCCAAGATGGGAAAGATATGACATTGGAAATCATCCCTTCTGTCCTGGTGCTGACTTTTACACTCCACTGGGTGCTTTTTAGATTGTATTTTACTACCTGTGTCAAAGACCAATACTGGTCAAGACTTATTACCCACCAATGAGCTGTAAAGAGACTGCTGAAAAGGGCATCGGAGGCTACGGGAAATATGGATCATGCTCTACTAGGGCAAAATGCCCCCGGCCCAGACTTTATTAGCATCAGAGTTTCATTACTGCCCTTTCTGCTCTGCTGTAGAGCCTCCCAAAGCAGCTCAAGTTTCAAGTGTCAAGGATTGCAGAGGGATGACAATATTGAGAACTCACCTGATCCTATCCTCAGACATCAAAACAGGGACCATATCTCCATTCACGCTACCTCTGTGCTAGCTCATAAGAGATTTTCATTCTAACTTTTGTCCTTCCATCTTTCTCTCTGTTTCTTTTGCTTATTTTAATTTCAACTTTTTTTTTCTTATTAAATTTCTTTATTTCATGTGTAGATACATGTGTGCATGTATGCACATGCCATTGTGCTGTGGTAGAAGCCTGAGGACAACTTTTGAGAATCAGTTCTCTCCATTTGCCATGTGAATTCTGGCAGTAAAACTCAGGTCTTCAGGCTTGGTGACAAACATCTTAATCCATTAGGACATCTTACTCAGCAACTTAAAAGAAATTTCCAAGAGAATCTGATGTAACCCAAGCTGCCCTCCAACTTGCTCTTTCTTTAGGTGAGGATGACCTTAGCCAAGGATGACTTTTAGGTCCTAGTCATCCTGCCTCCTCATTCCAAGTGCTGGGATCACAGATGAGCATGAACACATTTGGTCTATGTGATGCTGTGGATCAAAGCCAGAGTTTCCTGCGTGCCAGAAAAAAAGTAAATCAATTGAGTACATCTCCAAGAGAGTGTTGCTCCAAGACTCAAGCTACTAACTCACAATAGAAAAGATGACACATTCTGGTTTAAAGTCTGATAGAAGATAAAAATAAATAAAATAAATACCAAATAGTGCATTAATGCCTGGGTCCTAGACAAATTCATGTAGCATTTGCATTCAAATGTGAACTTATTACTTATCAGTTGAAAGTGAACTTGATAAGTTTAAGAATCACTCTAAGCCTTGAACCTTTTGCCTAACGAATAATAATACTAATCTATGCAATCTACAGATTCAATGCAATCCCCATCAAAATTCCAAATCACTTCTTCATAGAGATATAAAGAGCAATTTGCAAATTCATTTGGGATAACAAAAAAAAATTAAAAAAAAAAACAAAAAAACCCCAAAAAAAAAACAAAAACAAAAACAAAAACAAAAAAAACAGGATAGAGAGAACTATTCTCAACAATCAAAGAACTTCTGGGGGAATCACCATCCCTGACCTCAAACTGTACTACAGAGCAATAGTGATAAAAAAAAAAAACCAGCATGGTATTGGTACAGAGACATGCAAGAAAATCAATGGAATAGAATTGAATATCCAGAAATGAACCCACATACCTATGGTCACTTGATCTTTGAGAAAGGAGCTAAAACCATCCAGTGGAAAATGGACAGCATTTTCAACAAATGATGCTGGTTCAACTGGAAGGCAGCATGTAGAAGAATGCAAATTGATCCATTCTTATCTCCTTGTACAAAGCTCAAGTCCAAGTGGATAAGAGACCTTCACATAAAACCAGATACACTGAAACTAATAGAAGAGAAGGTGGGGAAGACCCTCAAATACTTAGGCACAGGGGAAAAGTTCCTGAACAGAACACCAATAGCTTATGCTCTAAGAACAAGAATTGACAAATGGGACTTCATAAAATTGCAAAGCTTCTGTAAGGCAAAGGACACTGTCAATAGGACAAAATGGCAACCAACAGTTTGGGAAAAGATTTTTACCAGTCCTACATCCTATAGAGGGTTAATATCCAATATATACAAAAAACTCAAATTAGACTTCAGATAACCAAATAACCACATTAAAAATGGGGTACAGAGCTAAACAAAGAATTTGCAACAGAGGAAACTCAAATGGCCAAGAAGCTCCTTAAGAAATGTTCAACATCCTTGTACATCAGGGAATTGCAAATCAAAACAACCCTGAGATTCCACCTTACACCAGTCAGAATGGCTAAGATCAAAAACTCAGGTGATAGTAGATGCTAGCAAGGATGTGGAGAAAGAAGAACACTCCTCCATTGTTGGTGGGATTGCAAGATGGTGCAACCACTCTGGAAATCAGTCTGTGGGTTCCTCAAAAAATTGGACATAGCATTACCTGAGGACCCAGCTATACTACTCCTGGGCATATACCCAGAAGATGCTCCAACATACAACAAGGACATATGCTCCACTTTGTTCATCACAGCCTTATTTATAATAGCCAAAAGCTGGAAAGAACCCAGGTGTCCTGCAACAGAGGAATGGATACAAAAATTTGTGGTACTTCTACACAATGGAGTATTACTCAGCTATTAAAAACAATGAATTAGAGAAATTTTAGGTAAATGGATGGAACTAGAAAACATCATCCTGAGTGAGATAACCCAATCACAAAAGAACACAAATGGCATTCACTCACTGATAATTGTATATTATCCCAGAAACTTGAAATATCCAAGATTCAATTCATAGACCACATGAAGCTCATGAAGAAGGAAGACCAAGTGTGGGTGCTTCAGTCCTTCCTAGAAGAAGTAACAAAATACTCAAGGGAGCAAATATGGAGACAAAGTATGTATGGGACAGAAACTGAAGGAGGAACTGTCTGGAGACCTGGGTATACATCCCATGTGCAGTCACCAAAGTTAGACACTGATGTGGATAGCAGGAAATGCATGCTGATGGGAGCCTGATATAGCTGTCTCCTTAGTATTCTGCTAGAGTCTGACATATTCAGAGGTGGATGCTCACAGCTAACCATTGAACTGATCAAGGGGGTCTCAATGGAGGAGTTAGAGAGAAGACTGAAGGAGCTGAAAGGGTTTGCAGCCACATGAGGAGAGCAACAATACCAGCCAACCAGAGCTCCCAGAGTCTAAACCACCAGCCTGGGAGCACATAGGGAGGGACCCATGGCTCCAGCTGTATATGTAGGAGAGGATGGCCTTGTTGGGCATAGGTGAGTGAGTAGATCCTTGGTCCCATGAAGGCTGGACATCGAGTGTGGGGAAATTCAATGGTGGGGAGGTGGGAGTAGGAGGGGTAAGTGGGAGTACATGCTCATAGAAGCAGGAGGAAGAGGGATGGAATAAGGGGTTCCTGAGTGGGGGGGTTGGGAGAAATGGGGTAAGGGGATAACATCTGAAATGGAGATAAAATATCCAATAAAAAATGTGGAAAAATAAAAGAAGACTGGGAAAAAATAAAAATTTAAAAAAAAAAAACTTAATGAACAAATTCCTGATCTGTGGCTAGCAGGATGTGTGGCAGATGGTCAGGAAGTTTAGGTTATTTTTCTTGTAATGGTATAAAGAAAAACAAGATATCAAAATTGTTTCTACTTCGTTTCCTGCTTGAATTCATTCACCCTGATTTCCCTCATTTATAAATTATGCCTAGGAAGTATATGCCAACTGAATTCTCTCAGCCTCTACATTGCTTTTAAGTATCGTGCTTGACAAATTTCCTGTACGACTACGTTAACCTTAGGGTGGGATTTTGACACAAACACGTAGGAAGGTTAATAGTACAAGGAAGAGAACACATCTGATACATGATAAGATCAGTGCCTTCTTTGAAGACAGGGTCTTGCTATACAGTCAGGTCAACCTCAAACTTGCCATCTTCCTGCCTCAACCTCCTTAGTAATGGAATTATGGGCAAGTGCCCCCTTGCCCAACTAAGGTTGGTTTATACTTGGTGCTAGATCTGAAATAATCCAGCATGGAAATTAATATTTTCAACGAATGGTACTAAACAGTTGTATTGTGGAAGTTGAAAAAAATTGAAACAAAGCAATCACCATAAAACTAATACATGACCCCATCAAGATGGCTTAGTCGTTGATGGTGTTTCACCAAGTCTGATGCCCTGAGTTGCACCCCTAGCATCCACATTGTAAAAGGAGAGAATTGATTCCCACAATTTTTCCTCTGACTTCCAGAGCTAAACTGCGGCATATGCAGGTCCAGATATCTGACCTACACACACTTGAATAAATAAATGAAATCTTTAAAATTTATAAAAAGTGAACACATTCCACATGACATGTACAAACTAACTTAAAAACCATGCTAGCCCTATAACAAAGAGTTCAGATGATAAACAACAAAACCAAGGTCACAGGACCTTGAATTGCTCAAAAATCATGAAGACAAACACCAGAGTAACTGGATTTTACCACAGTGTTAACTTTGTCTCTTCAGAGAATACTGTTAAAAAACACTGAAATTACAATGCACAATTTGGGGGGCTGGGAATATCTTATAAACCATCTCTATTTTTTTTAATTTTTATTTATTTCGGGAAGGTTACACAGGTAGACAGTGGATGTGGAAGGACTGAGAAATAAGTGGGATCAGGGTACATGATGGGAAATTCCCAAAGATTTAATTTTAAAAATTATATTAAAAAGTAATGAGCACATTATTTGAAGATTCTACCAAAGCCATGTGACAGCAAATATGTATATGAAAAAGAGAGCTGAGGTGGAAGTAATTAACGGAAGATTTATGGAAACCACTAGAGTCCTAAAATTAAGAAAACTGAAATAACACGGAGATGAAAGTGTGTGAGCTTTGTCAATGTTTTGACAGAATACTTGACCAAAACATTTTAATGGGTCCAAGGCTGTAGGTCAGTGTAGATTCCAGAATGCAGGAAGCCCTGGGTTCCATTTCCAGCATAGTTTGGGCATTATGACACAGACCTGAAGGCAGGAGGGTCAGGAGTTTAAAGCCATTTTAGTGAATTTGAGGCTAGCCCATGCTACATAGGATCCTGTGGCAGTTTTAATAATCAATTTGATGCAATCTAGAATCACATGGGACAAGAGTGTGGCTGAGGAGTTGTATAGATGATACTGGGCTGCCCATAGACAATTTTCTTGATTAACTGAAAGGAGAGGACCTGCTCACAGTGGGTGCCAATCATTCCCTAGCCACTGTAGGAAGAGACTCAGCATCTGTGTATTCATTTTTCCTTGCGCTTGACTGTGGACATGATGAGCTGCTTCAGTGTCCTGCCTTGAATTCAAGAGTGATGCACTGTAACATGAAATTGTAAGCCAATGAAACCTCTTCCTGCTTCAAGTTGCTTTTTTCAGGGCATTTTACTACAGCAACAGAAATTAAACCAAGACAGACCCTAACTCAGACAGCAGGAACAAACATTAATAACATGAAAAAAAGCAGGACTTGCTCACAATTTCAGTGTTCAACTGGGGAGCTGTCTCCATCACTGTATGCCTGAGGACAAACTGACATCACAGCAACATACTATTTGATAGAGGAATCTCTTCACCTCATGGTGCACAAGAAGGAGAGGTAAAGAAAGAGTTTGTTCTTGAGAAAGATACAGTCCCCAGGGACAAGCTCTCAGTGCTTCCACCACTTAGCCCCTACCTTCTAAAGTTTCCAGAACTTCTCCAGATATCATCTGACTCAACAAATTGACAACACATGATCCTGTGGAAGAGATTTTATATTCAAACCATCACAGCAAGAGTGTTCAGTGATATTTGACAGTTACCTGTAACTGGTTGGAATATAAAGTGGTGCAATCATATTGCAAGAGAATTTGGCAGTTTCTTACAAAATTAAATGCACACTAGTCATGTATCCTGGTATTATGTTACTAATTATTTACCCATTAGAAATGAAATTATGTTAGTAGAGAAACTTAATGTTGCTTTGTTCATTTACTCAAGGCAGTAAACAACTCAAACGCCCATTAGTTTATGAACAGATAAAGAATTATAATTATCCATTTAATGTGTTCTTATTCTATATGGTGGTTAACCTGAATTGTCAATTTGACACAACCTACAATTAGCTGGAAAGAGAGCCTCAGAGAGTGAGTGTCTAGAGTGGGTTGTCCTGTGAGCATACTGGTGGGTATTATCTTACATAAACTGGTATGAGAAGGCATGCCACAGTGTAGGCAGCGCCATTCCCTAGGCTAGTCTGAAACAATAAAAGACTAAAGAAATCAAGTGAGCATCAACAAGCAAACAAGGAACCTTGAATGCATTCATTTCTCTCTTCTCTCCATAGTGGATATGTGACCAGCTGTCTCATGCTCAGGCTACCATGATTTTTTCACACAATGAACTGCAATCTAGAACTGTGAGCTAAAATATGTCCTTTCTTTTCTAAGCCATTTTCTGCCAGGATATTTTATCATACCAACAAAAATGAAATAAGAACTTTAAGTGACTGAAAAAAACTATTTACATATGTCTCAACATGGATGAGTTTCCAAAGCATTGTGCCAAGCACGTGAACCAGAGAGGTAACACTGTATATTACATCATTTTATTCTGTGCCACTCTGTGTAAGGAAAGTTTATAGAAAAAAAAATAGATGTGTGGCTGCCAAAGGATGTGCCTTGGAGAAGGGATGTGACTGGCTGCAAGCAAACATGGGGCTTGTTTTAAAAGCAATGGAATTGTCCTAAATCTTTTAACAGTGTTAGTTATATGACATCATGCACTTAAATAACCTCAACAAATGTGACACTTAAGAAAACAACAAGCTTAGAACTGCTCACTGCACAGCCATGAGGATCTGAGTTTGCATCCCCAGCACTCACACTAAAAATAATACGAGATGTGGTTCCATATGCTCCTGCAGTTTCTGTGCTATGGAGGATGGAGATGGTAGCTTCACTGGGGGCTTGGTGGCCAGCCTGTCTAAACAATAAAACAAAACAATTCAAAAGCAACGAGCTCACAATTCAATGAGTGACCCAGGCTCAAGGGGATAGACAAAGTTATGGAGCATGATACCTGTCTAAGATCCTTTGTTAGCTTGCACAGGGATGCACAAGGGCTTGCATATACACATGAGCCAATATCCGCATATACACATGAGCCAATATCCACATAGTACACACAAACACAACTGAATGTACAGGTAATTAGTAGTTTCTGAAGGAAAGAGACATTTTCTTCAGTGATGTAGCCACTGGCAAGTTGATCATGCTATTGTGAATAACTTGTCACCCACGCTCCTGCATGAAACCCTAATAAAATTCAGGTTCACTGAGAAATACTGTTTGTAAACCGCACATGAATAAAAATAGTTTACCACAATCATATAAAAAATATAAAACCATGTTTAATTTACTACCAAAGGAGACACAAAAATAAAGAATTGTAGAGAGATGAAACTACCAAAATAACACTTGTTCAAAAATTTCATTTTATTCAGTTTTGTATATGTATATGTGGCTGTGTAAGTGTATGCCACATGTGTGCATGTGCCCAAGAAGACCAGAAGAAAGCATCAAATTATTGGAGCTGAAGTTATAGAAAGTTGTGTGCCACCAGGCTTAGGTGTTAAGAACTGAACTCAGGTCTTCTGCAAGTGCAGCAAGCATTCTTAAAGCACTTTTTCCAACCATGATAACTTCATTTTAGAGAGGCTAACAAAAGCCATACAGTATATTATTGATTGTATAGACATAGATTGGCCTTTATGGTTTGGAAAGGTTTTAAATCTAAAAAAATGAGCAAGATTGTAATAATAGTGTTCCCTCCATGCCCTATAAAGTAATGAGTTGGTTTAGGATAGTAATGAGGTATGGAAGAGACATCAGAGAGATATGAAAAAGCAAAAGAAAATTTTGCTTAGTACCAGGAGATTTTCCTTGCAGATGAGTATCAGGAAATACATATGAGGGGACAACATTGACTGGGGAAATCCACAGTACTGAAGGACTGAGTAAACACAGCAAGAAGGAACAGACGAAGGTGAATGTGAATGCCTTGAGAAGTCTGAAAGATATGAGCAGCACTCCAAGGACAAAGGTGTGTGCACCTTGCCTCACTGCTGGTTCCATGGGAATCAATGTTTTGTCAATTCCATCACCATCTTTAAGACACATAAAAACCATTATTTCACTGGCCTATAACAGGGAGCCACATAATGGAGTACTTTCTTCATTGGAAAAATTGGAGTCATTCTTTTTGAACTCTAGGAGTACCTACTGAACTCTTCACGTGGGTGGTTGGGGTATAAATATCAAATACTCTCTTGTAAAGCTGGTTCTGTCGATTTCATCTGTCTGAACTGGGAACTTTTTGTTTTGTCTTAGCAGTTTCTATCAGTGAACCTTCTCCACATGTAGAGTTGTGTTTTGTATAAACTTTTCTTCTTCTTTTTCTTTTAAAGGTTTATTTACAAGTACACTGTCTCTCTCTTCAGACACACCAGAAGAGAGCATAAGATCCCACTACAGATGGTTCTGAGCCATCATGTGGTTGCTGTGAATTGAACTCAGGAACTCTGGGAGAGCAGTCAGTACTCTTCACAGCTGAACCATCTCTCCAGCCACATATAAACTTTTTTCAATTATATCATATGCTTTTCTTACAGCATGTTCACACTCTCGTTTATTCTCATAAATCCCCTTCCTTTAGACTCCTCCCTTCTCTAGTCTCTTTTTCATTTTCTTATATACATATAAACAAATAGTTGTATATATTTACAAAGAAATTTACAGATGACGCATAAATAAGAACATGTGACATTTGTCTTTCTGTAACTAGATTACTTGAATTATCATGATAATCTCAATTACATAAATTTTCTACTAGTTGGAATAAGTCAATTCTTCTTTAAGACTAAATAAAACTTTATGACTAAATTCTATATTTTCTTGTCCATTGATCTGTTGGGTGACTCTTAGACTGATTTCCTAACTTGGTTCTTAGGCAGAGTAGAATAATAAACATAGATATGTAGGTATCTCTGTTATATACTAATTTACAAAATAGACTGAAGACTTTAATGTAAGAAATAAATTTCTGAAATTGTTAGAGACAAACATCTCCAAGACACAGGACTAGGCAAGTACCTTCTAGAAATGATTTCAGTAGTTTAGTAAAAATAATACTGAGAACTGGCAAGTATGAGATTTCAAAGCTGTGTATATCAGAGAAAGTAAGTAAAGAGACAGTCTAGAGAATGAGCAAAAGTATTTTCTCACTAAATGCCTGATAGAGGGTTAACATCAAGAGTATATAAAGAACTCAAAAACTAGACACTAAAACAAACAACTCATTTAATTAATGGGGCTAATGAAATTAATAGGCAATTCTCAAACGGTGACATGCAGATGGCAATAAATATGGAAACTATTCAACATTCTTAGCCATCAGAAAAACATCTTAAAACTACATTAAGATTCCACCGCATTCCAGTTACAATGGCTAGCATCAAGAAAACAAAGAACAAATCCTGGCAAGTGTTTAGGAGAGTATCTCCATTACTATTGGTATAACCAGGGCAATTATAAAAGAAAGCATTTAATTGGAGATTTGCTTAGAGTTTCAGAGGGTTAGTCAAAGATCATCATGTCAGGAGGCATGTTGGCAGGCAGAAGTGCATGAGAGATTACATCTCAACCCACAGATAAGCAAACAGAGAGAGAAACTGGGGCCTTGTATGAGTTTTTGAAACCTCTAAGCCCACCCAGAGTGACATATCTTCTCCAAGACCACACCTCTTACCTTCCCCAAACAGTTCTAACAGGTGACCAAACATTCAAACATATAAGCCTATAAAGCCATTCTCATTTAAAACATCAAAGACTGGGAATCACATAGAATGCTGTCAGGGACTGGAGTTGGTTCAGCCACTATGGAAGTCAATATGCATGTTTCTAAAGAAACTAAAGGTGAAATAATCACAGCAGCCAGCTGTACCACCTCTGGACATACACCCTGAGGCTCATCTGAATTATTCAGTAGTTAAAGAGTAAATCATAGAAATGGAGAATGCTAGAAACTCATATAATATTTGGTGATATGTTTATGAGTCTCATATAAATGGAAAATTGATGTGATAATAATGGGTTATGCATTTCTACATAAATATTTATAACATTCTGTTTGTGAAGCCTATCATATGTCCCTAAAGAGTTCATAGTCGAGTTAAATTCTAGTTTATCTCAATGTAGAAATAGATAGTCCAAATGGCCCACCAAAATTAGGTTTGTGTCCAGGAAATTCTCCAATGAAGATTAACAATAAAGGTATTAAATGTTCAAAATAAACAATAATTTCACATAACCAAAGATTCAAAAATATAACCTCCAGTAGTCAAAACAAAAATGTGCACAGGTTAAAGACAACCAAATGCCCCTTTGGCAAACTCATAGCAAATTAAAAACCAAAGAGTTTAGTAAAGAAAATAGGTAGATGGCCCAGTCAATAAAATGCATTACCTTGCAAACACAATGACTAACCTTAGAATTTGATTATCAGACCCAGCTTAAGAAATATATACCCAGGCATGGTGGTGTGTGCTTGTAATCTCACAACTAGAGAGCTGGATACAGGAGGATCCTTGTGAGTTACTGTCCAGGCACCCCAGACAACTTCAGAGTTTCCTGCCAGTGATAGATTCTATATCAATGCATACACACACACAGAGAGAGGGGGGATGATGGAGGGAGACAGAGAGAGTGAAATCAAAAGTAAGATGTACTGATTTTTTTTCACAAATTTATTTCTTACTCTTCCCTCACATGGGAAATACGTAATACTGCAGTATGTAGGAAGCCAGAGCCTTGAAAGTGGTTCTGTCCTCCTGCCTTGCAAAGGGTTTGGCACCCAAACCCCATCCTGGTTTCTCCAGCACTGGGCTGGTCTGCCATGTGCATGCATCAGAACCCTGCAAAGGCTTTACTGTGTCAGAATGGGCCCAGCTATCTGAATACAATCTACCTGTTTTTATGCTTGTGTGGCCTAAAGAAGGTAACATTCCTCTCAGGTCCTTAGTTTCTTCCCAAGTAAACAGAGAAAGTACTCTTATGTAGCTTCTTCAGGCACTTAGAACAGTGCAAGACCCACCTCAGCAGAGCAGTGAACTGGTCAGTCTGTTGCAGCAATGACTGACAAAGCTCAGTAACCTTGGCCTGCCTTGTCCCTGACTGCTATGGAGTGACCCATGACCTGGTGGCCATGGTGATGGAGCTGTCATTGCTAAACTGAACCCCACAGGGGTAACCACAGCAACCAAGAACTAAGTTTCCCTGGTTCATCCCACTGTCCTCCCTTCATTGTGTAGCCATGTCTGTCCTGTGTCATTGTCCCTCAGTCAAGATTTCATGCAGTACAATCATTTTCGAATTTAAACACAACCCCATTGAACTCCGTTTCATCAGCTTCTAGTACACAGTGTTCTCCCTCTTCTAGAAGGAGCTGAGATGCTGTCTCAAAAGCACGTCTTGGGTTTCTGTTTGGGAAATCCTATGAGTGCATCATTTTTACCCCCTTGGTTAGTCATGGAGGCAACCCTGCCCATTCTACCTCCAAAGACATGGGCCAGGTAGAATGAACCTGTTCCCTATGTGCCAAGATCTCAGATGTGGCCAGGGCTCTTCTACTAGGGAACCTGTCTCCACTTAACATCTTTGACCACTGGAAATAGGTTGTCCCTCTTCTTGTGCTGCAACTAGGGCTACCTAGACTCTTCTTGTCCTCCCTCCCAGTCCTACATCACCATCTTAGGTAACTGGTCTCTCCTGAGCTATGGGGTCTTGTCCAAGTCCCTTAGGTTCCCACCCCCTAGGCTTTAGTTTTCTAATGTGGGAAAGAGCCCATAGGATGAGTCTTGGTCCCTTTCCACCAGAGTCAAAATTTCTCAGGCTTGTCTCCAAGGTTTTTGTCTTTTTCATTTTTCTTGATCCTCTTACTCCATCCTCCTTCTTCTTCTCCTCCTTCTCCTCTTCCTCCCTCTACTTCTCCTCCTTCTCCTCCTCTTCTTCTTCTTCTCCTCCTCCTCTTCTTCTTCTTCCTCTTCTTCTTCCTCTTCTTCTTCCTCTTCCTCTTCTTCCTCCTCTTCTTCTTCCTCTTCCTCTTCTTCTTCCTCTTCTTCTTTCTCTTCTTCTTCTTCTTCCCCTTCTTCTTTCTCTTCTTCCTCTTCTTCTTCTTCCTCTTCTTCAGACAAAGTCTCACTTTGTAGCCCAGGCCGCACTGAAACTTACTGTGAAACCCAGGTGCCTGCCTTAGCCTCTGAGTGCTTAAATTCCAAATGTGCCACAGCGCCCAACTTTCCATCTTATTGATGACCATTGGTCTACTTTGTATGTCCATACTAAGCTGCAAATATCTCCCTGAGATGCCTTCATATTCTTGGGATTCTTTTATTAGAAACAGCCACATAAGTAACTGCTGAACCCACACTCTTTCTGGAGCTTTAGGCGGGAACCCAATTCCAGAAGCCAAATGAACACAACTGAGCAGCCTAACAGAAGAGCAGGTCGTCAGGGGCCTTTCTCACAGAAGGTAAGGAACTGAATAGTGGGTTCCCAAAAGATAAGCCTATGTCCTAACCCTGGACCTATCAATATGTTCCTACTTAGAAATGGGATCTTATATGAGATCAAGAATTTTGTAATATGGTCATTCCAAACTTAGTGTGGGCCTTATATTCTGGGCTAGGAATCACTACAAGATACAGAAGAAGGGCATGTGAATACAAGACAGAATCCAGAAGAAGTGAAGCCTGTGAAGCCAGAAGAGACTATGTGGCCCAACCAAAACCAGCTTGCAGACTGTGGGAAGACAGTTCTTGCTGTCACATTCTTAGTAACATGGCAGGCCCCCGGAGTGACAACCATCACAAATAGTGGGAGAACCCAGGATTCCAGGCATGGAATGGTACAGAGACAGATGTGCATGGGAAGGGGGTAACAATCCACCCATGGACCTGAGGTATGCCATTGAAGAAGAGTAGAGGTAAGGGAGAAAATATGGTACCACCTGAAACAAGGTCCAGAGACTCTGAGGACAGAGATAGGCCAGATTAGAGGCAGTTCTAATCAGTCTCTACCATGGAAGAGACAGATGTATATGCCACAGGATAATGGGTGAGGGGATCACTGTAGAAATGATTCCATTAGAACCTCAGAGGAAAGAATGTGTGTGAGAGAGAGAGAGAGAGAGAGAGAGAGAGGGAGAGAGAGAGAGAGAGGGAGAGAGAGAGAGAGAGGGAGAGAGAGACAGAGACAGAGACAGAGACAGAGACAGAGACAGAGACGAGACAGACAGAGACAGAAGCCAGGTATGATGACACATGTTTGCAATCCCAGCGAGAGGCGGGGAAGAACATCAACTGTACTGTTCATCTTTTACAGGGTCAGACACTGAGCTGCATCTCCCTTAAGTGAACCTCATGGTTGCTTGTAACTACCAACAAGGAAGAAAGCACTCCTCTGATGAGCAAGGGCCCTTGTCTAAGTAGGTCCTAATCAGACTTAAGCCCTGGTTTCATTTTTGCCGTTTCTACATCAGTGGGGAGACATGTTGGTCAAGACCTTGAAAGTTCAACATAGTGCTGGGTGGGTCTTGAGCATTGTAGACGGCGCCAATGAGTCAAAAGTTGGAGGACTCTGAAAACTTCTCCTTATGGGGTGCTTCCTGGAGGAGGTGGCAGGGTCCTGTTAGATCCTGAAGAGTCCAACACATGAGATTTTAGGGTACATTTTTCATGTACTGTACTAACATGTACCCACAAGTCACAGTTGCATAAAGATACCAGTGGCTCCTGCTGGGCCAGGGTAGGCCAGGTAGGATAGTTTCAGGAAAAAGCCAAGTTGAAGCACACGGGGCCACAAATAAAGGCAGGCCTCAGCAGCTGGCTATTTCTTGCATAGAGGTGCTGCCTGGCACTTGATAGTAAAGTTCACATTGCAGACTTGGGTGTGCATCTCCTGCAGCTCAGGTTGCATCTCTTCCAGGGCACTTAGCATAGGTGTCAATGGTGTCTGAACCTATGTCACCACCCCAGTGTCCCACTGCATCCCCTAGCACATCCAGGCTGTCTGCTGCTCCTTTTTCTTTCTGTGTTGCTATGTTCAGTGGCAGCAATTCTCTATGACCAGGAAGGCTCTGCCATGATAAAGATGCTGACCTCACCCAGTAGCTCAGTGCCCTCATCTGCCCCCACCTTCTGGTCCAGGTACTTGATGACTGTGTCCCAGAAGGCCATGATGCATCTCTTGATCTGCAACTCTACCCAATGGTATAGCTGAGTGGGTGACAGACGAAGGTCTTGAAGAACTTACTGTGGTATTTCTTCAAGTACTTGATGCAGCTGACCAGCCGTTTGCTGACCTACCAGATATCCAGGTAGAGCAGTTTCTCCATGGGTAATGCATGCATTACCACCTTGACGTTTGTACATGGCATGCACATCCTTTCTAAAGTCTGTGGGGATTTTGATGTAATATTAATAGATAGGATAAAGAATATTGAATTTCTCATTCCTAGGAGTTTCTGCCAAAGGAAGAGATTGAATGCAAATCTTGAAGAAGTGCAGCATTGCAAGATGATGAAGGAATTCTTCTGGTCTATACAACCATATAATAGTGTAGAAGGCACCATTTTTATCAAGGTTGGCAGCTGAGAAGAATGTGAAGCTAAAGCCAAACTGAATATCTAATGCGGAAAAGTAGTATCTGCCAATCTATCTGTGTCACTGTCTGTGTACCAAGAAGGTTACTTTTCTCTGTTGTGAAAAGAACAGGAAGCAACATAAGAGATGGAGGTTTATTTCCGCTCACAGTTCAAAGAAATACAGTCCATCGTGGCAGGAAAGCACAGTAGCTGAAGTTGTGAAGCAGCCATTCACATTGCATCTGCAGACTTGAAGCAGAACATGAACAGGAAGCAGTGCTTGGCTATAAAACCACAAGACCTGCCTCCAGTCATCCACTTCCTTTAGCAAGGCTCCAGCTCTTAAAGGTTCCACAACCTTCCCAAACATTACCACTAGCTGGAGGCTCCAAGTGTTCAACACATGTATTTTAAGGTACATTTCTCATCCAAACCACAATACCACTACAGCAAGCCACACACATAGCATACAGACGAAGAGTCACCTTGTTGTATTGTTTGCATTATTTTGCTAACACTCCATGAGCGTGACCAAACAACAATGTTTTTATATCAAATTAAAAAAAATTTAACACTGGAGAAAAAATTGATAATTATCTTTCTAATTTGAATTAAAATAATTATAGTCATTTGCACAAAAACAGGTGAGGGACTCCCCCAACAGTAATTTGTTTTACTAAATGACCTGGAAACCGATTATAGTTTCTCCTAAAATCCATCAGGCTAACACTAATCTAAAATTACATCAAAATACGAAACACACAGGCAAACATCATCTTTTTTATATCATCTCTAAATAACTCACTTTTGAAACATCTGAGTATGAACAATTCAACTATCACACTCTTTTGGTTGTAAATAATAAAACAAAACAGACAAATAGTAAATGAGAAAAAAATCACAATATATATATAACTCATTTTCTCCTCTGGTGTGTGGGGCAAGAAGTCAGCATCAGTGTCTTCATCAGTCACTTTTTACCTTATTCCTTGAGATAGGGTCTCACTCTAAGTCTGGAGCTCACTAGTATGTGGAGCTGGCTGAGCTGTGAGCTCCAGGATTCGTGATGCATCAGCCTCTACAGTTATGGGATTATAGAATTTCTACGGCATCTAGTTTTGGAAGTATAGGTTCTAAGGATCAAACCAGGCCTGCATCCTTGCACAGCCATTGTGTCTGCTTATTATATGGGTGATGTGGCTTCACCGCAGACCCACATGAGTGTATGACAAGTGTGTAAACAAGTAAGCCATCTTCCCAAATCCCTCTATTTCTCTTTTTATAAATCACGTTGCTCTGCTACTCTGAGACCCACAGTTCATAGGTGTTTATCAATCTTTGTTCAGGGCACCTTCTTTGATCATAAATCAAACCTCTCAGCTACTTTGTCAAGTTTGATCATCTGTTGATGTCATTGTTAGCTCCAATTGTCAATTGGACACATCCTGGAGTTGTCAAAGGGAGAGCCTGTCTCAAAATGGATGATTTCCTAAGGAATAACATCTCCCAAGGTTATCACTGACCTCTGCACACACTCACGCAAATGTGTATGTACACTCTCAAACACAAGCACACCTACACAAACACACATGAAAATTATACATACACATTTTTAAAATTTTACTTTATTCTTTTACCTACTCACTTTACATCCTGCTCACTGCCCACTCCCAGTTATCCCCTCCCACAACCCTTTCCCCATTCCCCCTCTACTTCTTCTCTGAGCATGTGGGTCCTGCCTGGGTATCCTCCCACCCTCACATTTCAGGTTTCTGTGAGGCTAGGCTCTTCTTCTTCCACTGAGGCCAGACAAGGCAGCCCAGATAGAAGAATATATCCCACATGTAGACAGCATCTTTTTGGGATAGCCTCCACTCCAGTTGTTTGGAATCCGCATAAAGACCAAACCGTACAGCTGCTATATATGTGTGGGAAGGCTTTGGTCCAGCCTATGTATGTACTTTGGTTGGTGGTTCAGACTCTGCGAACCCCAAGGGTCTAGGTTAGTTGACTCTGTTGGTCTTCCTGTGGAGTTCCTATCCCCTTCAAGGCTCAAAATCATTCCTCCTGAAATTCTTCCATCCACTGTTTGTCTGTGGGTGTCTTTATCTATCTGCGTCACCTGCTGGGTGGTGCCTCTCAGAGTACAACATGCTCTGGTCTGCAAGCATAGCAAAGTACCATTAATAGTGTCAGAGACTGGACATACACATACTTTTAAAACAAAACACAGTCCTACCACATGACTATCTTTCACCATTAAAAATTACCTGCAATGCCACCATTTTGTTTTAAATTGGGAATGTTTATCTTGCTTTTAATGCCATATAGTTTTAAATATGCGCAAATATGGTGCTGAAAACAGGTTCTGTATTTAGATTATATTTTTGACTCAGACCCATAGAAACAGAATTTCTGAGCCAACTCACACTAGTTTTATGTACTTCACATATCACAAAGTAGGCAAAAGGTCATAGAATCTTTCTAAAGACATTCTTCCAGCCAACATAACGAGCTTACTCATTTTCCTTAATTTAGAGATGAGAAATGATTTGGATGGGCTCTAAAGAAGGAGGGCGGACAAGGTTGCCATTCCTAGTATGGATCAGTTCCCTCAGGGCGACTTTCAGAATGTCACTGAGACCGTTTCTGTGACTACAAAGAAACACACAGCGCGTTGATCAGAGGAACAGTCAAAATTTCAAACAGGTTCTATGTGAATTTTAACCAAAGAACATTTTGCAGGCAGGCATCATTTTCTTCCTCCCACAAGCCCTTCTTGACAACACAACAAACAATAATCTGAAATCAAACCCGACACTACCAACAGGACCCAACTCCAGCAGATGGAGCTGGCTGTAAATATCTTCAGTTGCCAGTTACAATAAAGACAGCACTCACAGAGGTCCAAAACTAACGTAAAGGGTGCTTGGTATATGAAAGGGAACCAAATAAGCACAAAGTATAAAAACGACTAAAGTCTCTATCCATGTGGGACCCACAATCCCTTAGAGGTTGGCTGCAAAAGTCATAGCCCTGGCTGCTGTCCAATACATCATGGACAAGTAGAATAAGGTTACAGGTGCTACGGCACTTCCACTCAGTCGATAAGGAGCAAGAGGGAAAGATGCCAGGCTTCTGATCTGTGTTGAGCTGGTGAGGGACAACAGCTGCTTTTGTTATCTGCAAATGAGGCATCCTGGACAAGTGGGATTGCTCTAGGCTTAATGATTTGTGGAATAGTTAAATGAAGTCAAATAGAATGGCACTCCAGTATAGGACAAGACTTCGGGTCTCAAGACAGAGAAAAAACCCTTACCATGAATTTGAGATTCTGTTCCAGTGGGATTATATGCATGTATCAAACTTAGCAACCTACAAAATACTTCTCAATTATTTTTTGTAGAGCCCTTTGTCCTCAATGTGATTTGAATTGGTTCCAGCACCATCTGGATAAAGTATTAAATTTGTTCGCTTTGATCTTATGTAGCAAAGAACCTTGCTTTACAATCTATGATGTTTAGAGCACTCTTCTTTGGGGACCTGGTTATAATTTCTCAGCACCATGGCCAGATCCAACTCTACAGCAGCATCCTGGGTATTTTGTTGTTTAGTTGGTATCACCCTGGGGTAACTTTGATAATGTTATTGAACCTTATAGACTAGGAACTAGGAAGATGGCTCAGTTGGTTAAAAAAAAAAATGCTTTCTGCACAAACATCAGGACCTCAGTTCAATTATCAGAACCCAAGGAAAAGAGCCAGGCATGGTAGCACTTATTTATATACCCAGCTCAGGGGAAGCAGGAACAGTTAGAAGTCTGGTACTTGCTGCCCAGCCAACCTAGCTGAACTACTGAAGCCCAGGTCAATGAGGGAGTCTGTCTGTTACAGACAAAGAGGGTAGACAGCTCCTGAAGGTCAGTTGATCTCTGGCTTCTACATTCATAGGCTCACATGAGCACATGGATCCATATGCATAAACAACAAATACACACAGACACACAGACACAGACACAGACACACACACCAAGATCTGTAGCCCCATGAAAACAAGGCATGTGAACAACAAATAAACAACAACCCCCAGAGCTGCTTGAAGGGTTTGCCATTTGCCTGGAGTCTGGAAAGCCTGGCTCTGTACCTACCCAGGGTAGCCTGGTGCAAATGTACAGAAAAGCCAGATCCCCTGAGCTTAAGTAACTAAGTGAGCACTTCAGGGATATAGAGATAGCTTAGTGGATGAGACAGCATGTTATTCTTGCAGAAGACCAGAGTTTGGGTGCCAGGACCCACCTCAAATGGTGAATAAATGCCTATAACTCCAGATCCAGAAGAGTCAATGTCTTCTTCTATTATTCCTGAGTACTTTCACACACATCCAAACACATACACACGCGCGCGCGCACACACACACACACACACACACACACACACACACACACACACACATAAAAATTATGTGTATTTTTAAGGTATACCTCTTTTGATGTGTTCAGAGCTTTATAAATGCACATGAACTTTTTCCGGAAACTATCTGAACTGGATATTGATACTTTGAAATGGATAATTTTATTAGAATACACACTTTTCTAGCAGCCAGATGTCAGGAAGATAGAAACTCTCACTATACTCTAAGTTGCCAATCCTGAGACTGTATTTATTCACTGTTTTCTGATAAACTGAAATTAGCTCCCCTGTCTATCTTTAAAATCATTATTACCCATGTGACTTTAAATGTTTCACTGTACATATTCGTGTGTTACCTACAGGAATTTCATGTACTTATCCATTGTATGTTAAGCATATTCCTGGCTCCACATATACCCCTTACCATTCTGTTGTAGCTTCCCTCTGATGCTGTAACAAAGCACCATGACCAGTGGCAGAAAGGGTTGCTTACTTGATGAAGACTTCCAAGTAAGAGCCCATCGTGGAGAAAATCCAGGGTTCAGCTAGCTTTCTTATTCAGATCCTATTCACCAGACTAGGGATGACACTGCCCAATGTGAACTGGACACTTGTATGTGAACAGTCAGTCAAGACAGCCCTTCACAGTCATGGCCATGCATGACAGATGGATCTGGTCAGAGCAGTTCTTCAGTTGGGGCTCCCTTAGAATACTACAATTTCCTGTTGACAGCTGAAACTAACCAGGACGTCTTCCTTCCCTTTCTCACTCCGTCTACCTCTATTAGGCCCCTTTCTCCCCTAGACAGTTTCATGGTTACTTTCACTAACTTTCATATATCTAAATACGATGTAGGAAACATATATGAGGGTAAATACATAGCATTTCTTAGACTGGTTTAATTTGCTTAGTATGATCATAACTATTCTTTAATGTGAAGGAATTCTTGACTAAATGTGACAAAAGAAAACAGATAAGAACGTATCTTTGTTTGATGGTTATTTAAGTCTAATAATTTTTACTACAGGTCATAATATGATTTGATTTTTTTAAGTTTTTGTGTGTTGAAATGTGTTTAATATGAATTGTACTGGTAGCCTACTTAGCTTTAGATGTCAACTTTACTCAAATCTAAGTCACTTGGAAAAAAAGGGGGGGAACCTCACTTGAAGCAGTGCCTCTTTCAGACCAGCTGTGGGCATGTACACAGATCACTTTTTGATTGCTAAATTGATATAGGAGGGCACAGTTCACTGTGGACAGAACTATCCCTGGGCCAGGATACATTAGCTCTACAAGAAAGGTAGCTGAGAAAGACAGGGAAAGCAAGTCAATAAGCAATGTTCCTCCAGGATTTCTGCTTTAGTTCCTGCCTCTATGTTCCAGTCTTGAGTTCTGTCCCTCTTATCCCTTAATTGTAGACTGTAACATGGAAGATAAAATAAACCCCATCTTCCTTGGGTTGCTTTTGTACCAAAAAGCAACTTTGAGAGGAGCTGGTTTGTTTGACTAACAGTTAAAGCTGAGGGAAGTAAAGGCAGAAACTGAAGCAGAAACAATGGAGGGATGCTGCGTATTTCCTTTCTCTCCCCGGCTTGCTCAACGTTTTTCTTGTTCAACCCAGAACTACTTGCCCAGGGATAATGCTACCCACAGTGGCTGGCCTCTCTCATGTTAAACATTAACTTAAACTTAACCCAAAAGACATGTCTACGGGCAATCAGTGGAGGCAGTTCCTCAGTTAACATTCCCTATTCCCAAGTGTCTCTAGTTTGTGTCAAGTGAGCAAACATTAACTAGCACAATTGGCCCCTGTAGGATTGATGCATAAGTACATCACTACTAAACCGTAAGTTTTCCTTTTTTTTATTCCCAAGATTTCGTGTTACTGATTCAAAATATAACAGTACAACTTTAAACATACCATACTTTTTAACGTGAAAACCTTAAAAATTCAAACAATTTCTAAATTATGCAGTTTCTTAACTGTGTGTATCTATAAAATCAAAGGCAAGTTGAATGATTTCTTGCTTCAAGAGAGAACTGAGGCACAAAATAAAGCACACTTAAATAAAACCAAAGTCTACTTGGGTAGCTCAAACATATCTATAATTTAGTCATGATTTCTTAGGTTTCAAAGGGCTGGGCAAATTCATCTCTCTGGCTCTGCCACCAATAACCATACACAGCCAGCCTCATAGTCAGGCCATGTCCAATCCACACATGCTGTCTTGATGATCGTCCTACATTCCTGGCATCTCAAATACCCTAGTTTCTTTACTGCAATGTTGGCTGAACTTTCACCAGTGGCCTCTCTTGACCTTTTTTAGTGACTCTGACCCTTCTTCAATCTAAAAAAAAAAAAAAAAGAAAGAAAGAAAGAAAAGAAAAAACACCTTCTACTCTATCTAGTAGATCAACCATAAGGTGACTTTAAAAGGTGATTTTTCTAATTTCCATTTTTCTTTTTCTTTTTCTTCTTCTTCCTCTTTTGGGTTTCGTTTCGTTTCGTTTTGTTTTGTTTTTTTGAGACAGGGTTTCTCTGTATAGCTCTGGCTGTCCTGGAACTCACTCTGTAGACCAGGCTGGCCTCGAATTCAGAAATCCACCTGCCTCTGCCTCTGCCTCTGCCTCCCAAGTAATGGGATTAAAGGCATGTGCCACCACTACCTGGCTCTTTTTTCTTTTGTACTTGATTTATTATTGTTGTGAATGATAGCAAAACATTTGAATCTAATAGTGTTATAATTTATAAAACTTAGATTTTTCCTCTTCTCTAGCAATTGCTGTTACTATTTTTTATTTTGGTAGGCCATTTCTATGCCACAAATCAGCTTGGGTTGTAACCGTAAGGTCTTTTTTGGGCTTCCCTGAACCCATTTTTTCCCTTGAGCATGAGTACTGCTCTCTAACTCCCCGTACACATGTAGTTACTTTGGACTAGCCTAGTCTTTGACATTTCCTCAAAGGAAACAAAAGAAAAAAACTGAACAAGAGCTGGTGCCCCATATAAAGTAAATCCATGTATGAAACTTTATCCAACAAGAGAATGGTTTGCAAATGTGTGGGAGACGCAGCAACAGTGGCCTCCTGCTTCTCCTGGTATATGAAGTACTAACAAGTTATCAGCCCCTAGATCCCTGATGCTTCGAAATCAACATCCTATTCGTCCACACTTCTGTAAATTTCAAACCAGCTTCTTTTGGGAATATATGCACAGACGATTGTTGCAGGCCAAGGGCTAACACATGGGTAACCGCTATTGTACTAAGGGTGAAATGTACTAAAACTGAACACCGTTTATCCAAACAACTTTCTCATAAAAGTAATGAACCTTTAGAAAATAAACTTTAGGATCCAAAACAAAAGCAACAAAGATCTGACCAATGTAATTGTCTAAAGTGAGGAGACGAGACAGGTTCCTGGTGTTTCATACTTTTCTATCTTCCAAAATGACTCTCTTTTGATACCATTTATTTGTTTATATATTTGAAACAGTGTCTTACTACGTATTTCAGGCATTCCTGAAAGTTCCTCTATAGTGTAAGCTGGCTTTGAATCTATAGAGATCTTCCTGCCTCAGTCTCCAAATGCTAGGATTATAGGCATAAACCATCACTATCTTCTGAAATATTTTATAGATTAAAAATAATTGGCTCTTTTTCCAAATGTTTGTGCAATACAAATATGTGTGGGCATATTTGGTAGTCATGTTAAATAATGTCACGTTCATTGCCTTCTTAAATCTGAGGTCAAAATGCATTAGTTCTCGTCATTCTAACTGGAGTGGGACAACTATCATACCAGCCCTGTGTCCTTATGAAATGCCCCAATTTTCACAAGTGACTGGCAGTCCAAATGCATCTCAGCTGACTAGTAAAGCACAAAATGTTATCCTTAATTGGTATTAAATTGTTTAATGACCGTATGAATGTTCTACAATGTTCCCCAGATGGATTGCTGTCCAGTGGGTCTAGGGAGGTTAAAACTTTGACTTTCCAACGAGTTTCAGACATACCCATGATTCATTCACAACATTGAGTATCAAGGCTGGAGAGTACATGTAATATAGGGCAAGCTTTAGGGGGAACTTTTGGGTTTGTGTCCATAATAGTTTGTGTCACTTGTTTTAAATGTAGTTATTTCAGTGTTGTGTGTGACATATATGTGTCCATAAATATATAAGTACAACCTGCTGGTTCCAGTTAATGCTGCTTCTATGTCCATGATTTCAGAGCTAACTACTTGTTTTTGCTTTTTAAAAAAGATTTTATTGTATTATTTTCAACTTTATGGGAAATCTGTGTGTGAATTTGTACATATGAATGCTACGGACCATGAATATCAGAGGCATCAGATCTCCTAGATCTGGAGTTAGAGGCTGTTCTGAGTCACCCGATGTGATAGCTACCTGCTGAATTCAAATATTCTATAAGAGTGGTATGTACTCTTAACAGCTGAGCCATCTCTCCAGCCCAGGGTTTGAGTACTTTTAGCCTGGTCACACTTCCTGTTTTCCCTCTACACTTCCATTGTATGAATGAAAGAAGATCAGCCTAGTTTCTGAGTACCAGGCCAGCTTCACACTAGTGCCTTCCCCACCAACATGGACTCTGCCCTCTGGCTCTGTCAATTTTTATTAATAATAAAACATATCTCCTTTCAGTTGGTTTTTGTCAGAGCATTCTATTGTAACAACAGAAGACTAACACAGTTGAGTTTGTAAAAAGAGTTTACTGTACAAAAAAGGATTCAAGGTATATTAATATAATTTTTCATTTAGTTACCCTGAGAAAAGGCTCCAGTTATTTTATTTTGTGTGAAACTAAGATTATAATCATTTACACAATTTATCTACACTTACTTGACTCTTAAACAATATAGCCAAATTTGTAAATAAACCAACTCTAACTTATTCTGTTTTTAAAATTTGACCATATTTTTCCTCCTGAAACTCAGTTATCTTTCACAACTTTCTAACTTATTTAAAACATATTTTATAACTATAATTTCACGGATTCTTTTTTGGTTTACAATTTTTATTTATAAGTGTCTGTCTCTCTGTGTGTATAAGCGTGTGTGTATGTCTACGTGTGTGTGTGTGTGTGTGTGTGTGTGTGTGTGTGTGTGTGTGTATGTGTGTGTCTGTGTGTCTGTGTGTCACATGTATGCTGGTGGCCAGGAGGCAAGAAGAAGGCATTAAATTCTCTGGAGCTGATGCTGTCACTCATTCAGTGTAGGTGCTGGGAACTGAACTCAAGTCCTCTGGAAGATTACCAAGCACTCTTCACTACTGAGCTATCTCTTTGGTCCCTCGTGTATGCTTCGCACCATTAAAAATACTTAATTTTCCCTATAATTTAAGCTTTTTAAAAACAATATTTTCATTAATTTTTGAGAATTTCATACTTTTTGATTATATTCACCACCACGCCCAACTTCTCCCAGATCTACCTTTTTTATTCTTACCTCCCAACCTGTTCAATTTTCCAAGTTTCTAAAAAAAAAAAAACCACTTTTTAAACCATCAAATCCAACTTGTATTGCACAACTACTTGAAGTGGAAACCTCTAGTTTCTTTGGCCAGTTACGTCAAGTGATGGTTTTATGGGGCACACGGGTGCAAGGATGCCTTGCTAAACCAAATGCGTGAAAGAATATTTTCCTGGAGCATACACAGGTGAAAGGACGTTTTGCTGAAGCAGACACAGGAAAGGATGTTCTCCTGAAGCAGACAAAGGTGGATGTTTTCATACAGCAAAACTGTTGCTGAACAGGTCCACTTCCTCCATATCCTCATAACTTTTCTCTTTCACATCCTTTGCTGGGTGGTGGGTTAGAGGAGAAGTTGGACCCTTTTTCAAAAGTAAGTTGCAAAAAAACATTATGCCTACAACTGTTCTTGGTAAAGAGGTCTCCCCTGAAATGTGACTGGCCTATAGATAATTACACTATTACAGCAAACCAACTCTTCCTCTCCCCGCAGCTATCACACTCCAAATTGCTCCTCTACTGTAAGTAGAAATTTGTCCCACACCACTCTCATAAATGTTGAGATTCTGTCTGGTTTGAGCATGCAAATGTCTCGTGGATGCTCTCACAATCAATATGAGTTTGTATGTGCAACTGCCCTTTGTGTCTAGAAAACATTTCCTTGAGTTTATCCACCATCTCTTGTTTCTACAATCTTTTCACTCCCACTTCCGTAAAGATATTTAAGCTGAGGAAATCTGTGTGAAATACATGTATCATTTAGAGCTGAACACTCCATGGTCTCTTGTTCTCTGCACATGCAGAAATTACGTATTCTTTGTTAATTGCCACATATTGCTAGCTTCTCTGGTAAGGGCTGAGAGATGCCCTGACCTATGGGTATAGCAATAAGTCATTAAAAGTCATTTTATGAGTATATTCATTTGCCAGAATAATAGTACTATGTTTTCTCCTAGGCCTTATGACCTATCTAGCCACAGATTATTGGCCCCAACAGTGCAAGGTATGGAATCCAGCTCATGGAGCGAGCCTTAGAAATTAGCTGGTTGTTGGGAAGCAGGCTGATTCAAGGCTTTTTCGGAATCCCTAATGAAAGGACAAAAAGAACATCAGTTCTGTGTCCTTGCCCAAGGGCAGACTTGTCAAGGTGTACTCTGGGGCTAAGGCTAGGGCCTCAAAATGACGCATGGCTGACTCATGGCTGTAGTTTCTGGGAACTCAACTCTTCCTGCTGTGCTGTGATTATCAATCCTAAGGCAGCTGAGTCTGAGGTATCTTGTTTTAATTTTGCCTAATTGGATTTCCACTGACTCTGTCTCATTCTCCACGTATAAATGGTATAAAAGATGCTTTATTTCTTAGTAAACTTATAAGGCATAGCTTGTGTAAGACCTTATGACCTGGGTTTCCTGTCTTCTTCATTTTCTCCTGGTCTTTTCAGGAACTTGTCACAAAAGAATAACCTGTTGATCCCAGTCAGTTGGTTACTCTCCTAACATTTGTGCTATGATTGCACGAGTGGGCATGTCTCGTCAGATCAACCATTGCTGTAGCTCCCAGGGTTCATAGATGAATGAAACTGATGATGATTCCCCCCCCCCCCCCAGAGTGCACATAGCACGTTCTAACATTACAAAAAGTTAGTCCGTATGGATGAAGATTCCAGGTGGGTATGGGCTTGATTTCTCTGTGTTCTGTGATTCAAGTATATGGTGTTTTTAGCAATATGGCCCTACCCTAAGTCTCTGAAGGGTAACCAAGAGTGTTGGCAATAGTTTGCAATGCTTTGGAATACAAGGAAACCTATTAGCCAACAATTTAAAAGAAAAAAAAAAGGTAACTGAATCCTGGCACTGTAGGGTTTCTTTGTGCTAGCATGCAGTATTGGAAATGAAAAGGGAAATGAGGAAAGAGTTAACTATCACTACAGGCCCCTTGAAAAAGCCATATGGAAGCCATAGTGGAAACCATCTAAAGCCACAGTAGAAACTATCTAAAATATATGCATGTACTTTAGTCTTCTTTGTGATAAGATAACTCTAGTACAAAGAAGTGAATGGAAGACAAAACACAATTAGGAAACATGTACATATTCAAATCCCAGAACCCAGAAGTCATCCTAGAAAGCTAGGTAATTTATTTTTCTGACATGTCCTTGTATGCTAATGCTAACCTTTAGAGAAAAAAAAAAGGAAATATGATTTAGTGTATTTGTTTTCATAATTGCTTTTTCTCCTTTAACCATATATTTTAATCATCTAGCCATACTAATAAGCATATTTCCAGAATGTTATTGTTAGTGAATATAAGACATTGGTTTGAATGAGGAGCACCGAACTCATTTGACCTGTCTCTTATTCTTGGGTATTTTCTTTTACGTCATTTTCTGCATTCTAATTATTATTTTGAAATTTAAATTGTATGACAGCCAACAACATGTATCATTTTGTTTGATTTTATTTTAGCTTTAACTTCTAACATTTCCAAACATTCTTACTGGGGTTGGGGAAGTGGCTAAGTGGTTAGCATGTTTGTCATAAAAACATGAGGACTTGATTTCAATCCCTAACACCTACCTATATAAAGAGCAGGGTATATCACATGTCTATGATATGAGTTTTAAGAGGCCAGAAACACAGGAATCTCTGGGGTTCATTTTCGACCTATTCTAGCCAAATCAGTAAACTCCTGGTTCACTAAGAGAGCCTATCTCAAAAAGAAAAAAAGAAAGGGGGAGAGAGAGAGAAAGAGAGAGAGAGAGAGAGAGAGAGAGAGAGAGTGAGAGAGAGAGAGAGAAAGGAAGGAGAAGGAAGGAAGAAAGAGAGAAAGAGAGAAAGAAAATGAAATTGTAGCAGCTCCATGAATAAAGTGTTTCTTATGCAAGCTTGAGAACATAAGTTCAGATCCTCAGTGTTCATGTAGAAGCCAAGTATGGTAGTACACAGCTGTACCACCAGTGCTGGGAGGCAGGGACTAGTGGATCCTAAGAACTCACTATCCAGATGCTCTAGCTGAAATGGAAAACTCCATATTCAAGGTGTTAAGTGAGAGATTCTATATCAACAAGATAGAGTGGAGGGAAATAGAGGAAGATAGTCACAGTAGACCTACAGCCTTCACATGCATGTGCTAAGGCAAGTACACCTACATATGCACACACGTGCAAACACACACACACATGCACACACACACGGACACACATACACACACACACACACTCCAAAAAATAAAGTGGATAGTGATTGAGGAAGACATCCAACAATGACCTCTGGCCTCCAAATGTACATGTACACATAAACAGAAATACATAGACATGCATGTATATAACACACACATGCATACACACATACACACACATGCATACACATGTTCTTCCTATAAATTATTTGACTGAAGCAGTAAAAGGAAAATAAAATACACACACTCCCTTTTGTTTTTAAGTAATTTATGTTTCTCCTTATTTAATAAGGATCTTTTGCAATGCCAAACTGTATTACCTTAATAATGTCAAAATTATCAGGTTTTATTTTATGGGTTATAATTTTGGTGGTTTTTACCTCAAAATTCTTTCCCTAACCTAAGTTTTTGTCTTATGCTTTATTCAAAAGGTTTTACAGTTTTATACTTTCATTTATACTCGTAATCCATTCTGAATTAATTTTGCACAAGTCTGAATTATAGCCTGAGGGTTTTTCCTCTATAGCCGGTTCCCTGGTTGTTCCAATAAAATTTCTTTTTAAAAAAATCTTTTCTCCCTGAATTTTCTTTAAACCTTTGTCAAAAAAATCAATGTGACCCTATTTCTAGGTATCTATTTCTGTACTTTCTATTCAGTTGCACGTATCTGTCTACCATTCTTCCTACCCTGCTTCCCTGTCTTGAATCCTGTAGTTACATTACAGTTGAAAGTCCTCCTAAGTCTTACAGTCAATGATATGCATCCTCTAACTTTATTTCTTCTCAGTATCACTTTAGTTAACATCGACTCTTTCCCTTGCATATTAATTTAAAAATTAACTTATTAATACTACAAAGAACTATTATGAGATTCAATTGAAATTGTCTTGATTTCAATTTCTATAGCTTAGTTTGTGAAACTTTACATCTTTAACATATTGTGTTTTTCACTACACACATACACACAGACACAATATCTTTTTCCTTCTTTATATCTTCATTGAGAATCTGCCTGTCTTTTGTACTTTTCACAACAGAAATGTCTCAGTTAATATTAGATTTATACCTAAGAATTTCATTATATTTAGTGCTCCTTTTTTATACTTTTGATTAGCAAGTGTTCATTGCATGTATAAAGAATTTTCACTGATTTTTTAAAATGCACTCTTTAGCTACAGCCTTACTACAGGTATTTGTGGAGAAAGCCAAGGAGCTGAATCTTAAAGAGGGTCCCTATTCAATCCAAAGAGAATAACAAGCCTGAGAGAAATAGAAATGAGACACTAAAAAAATAATAATAGCAATAATAATTAAAGGAAAAAGAAAGAGATAATGAAAGAAAGAAGGAAGAAAAAGGAAGGAAGGAGGAAGAAAGAGAGAGGGAGAAAGAAAGAAAGAAAGAAAGAAAGAAAGAAAGAAAGAAAGAAGGAAAGGAAGAAAGAAAGAAAAATGAAAGAAAAAAGGAAGAAAAGGAAGGAAGGAAGAAAGGAAGGAAAATATGTTCTACTCTGGGATCTTGTTTTTAGAGTCAGAAAGCTTGGAATCTTCTGTGTAAAATACCAACTTGGAAACTTCATTTTTTTTCTTCATAACTTTAAATTTTGCTTTACATTTGTTTCCTCAAAAATTCTTAGATATATTTTACTTACTGGAATTTTAGGGACAAAAATCCAAATTCAAGCATTCCAACAGGGGCTAGCATGGTAACTGGCTCAGAGGTGAAGGTCCAGAGTTTGGTTTCTAGCCTCACAACACATGTAACTCAAACTCCAGGTGCTTCAAAACCCTCTTCAGGCTCTTCAGATGTAAAAGCCCTGAGCTGACTGTAACAGACCACTCTTGTCCATGTTTGGGGGCCAAACTATAGCGGCCCGCTCTGTTCTGCAGGTCTGGGTCTAGCAAGAGAGAGAGTGGGGGGAAGAAGGGGAAGAGCCACGAAGAATAGAGACAAGCCAGAGGATTTTGCTGGTACAAAATAGCTAAGGAATAGGCTGTGGTCTGATAGACCACATGAGACACGGTATGACAATTGATCCTGTCATGAGAGATGATTACTCCTTCTTAGGAGTAGTCTCAGTTCCTACCATAGGGTGGCTGTCCCCATTTGGCAGGGATCTTGGGTCATCTATTCTGTGAGGCTTTCTATTTCTTGGGCTTTCAGTTCTTCAATAGAAAGACACTGATCAAGCAAATCTATTGTACCTGGAATCCAAAAAAAGAAAAAACCGAAGAGTGTTTATGGCCTGCATAGGTAGCTTTGTGGAATGTGCTTGCCTTGCAAACAGAAGTAACGAAGCCAAACTCACACTGAAAAGCCAGGCATGATAACATGTGTTTGCAATCTCAGCGTTGGGAAAACACAGACAGCCAGGTTCGTGGGCCTTACTGGCTAGCCAGATTAGCCTATTTATCAAGGCTCCAGACCAATAAGAGACCTTATCTCCAAAAGTAGGTGGATGAATAAAACTGAAGAATTAAAACTGAGATTGACCCCAGGCTTCCAAACACACATAAACATGTATATGCACCCACACCACACACAAGTGCACACACACACACACACACACACACACACACACACTTAAAATAAAGTGGTTTGGAAGAAGAATGTAATTTTAAGTGCACTATGAATCCAAAGAGAACCACGAATGAGGTTAAAGCCATTGCTGGGTGCTTCAATGTGAAGTCAGAGAAAGTTTTATAGATGGATGCGTAGAGGAACAGCACAGAGCAACAACGTGCCCTTCGCTGACATCCTTCTACTCCAAGTTGCTTGCTCTAACCATTGAAGTATTAGAGCTGAGTTCTTTCCTTAATAGCTATTCATTGTGACATGCAACGTTCTACAGAGGACACTTGAGAGGCAGAGAAAGGTCTCTGTCCTAGATAGGTTTAACTATTGATTTGACATAGCTTACTGTCCCCTGAAAGAAGAGTCTCATTTGAGGGATTGTCCAAATCCAATTGTGGGGACTTGGGGAGGACTACCGTGACTGCTAGTTGATACAGGACAACACAATCTGCAGTCCCTGGGAAGGCTGGTCTGTATCATGTAAAGAAGGACAGCTAAGCATGAGCCAGAAAGAGCCAGCAACTCACATTTCTCCATAGTCTCTGCCCCAAGCTCATGCTTGAATTCCTGACTTCTCTAAATCATAGACTATGGACTGGAAAAGAGAGCCAAGTAAATCCTTCCCACCTCAATGTTGCTTTTAGATCAGAGCATTTTATCACAGTCACAGATATCTAATTAGACCAGTTCAAATTCTAAATATTTAAGAAATTCGACAGAGTAGGCTGGAGAAAAGCCATAACTTGGAAACAGAGACCTTACTATCATTTCTGCTTCCTCTCTAGAATGCTGACCTGGGACCTTCTCCTCCCCTTTCTGGAAAAAAAAATATATATATATATGTGTGTGTGTGTATGTGTGTGCATATATATATATTCCTTTTCTTTTCTGTAGTTTGTACATTGCCTTAAAGTGAGTGCATTTGTTATTCACACCATTGAATTCTTGCCTGTGGTCAGCTCTGTAACAGCTCTGATTTCTCTCTCAACGAACCATCTCCAAGGCACTTCTAATTACGGAGTCCTTTTAATTAGAACCTCCTTAATCACTGTGGTAAGTGATTATATCCATTTAACTCACTCTTCTGAGTCCTCCCTTTCTATTCTTACACAAATCTCTTCGGCCTTTTATCTTCCTTTTCTTTTAAGTATTACGTTGGTTCATCCTTTGGTGCCTACTTTAGGTCCAGCATGTGGACCTGGACCACCTGGCCCTCTTCCAGACACAGGTGAGATACCAATATTTCTGCTCATTTTTTTCTGGTTCATTTTTACAAGCTCTCAGTGCATAAACCTTCAGATTCCTGAAAACCCCATATTAAGAGACTTTAGGGGCTGGGCAGATGGCTCAGTGGGTAAAGCACTTTCCTTGCAAGTAGGGAGACCAAATTATGCACCCCTAGAGTCCACATAAAGCCAAGCACAGTAGCACATGCCTGTAACCCAGTACTCTGGGAGCTGGAGGCAAAGAAGGGAATCTCTTGAAGCTTGTGTACCAAGTAGTCTGGAGAATGTAGTGATAAAGACAAGAGTGGCTGAAACAAAGTACAGTGATGTCACTGACACAAAAGGGTGACCATTCACTATGTGTTCTATACAAACATATACATGGGGGGGAGGAAGGGATAGAATAGGGGGAGAGGAAGGGAGGGAGGGAGACAGAGAGATAACTGCTGGGGTACCCAAGTGCCACCGACAAGTTGCTCAGTGGAGGCAGAACACAGTCCAGTAATAAGAGTCCTCAGTCCTTGTTTTCTAAGGTGGGGAACATCAGGGTGTGGGACAAATGCTGTCAGAGTACCATGATGTTGGGAATGGGAAGTCTCCCCTGTCCATGCTTCCCCTCAGGGCATTTATGGGCTAGGTAGGTAGAGGAAGGCAGAGCCCATGGATGGAGGTTGGTGTCGGGGAACCTGCTTTGATTTCATGTGTCTAGAATGTTTAGAGGCTGGAAGAAGAAGGCCTTCTTAGGAGATTTAGGCAAGTCTCTTTACAAGAAAGGCAATCCTTGATGAAGAGACATTCCTTCCTTGTCCAAACTGCTTTATTTGATGGCTAATGCAAATACATACATCTTACTTAAGGTGACCCAAGGAGGCCAGAAGGGGATGTCAGAGCTCCAGTAACTGAAGTGTGAGTCACCTGACACTGATGCTGGATACCAAACTCTGGACATCTGTAAGGACAGCAAATGTTCTTAACTGCTGAGCTACCTCACCATCCTCAATAGAAGATATTCTAGCCTCACAGATCAGAAATGGAAATATTGGTCAAGGCATGAATACTTTAGATGTTTTCTGAAACTTTCCCCCTGCTACCAGCTGCCATCTCTCTGTATGCTATGCATTTTTCTCTGTAAGCATACATCATGTGAGACACTCCAATCTCTTAGGAGGACACTACTTTGCTTGGATTAGCACCTACTCTAAATGCCTTCTTTTTAAATGATTTATGCTTTCAAAAAGCCCTGACTCCAAAGAGTAGCTGCTGAAGAGTGACTGCTGACATTCCAAGAGACAAAGCATTGGGCGCTCTTGGTGTCCTCTCTCTCTGTCTCTCTCTCTCTCTCTCTCTCTCTCTCTCTCTCTCTCTCTCTCTCTCTCTCTCTCTGTCTCTCTCTCTCTCTGTGTGTGTGTGTGTGTCTGTCTATCTGTCTGCCTCTCTCTGTCTCTCTCTGTCTGTCTCTGTGTGTGTGTGTGTCTGTGTGTGTGTCTGTCTGTCTCTCTCTCTGTCTCTGTCTGTCTGTCTCTCTCTCTCTCTCTCTCTCTCTCTCTCTCTCTCTCTCTCTCCTTTTTGTCCCATTTCTTCTCTATCTCCTTCACATGCTTTTATTTTCTCTCCTTTATTTTCCCCATTGTCTCTCTTGTCTGTTTCTCTGTTTCTCTTTCCCACTTTCTCTCATTTCATCCTTTTCTATTTCTCTCTCCCCCTCTCTCTCTGCTTTTCTCTCCCCTTTTATTCCTTTCCTCCTCCTTTTCCCTCTCTCTCCCTTCACTTCATTTTCTTCTCTCTAACTCCCTCCCTCCTCTCTCTACCCATTTCCTTCTGATATAAATACTCATTCTCAAACTAAGTATCTAGTAATGTTCCCACATGTCACTGAGAATCTGTGCACACTGCTAAAATCTGACCCTGCATTTCTTCTGTTACTGCCATAGCTTCCTTGGAGCAGAGGCTCCCCCAGATATTTAGCCAAATACTGTACTTAGTGCCCCATCAGTTCATAGACTCCAAAGCACTCTAGACTTCCATGAACATGGCCACATGTATGTCAAGTGAGTCATTGCTGAACATCCCTCATGTTTCATGTCTAATGGGTGTTGATATCTAAGACATGTAACCTGATTTCATGAGGGCTTCTTCCTAAGACTAGCTAAGTTAGCTGTGTGACCTTGGGTACCTCACAAGCTTCTCTGTACCTCAGTCTTATTTTCCTTCCACTCTACCACAGATGTGACAACTTGAATGGCTTTCAGTAAATGAACTTGGGAAACATTTGACACATCCTTACTCACTCATATACTTTCATTTTTAAAAATATAAGAAAATTCAAATGATTCTGAGTTGAAAAAAATTGTAAACTACTTAAAAATAAGCATGCTCCAATTGGAAAGTTTGCCTACTCCTCTGCACCAGAAACCCATAGTGTTTTTATGTCTGTCTAGTGACATTTAATGGGCAACAAGTCAAAGAATATAAAATTCATTACTGAAGGAAGAATCTGAGTGTTATATGCTTGCTACTGCCAAAGAAAGTGTTAATTCCCATGTCACTATGCTTGAACCTTAGAATTGCCCTGCTAGTGACAAAGTACCATGGTTTATTGACTTTTTTGTCCCTTGGTGTCTGTCTATTATGTCAAGCTCTAATGCCAGAGTCACAAAGGTCATCAATGCTTCTCTATGATCAGCTTAAAGTCAGTGCTTTAGATGGTATAGTTCATAAAGGATTCATCAAAATGTATAACATTCAGGCTTATCCACCAACACTGGTATCAAACAGCCCAGTATTTGTGAGTATGAAGAACAGCACTCTGCTGAACAGATCTTGAATTTCCAAGAGGATCATAAAACCTTCCGTGGCCTCTCTTCCACCAACCACTTTCAATGAACTAGTTAAATAAAGAAAGCATGGTGAAGCCTGGATCGTTGATTCCTGGTCTCCATGGTGTCATCCCTGTCAGGTCTTAATGCCAGAATTGAAAAGAATGGCCAGGACATTAACTGGACTGCTCAGTGTGGGCAAGGTGGACTGCCAACAGTATCATTCTTTTTATACCTCAGGAAAAAAACAGTATATTCTGAGATAAGCTTTTATTGCCCGAAGTCAAGTAAAGCTTATCCACTTCATAGTCACAGTGGCTAGAACAGGGGTGTTTATTCCCTGAAAATCTGGGGTTTGGTGTTTATACCACAAGCATCCATAGATTTAACATCACAGACTTTCAATGAAAATGTTTTACAAGGGAAAACTCACTAGGTGGTAAATTTCTATTGTACTTGGTGTGAATCTTGCCAGAATTTTGTTTCACAGTTTGAACTCTTGGCTGTAATTAAAGGAAAAGTGAAACCCTGGGGAAGTACACTGCCAGGCTTATGCCCAAAGACGCTGGGAGACTTTCACCAAGGCATACCCAAGTGTTGAATTTTATTACTGTGAAAAAACAGTATTTGGGGAAAGCAAATACATTCCAGAGATGCAAAAACTATTGTGGCCTTAATTCATAGAAAGTTAGAAACTCTCCTAATCCAGTAAAGAGAAATAAGAATGAGTTTTGACAATAGTGAAAATAACCTAGAAAGAAAAAAATGTGAAAAAAATGCATCAAAGGATCCCTTTTCCAAGCATTGAGGTTGCTTCTGGAGGAATTTAATGCCCATGATCTTGGCCTTGCAATTGTGCAACATAGAAGCAACACCCATTGAGTAAGGCAAAATCTACAAACATTTTCTTTGAAGAGCCAGACCAGCACAGCTGAGATTTTACAGGCCACATATGGTGCTTTGTCAAACCCATGCTGTTAATTCTTTTAAAAATGCAAACATCAGTTCTTTTCACTAATTTATTTATGTATCTACTTTAAACCCCAACCATACCATACCCTCACTCCTCTCTTCCCAGGACCACCCTCTCAAATCTATCTCCCGTTTATCCCCTCTCTTCCTCAGAGAAGGAGAAGCCCCCATGGGTAACAACCTATCCTGGCACATCAAGTCACAGAAGTATGTCCTCTCTTGCTATGGCCCAACAGGGCAGTCCAACTATGGGAAAGAAATCCAATGGCAGGCAGCAGAGTCAGAGACAGCCCCTAGTCTAGTTGTTGAAAGGCCCAAGGTGCACATCTGCTGCAAATATGTAGGGAACATAGGTCCAGCCCCTGCATGCTTTTTGGTTGGTGGTTCAATCTCTGTGATCCTCATGGACCCAGGTTAGTTGACTCTGTCTCTCTTCTTGTAGTGTCTTTGACCTCTCCAGCCCCCTCAATCCTATCCCCCATTCTTCTACAAGATTCCACAAGATTCCCCAACTTCTGCCTAATATTTGGCTGTGGGTCTCTGCATCTGTTTCCTTCATCTACTGAATGAAACTTCTCAGAAGAGGGTCATGCTAGGCTTCTGTCTGCAAGCACAACAGAGTATCATTAATGATGTCAGGGGATGGCTCTCTCCAATGAGATGGTTCTCAAGTTAGGCAAGTCATTGTTTGGCCATTCCCTCAGTCTCTGCTCCATCTTTATCCCTGTGCATTGTATAGGCAGGACAAATTTGGAGTCAAAGGTTTTGTGGATGGGTTGTTTGTCCCCACTCTTCTCTTAAAAGTCCTTCCTGGATACCAAAGGTGGCCACTTCAGTCTCCATATTCATAACAGAAAATGGCCAAAGACATTCTTAGCTCAAGGCCACACAGAAATAGACCACAAGCCAAATCAGAGGTGCACAGGAGCTAGTTTGCTGACCTAGAAGTGGTGTTTAGGATATATGACTCTATGGTACACCTGGATCTATGATCTTCCTACTGAACAAAATAGATTTGGCTTTAAACTTACAATTTTGTGATGGTCCTGAAATTCATAAATTGATTTGCTGCCATTCCTTCAAAACTTTCTAACTCTGACTACATTATTTTATTTTAATAGTCTCACTATGTGGCAAAATAAAAATATACTCCATTCTTATAAGCTAGAAATAGATAGACAGATAAATAAAATAGATAGATGATAGATAGGTAGGTAGATGGATGATAGATAAATAGATGATAGACACATAAATGATAATACTTAGATAGATAACACATGTGTGTTATAAACCCCATGTGTTGTGGGGATGACATTGGCTAAGGCACATAAAAATTCCAGAACAGAACCCCACTTAGAAACCTTGGTAGTTCTTACCATTGCCCTGTATTTGAGTGGCAGGGGTGGGTGGAATAGTGGCCATTGTTATTACAATGTCTGTGTAAAGGACAGAGAATATTACTTGTTATTTTTCAGAGATATCCACCTTGCATATTCCAGACCTAACCATTTTCCAAACAAAAACCATCTAGCCTTGGCCTCTGCAGTAGCATGTCATCTAGTCCTTTGCCTGTGCTCTTTACTTCAGTACTTTGGTCAGTGAATGGGGGTCCAGCAAGTCACTAGGGCCATAGAACCTTGATTATGTCTATAACAAGCATACAGAGGAGAGAAGATGTTCTCTAGGGTAGCTGGAATTATGCAGAGTCCAGGACTGAGTAGGCACCATGTACCTGGGTACCTGGAATTCCACTGTTCAGCATGAGTTAGTTAACTTCTCCCAGAAATGGAGACTGTAATTACCTTCAGATTTGTAACTACTTAGATGCCTCATAGAACAAAAGTATCGAGAGACAGTCAGTAAATAAAAGGCACCATCATGTCCCCTGGAAGTGTTATTCACTGGAAGTTAGCTGTGCCCCACCAACTCACCCACCCCTGGTTGTTACCCGTGCTGGGTTTGGTCTCCACATAGTCTTACAAATTCAGTAATTTGTTTCTCTTTTTTAATTGACATAATAATTGCACCTATTTTTGGAGTATATGTACTATTTCAGCAATGTGCATGTTATTACAGCACATGTAAAGAATACAAAAGAAACAGTTCTAGAAGCTTTAAATTTCCTATCTACTTTTAAAAATTACCATATATCCCTTGTACACAATAAGGAGCTTGAATTTCAACATTTTAAGATGTATATGCAATGTAATTTGCTCATGTTCACATACAAATTCATTATCATTATTCTCTCGTGTGTGGATGTGCTTTTATGTCAATGTGTGTTCATGTTCAAGTGTTTGAAGGTGCACTTGTGTATGTGAATGTGCATGCACATATGTGCATATTCCTGCACATGTGTATATAAAGGCCAGAGGACAACTTACGTTTTCATTTCTCAGAGACATATGCATTGCATTTTAAAAAGAGGATCTCTCAATGGCCTGGAACTTGCTGACTGAACTATGCTAGGTAGTCAGCAAGCCTCAGGAATCCACCTATCTCTGGTGCCAACATGTCTGAATTTTATTTTAATGTGGTTTCTGGGGGTGGAACTCAGGTCCTTGCGCACACACTCTAATCACTTTACTACCTGAGCCCTCCCCCAGGGAATCTTTCTAAGCTCTCTCTCTCTCTCTCTCTCTCTCTCTCTCTCTCTCTCTCTCTCTC
>JANHMN010000009.1:20880597-20892522 GCA_030674055.1 Rhabdomys pumilio
GTGTGTGTGTGTGTGTGTGTGTGTGTGTGTGTGTGTGTGTGTGTGTGTTGTGTACATGAGTGCAGGCATCTATAGAGGTCAGAAGAGCTATTGGTTCCCATGGAGTAGAGTTACAGGCTGCTATGAGCAGGTTAACACGGACCCTGGGAACCAAACTCGGCTCTTCTGCAGGAGCATTGCAAGCTCTTAACCAATCACTCATAGCTGTTGCTTCTTTTTTTTTTTTTTCGATATTTTATTTATTTACATTTCAGATGTTATCCCCTTTCCCCACCCACTCCCCATTAATCCCTTATCCCATTCTTCCTCCTCCTTTTTTCTTTTATACCGTTTAAATTACATGCAAGTGTTAAGGTCAGTTCTAGGTTGAGGAAATAGCAAAGCAATAGATGCAAATAGTCAAGGAACAAGCAAGACAATAAATCCAGACAGTCAAAGAACAGGACAATAAACAGAGCCTGTGATAGTGATCACTATTTCTAAGGGCTTATCCTGATGACCAAATATCTGAGCCTACTTTCCTGTCCTAGCCCAAAGTCATTTTCAAGCCTGAAGCCTTTGGCTGTTCATTCTTAAATCCTTCTTTTGAGCCTCAGAGCAAACTCTGGTGAATTCCCTGGCTTGAGACACTGCGCTACCTTCTGGCTGACGCTGTAGGTCATCACCTCACATCCGTCTACACTCTACCCTTTCCTCTTTCTTCACACAAACCTACTTTTCGTTTTATTCCTTTTTCTCTGAGAATTCTATTTTTTTCTAGGAAGGCTAGCTCCCTCATCAAGTCCAGAGAATACATTTTTGTTTGTCTAACCTATTCTGAGCTTTCTCCTTTGGTTTCTGCTGCAGGTGTGAGCATGTGTTTATAGTATAAGCCATAGAAACATAAGAACTGCTATGTAAGGTACCTGTAGCCATTCTGTTAATTTAAATATAATGCCAACAGACAGAGGACAGAATAGAAAGGTTTTCAGGGAACCTAGGTATGGTGGTTCATGCTGGTAATGTCAGCACTAGTGAGGATGAGACAGGGGGATTGTCCAGAGTTCAAAGCTACCCTAGGCAATGCAGCAAGACTACCAAAAATAAAAGGGGAAAAAATTTAAAAATCAAGGAGATAGAAATGGGCTCCAATCATTCACTGCCTCTCACAGACAGGGATTGAGAGAATCCATGACCTTATTACTGACCCTGTTATTCAATCTCTTGAATTATAAGGTTTGTTGGACAGAATCTTAAACAGACTCTTGAAACAGAGTGTATTAGTTTGCAGAAACAAAATATACCTCTAAAGAAACATGAGACTCCCATAAGAGCTTGCTTGCCATTTCCAGCTGTATCAGTCACAGTTCTTGTTGTCATGACAACATACCTAACAAAAGCAAATTAAGAAAGAAATGGTTTATTTTTGACTCACAGTTCAAAGGTACAGTGTATCATGACAAGAAAAATGCAGAACATAAAACGGTTGGCCATGATTTACATCCACAGTGAGGAAGCAGGGAGAGATGAATGCTGGTGCTTCTTATTCAGCCGAGCCCTGGACCTCAGCTCCTGGGATGCTGCTGCCCACATTTATGCTGAATATTCACATCTCCTCAATTAACCCAACCTAGAATCTCCCTCACCCACATATCAAAGGTTTATCTACTAGGTGGTTCCAGACCCAGTTTACAATCAATATCAATCATCACACAAATGATTTTCATTTCCAACTTTCCTAACCCTAACCCTGTGACCCAGAGACACTTGATGGCCTCTCCACATTTGGTGAGCTGCCGTGTAGTCCTCCAAGTACATTCTCCATAACCCATTCCATTTATTTGTCCTTGAATTCAACTGTGTGGGTTTCTCTTTGTTTCAGATAAAGGCATCTTAACTGGGACACCACTCAGAGGGTCCTAAAGAAGGCTGGGAAATAATAGCTCTTTTCTGCACTCTTGAACTTGGAATTGTGTCAGAAACAACCAATTCAGAGAGAAAAAGAAACACCCTAGCAACTTCAAATAGAGAATTTAATCCAATAACCAGCTTATGGAAGTAATGGAAAGCTTGAAAACCCATGGAGAAAGAAGCTAAGAAATACTGGTTACCCTGACATTCAGAGTGGTCTCAAACCCCTTCCATGCACACTTCTCACTTAAAGCTGTGTACTAGGAAAAGTGAACTTTTCTTCCCTGGGGTTGCAATCGACCATTTGGCTTGCTAATGGTAAGTGGCTAGACAAAGATTAGTAGCATTAGAGGCCACTAAGGGTGAATCCTCGCTCACAGTCAGCTTTGGGTTCTATCTCCCGTTTCACTGTGACACTAGAAAGGAAAACATCACAGCCATTTTCCTTCAGTCCCCCTGGTCCCAAAACGACTGAGGATAACTCGACATGATGTGCTTCAAAGGTAAGAATATCACATGCTCTTGGCCCCTCCCTGAATTAATCAGCTGGACCTGTCAATCACCTAGCCAGGAGTCTCCCCCCTCCCAACCATGCTGAAACGATGATTCAGGTGAAGAATGCTAAGGCAGTGGGAGAAATAAAGATCCTCTTACTGAGATAACATGTCCTAGTAAATCCTCCATCAATACAGCAACTTACAGATCTTCAATCCTAAGCCCGTCTGCTTTTTTGAGTTCTACCTCATAAAGTGTAACTTTTCCTTCTCTACTTGTGTCTTTTTCTTTCAGATCTGGCCAGAATCTGAGCATAATTTCTCTGATTCTCTGAGCTTTCTCAGTTCTTTCATCATGTAGCTCGCCAACCTTCATTGCAAAAGACACGACTTTCTCTCTTCTTCTCCATCTCCTTTTTCTCTGTTGTAATTTTCCACCTTGCCTGTCCCTCTCAAACACTAGTAAAATTATAATCAAATTTTCTCCTAAGTCTGTCTCTATGCTTTAATTTTATTTTTGATAATGCCAAACATGTATACAATTAATCTGATTATATATCCTCATGCTTCCTCTCCCAACTCCCTCTTTTGCCCAGTTTCATGTATTTCTATAATACAGTAATTCAAATTAGTGCTGCCCATGTGTAAATGTGGGGGATAGAAAGTCATCCACTGAAGCATGCTAAACCTACAAGTGGCCATAGCCTCAAAAAAGCATAACATTCCTTCCCTCCAGCAGCTACACGCTGTAAGGAGCTCCTCTGTTAGGGGTGAGACCTGAGACCTAACTACCTTGATCTTGGAGGTCTTGAATAGGTAACCACTGCTATGGGTCATGATTGTGTTAACCATGTCATGTCCAGAAGACAGCACCTCTCACTCATTCTCTGGCTCTTATATTCTTTTTGCCTCGTATTGCTCAATGTTTCCTGAGTGTTGCTGGTAGTGGGATTACTATAGATTTTCCACTTAGGGCTGAGAACACTTTCTGTTATTCCTGAGATCTCTTCATCGACTGCTCCCCACTACACAAAGAAATTTCTGACTAAAGTTGAACTATGGCTGTGTGTGTAACACGGAGCATAAGTGAAAGCCAGGAGGCTAGAAGAGGTACTTGGACGAATAGGCATGCTAATAGGGAAGGAATACGTTGTAGATAACATAAAAGTAATGGAATATGGAAAGTTGAGAGGTTTAAGCAGGAAGGGGCATGGAAGTATGGGAGAAGTTCGGGGCTCAGGAGGAGAGCTAACTCAAAAAGAAGGCAGTCTGAAAACTCTACTACCATACAATTCAACTTAAGCACAGTTGAAAGATTACAGAACACACATGAACTGACAACAGGGAACAGTGGAGATAAAAGGATGAAGTGAGGACGATGAAGATGGGATACAGGGGAGGGTAGTGGGTGGGATAACCAAAACTAAAGCTCTATGGAAAAGCCTTATGGAAACACATTAGCTAATAAGCTAATTTCAAAACACAATGTTTTAGAAAGGTGTTTGAACAAAATTACCACCTTCTGAATTAATTCACTACTCCACCAGAAGGAATTTCATGTCTGGTTCTATAATCCTTGGTAAAAGCCCATGGTTTTAGAGGTCATAGGTCCCAGGATGGAACCTGCTGTTGTTATTTTGCTAATGGTCAATGCTGCCTAAATTCTACTAATGGGAGAACCTCAATTTCTAAGCAATTTCTACTTAAAAAATAATATGTGGGTAAAAGTAAAAACGGACCAGTTTTCTAATTTCAGATACAGGGTATGAAGAGCTTAGATAGAGAATCTCTATTTCACAAGAGAACCAAGGTAAACTGAACACCGATGACTTTCCCTGGATCAACTAGAAAAAACTGCAGGCTTCAAAGCAATGCACCGACCCAGACTTTGCAGCCTGAAGCATGTACAGAGCCACAAGCGAAATAGACGCCGCCAAGTAGAAACTACCAGACCCAGAAACCAAACCAAACAAAACAAAACAAAACAAACAAAACAAAAAACAAAAACTTTTGGTGGCAACCCAAGATTGTTGGAGGCTGAAGCAGCCTGGTTAAGTCACTCGGGCTGGAGAGATGGCTTAGAGGTTAAAACTGCTGGCTGCTCTTCCAGAGGTCAATGTCTAGCATCTACATGGTGGCTCATAACCATCCATCATGAGAGCTGGTGCCCTCTCCTGGCCTGCAGAAATGCAAGCAGGCAGACCACAATATATATAATAAATAAATAAATCTTTAAAAAAAAATAAGACACTCTTGACATTGGATTGCGGCTCTATGGAATCCTCACACTTCTGTGAATTTCACCTGCAAGGACCCTGACAGGTGCCTCCCCGGCAGAGGATCAGAGATTGGATTGGAGCCTCCAACAATCTTCAGTTGCCACCAAAAGTTTTTGTTTTGTTTTGTCTTGTTTTGTTTTGTTTTGTTTTGTTCTTCAGGACTGGAGCTTCTTTTGAAGATGAATAAGAATGTAGAATTTATCCAGAACTTTTTCTGTACCTAAAACCAGGGCCTTGCCTAGCAGGAGAGAGGCTGTCTCCACTCCATGTCCTTCCAGGGCTCCAGTCTCAGCTTAGAGAGGAAACGTTCTCAGTAGAGGGCAAGGAATTTATCAAGAGAGCAGTCCAGGAGAGGAAGAGAAGTGGGGATAAACAATGTAACCAGACAAACTCTTCTAGGACCCTTAGGGGATTAGAATGTAAGAGGATATCTGCACTCTCCTCTTCCTCCCCAAAACCGTAGCACAGCTCCGAGAGGCGTGCAGTGTAATAGAGGGAATTACATCTGAAGAGCTGCAGACTGACTTCCTCTGTTGAAATGGTAAGGATGCTCTGTGAGAGCTTGTCTTCACATCACTTCCCACATGTTCTCTATCCCTTATATGCCACTGTCAACACTTAGGATATGTCACAGATAAGGTTTTCATTGCTGTAATGAAACACCATGACCAAAAGACAAGCTAGAGAGGAAAACATTTATTCAGGTTACACTTTCACATCACCAAAAGAACTCAAATAGGGCCTGAATCTGGAGGCAGGAGCGAATGCAGAGTCCGCAGAGGGGTGCTGCTTACTGGCTTGCTTTACATGGGTTGCTCAGCCTGTTGTCTTGTAAAGTCCTGGACCACCAAATCATAAAAGAAGAAAGTTGAATACTGGCAAAAAAAAGATTTTTTTTGTGTGTGTGCCAGAATTCTAAGATGGTTATGAGCTTGCCCTTCAAAAAAAAAAAAAAAACCCTTTGAAAATTACTTTCAAAAACACCAACAAATAAGCATTAGGATTGCAAGGCTGGCTGGCTGCCTTCGTTTCTGTCTCACTTCATGGAGCTGGTTGGTGCAGAAATTGTAAGTCAGAGTTCTGTCTCATATATTAAATCCGACAGAAAAATGAAATCGCTTTCATAGAAATTCTTTTATTGAAAGTAAAAGAGATAAAGGAAAAAGGTGAGGAAAGAGGGGAAGAAAGAAGGATGACTGAGGACATGGAATGAAAGAGAATGTTCTATATGATTAGATAGTTGACACTGAAGAGATGAAGAAGAAAGTAAGAGCCAAATCTAAGATACCCAATTTGGGTGCCAGGGAGGTGGATTCTTTGCTCATCTGCTTCTACAAAATCTGAGCACTGGACAGAGGATTATCTAAGGAAAAAGCAGGTCATAGCAGTGTACACTTAGAGTTCCAGGTTAACACTGGACTCGTTTTTTATAGCTTTATACCCGTAAAATCGCCTCATATTTAGCAATTTTTGGCTTATGAAAAGAGATTTGTAAAAGTCATCTTGTGTCTGAAGCAAACCATATACCGAGTGGGCATTTTTGTCACAATAGCAGTGAGCTTCCACGTGTTGGTTGGAATTTTCTTTTCCACCTGATTGTGAAAGTAAATTTGTTGCAAATTACATACATTCGATTCCTTATTAGCCTCTGGTTGCTAAGTCCTAGGAATAAACATAAAGCTATGCATGCATGTGGAAATCACAGATGCTATGTTAAATGGCTCTGTGTTAAGTAGGCATAGTCTATAAAGGTCTGAGTGTTTGTACACACCCATCAGAATGCATCTTTTCATTTGTGGTCTTTCTGAGTCTATGTTGTTGAGGTCTATAGCTGGCATAGATGCTTCCTTACATTAGATCAATAAAACAACAATAAGATTGCTTGTTTCCTCATTTACTGACATATGTCATTAGCTAAACAGTCCTGAGCTCAGAGTCAGGAGGCCAGTGCTCTTCCTAATGGGCCCTACTGCTAGCAGACATCTGACCATGACCATCCCTGACCTTTCAAACTGTAATCTGTCCACCTGCTAAATGAGGGATCCACATTAGATAACCCTAGAGGACCTTTCATGACAGCATCCCACAACGAATAAATAAATAAATAAATAAATAAATAAATAAATAAATAAATAAATTTTAATCTCAGAATAACTAACCAGAAGCTGACATTTTCCAAACTTTATGTTGTCTCCAGGAGGAAAGTTGCCAAGATAATTTTCCTGTCCTCTGAAGAAAGCACAGCTAAGCATTTTTTTTTTTCTAAAAATCTGAGGTTTTATCAAGGTGTTTTCACACAGTGGTTCTAAAACTCTCCACATTCTATGCAAAATAAATAAGTGGGAAAAAAAACGCAAAAATGCAGAAGAAAAAAGAAAAGATGAACAGAAAACAGAAGGGCAGCTCACATTTATGTGTAGGGTATCCAAACTCGGTCACCATGGCAAGGAGCTGGGGGTGACTGTAGGTTAAAGGAGTGATCAAGTTCTTTCCTAACAAATCTTCCTTATTGTGTCTACATTCATTCAATAATTTGCAGGGATCTATGTTAGTCAAGGTTCTCTAGAGAAACAGAAACAATAGAATGTGTTTTGTAAATGGGGATTTATTGGTTTACTTGATAGGGGCTGAGGAGGCAGCTGTACGGCAGCCATTTGTACTGGAGAGACAGAGAACACACTATATACTCTCCATCTATGGAGTTGATTGTCTCCGATTTCCAACTAGCACTGAAGGCCTGGAGGATTCTAGGAGAGTTGCTGCGGTCAAAGTCAGGAAGCCGGGTTCTGCTGTCAAAGGATGGCCACAGGAGCAGCCACACCAAGAGCAAGAAGAGAATAGATGCACTGAGCAGAAGGGAGAGGAATCTGGCAGCACTGTGTTTTCCCTGGGCTGCCTTGATCTGCGCTGCCAGCATGTATTGTCCATTCTGGGAAAAGGACTTCTGTTGCGTGTAATTTTTAAAACTGTATACTTGCTCCTTGCTGGGTGCTGACAATGGCCGTCTCACCCAGCTCCCTTTAGTCCCGAAGAAGAAAAACACTAGAGACTTTTGTATTTTAAAATTGACCAGATAACTCAAAGGCTGGGCGAAGAGTATCCTGCCCCACCCTCCTTAGCCTTTGCAGCAGCCTGTGTAGGCTACAAACTGTCAGTGCCCCAAGAGACCTACGTGTCTACAGCTTCCTATCCGCTCCACAGCCTGGTTCAAATTCCAGTCCTCTCTCAGTATCCTTCTCTTCCTGTCCGGCCAATAAGTCCCGCCTTCTCTTTCACCCACACACGATTACTTCTGCTGTCTTTATTGACCCAATCAAGAGACAATTAGGGAACCTCAGCCTACAGACCAGTAAATCCTTCCTGGTAATTCCAGAAGCCTGTCTCTTGGTTGATTTCGGATCCAGTAACTTTGAAAATCAAGATTAACCCTGACAGTGCTGGAGAGATGGCTCAGCACGTTTGTTCTTCCAGAAGACCTAAGTTTTGTTCCCAGCACCCACATCAAGCAGATAGAATTAGTTACAACTACTTGTGACTCCAGCTCCAGACGATCTAAAATCTTCTTCTAGCCAATGTGGGCACCTATACCTTGTGACAGATATTCGCACAGATACACATATAGACAAGTTAAAATAAAACAAAAAGTGTTTCTTTTTTCTCTTAAGTAGTCATCACAGAATAACACTTGCCAAATACTCTTCCATACTAGAGACAAACAACAGGGCTCCGTATGAATAGAGTCTGCACGTTAATGTGAAACTGAAGATGACCAGGGAACATATGAACAAAAAATAAATTTTTTTTTCAGAAAGTGAATGTAGAATGAAGGATAGCAAACAAGATACTGAATACACTCATAGCATGCTGGGGCTGTCAACATAGTAGTTAGAACGGAGGTCCTCTCTGAAGATCAAGAACAAAATTGTCCCATACAACTGTATGAACAAGGACAGAGCATGAAGCTGAAGAGGGACTGAAATTTTCAAAGAAAATCAGAGAAACCATGGTGTCTGGAGTTTACAGATACTGAGATATCTCAGGTGAAGTCAGGGAATCACCCAGGGCCTGGTCGTATAGGAACTTGCAGCTAATAATCAAATATCTAGATTCTTCTTAATCTCTGAACTTACAATTACATTCCTATTAATCTTTCTGTTATCTAATATTTTAATATGCAGCGTGTATCCTCGTGGCTTCTGGGAAAGTATGCAATACTTAACCAAAGGACATAGAGTCCTTCCAGTATCACAGAGATATTTGCACATTTGTGTTCATTTCAGCACTACTCAGAATAGCTTAGTTATAGGATCAACCTAAGTGTACACTGTGAGAAACATGCATAGATAGAGAACGATTGTAGCCATGTCCTTCATTGTTATGAGAATGTGCCCAGAGAAAGGAGGTCAGTGACCTTGACCTTGGTGCCAGAGAAAGGCAGCAAATAGAGGTTTTGAAAAAAAAAAAAAAAAGGAGACAAGACGGTTAAGGATATGGAGAATCATCAGAATGTCTAGATTATAAAAATAAAGGTGAAAAAAATGGATTACAGAACAGCAACATCCAGAAAGAGGGACAGAGAGTGAGCAGGTGACTAGCCTAGACTTGCATACAAATCTGTCTATGGATAAATCAGGTGATCACAGGATCAGCCAATAATAATTTTAATTATTAACTTGACATACCAGGAAAGAGAGTTTCAATAAGGTATTGTTAAAACGGGTTGAACTGTGAACATGGTTGTGTGTCTGGGGGGTGGGGGGGAGGGTGGCAGTGTCTTAATAAATTTAATTGATGTGGGAAGACCCAAACCACAGTTGTGCTACCATTCTCTAGGCACGGGTCCTGAACTGTGTAAGAATAGAGAACTTCACCTGAGCACATGTATGCATTTATAAATTCACTTTTCTCTACTTTCAAGTGTAAATATGGTGTGACTAGCTGCTCCAAGTTCCTGCCTGACTGCCCTGCAATGATGGACTGTAGCTGGGACTGTGAGGTGCAGAAGCCCTACCTCCTTACAGTTGCTTTTGTCGGGGTGTTTTATTATAGCAGCTGGAAATACAAATAGAACAGCCAACCTAAAGACAACATGACTTTGGTGAAGCAGCAGGGGCTTCTGAGTTCAGGAACAATCAGTCTGGATATAAAAGGTAGGCAGGGCTGGGAAGGCTGTTCTCCCATGCTAGTTGTCTCTACTTCCCTAAGAACAGAACTGTGAGTTGAGCACTTCATGGAAAGGTTAGAATAAATACGGTTCCCTTGCAAAAAGGCATTCCCTGAAGACATTCTGCAAACTCCAAAGAATCCTCTCCTATCTTTCTCTGTAGAATCTCGTGAGCTTCACTCTACTCAGAGTGTTATGAGATATCCCCTCAGTTTGAATTATCTTCTGACACCAGTGTTCTTTTCAAGGGTCAGACACTACATGATACAATGAGCGAACTATAATTATCAAACCTGAATTGAGTTTTCTTTTATTTATCTCTGACGTGATCTTAAGGCATCCATTGTTCAGGATAGGAATTTCCCCTTCAGCCTCATCAGGAGCTCTACTTAGTGTCTTCTGTGTGCTTTATACTGACAAGTATGCTCTCTTGTGTGTTTTTGGTCCAGCTTGGTGAGTCCAGTGATTCAAGAAATGACTCCACAGACATCATAAATCCCAGTGAATTCTGTAAAGCTCTATAAGTGCATTTCATTGGCTTCTTAGAGAGGTCCATGACTCCAAGAAATGTTAAGAAATCTGAGAGGGCAGATAGCTGAGAGAATAAGAGTGCCGGCTGTGCAAGCATCAGGACAAGAATTTAGACCCTAATACCCACACAAAAAGGTAGATTTGTCCACATGTATGCCTATAACCTTGGTGTCGTTGGGAGTGTAGATAGGAAAATCACAAGGATTTGCTGGCCAACCAGGCTAGCTGAAAAAGAGCAAGCTCCAAGTTCAGTGAGAGACCTATCTCAAAGGAATAAGAGGGTCATAGAGTAGGACACCAAATGCTTTCCTCTTTCCTCTACTGCAAGCAAGAAACACACACACACACACACACACACACACACACACACACACACGCACGCACGCACGCACGCACGCACACACACACGCACGCACGCACGCACGCACGCACGCAGTAATGTACACACAGGCAGGCACTCATGAAGGCATTCATGCATGTACATATACACACTCACATGTGCACTCATCATGTGCACTCATCATCTGCAGTTAAAACTGTTACATAATCTACCAGCCTCATGTGTGTCACCCTCTCAACATTATTAGTGGCATGCTGGAATGTTACTCTGAAAGGCTTAGCTGATGGCATCTACCTAATAAAGACATTCAAGTCAAAATCAAGTCATCTTTTCACCTTGACTCACAGTGTGTGTGAGTCTCTAATCACAGCACACTTCAACTTGCCTCCTAAAAGGTTAGTAATTAAATATCTGTCCATCCTAATGAACTGAAAACTCCTGAGGAGCCGAAGCCAGACATCATCTGTCTCTGTGCAGACTAGCTGCAACGGTATGCTATAAGCAGCAGATACATGGCACAAAATGTCTGCACTGACCTGAGGAAGAATGAATTCTGAAAGGGTCCCTAGTTTCCTTCAAGTTGCTGATAAACAGCCTGATAAAGCAACTTGAGAGGGAAGGGGTTTATTTGGCTTGAATTCAGTGTCACAGACCATCACAGGAGAAGTCCAGGCAGGAACCTGAAGTCAGACTTCCCGTTCCACAATTTCACAAAGCATTACTTCCAACCAGGGGAACTCATTCACAGCCAAAAAAGAAAGGCAGAAACCAAGGAGAAATGCTGTTTATTGGCTCAATGGGGCTACTGTTTAACCTTCCCAGGGATGTGCCTCCCACAGTGATCCAGGCCTTCTTAAAATGATTAATATTCAAGACAATCCCCCCATAAAATAATCTGATCTAGGCTATCTGTCAATTGAGACTCCCTTCTCAAGTGTCTGCAGGCTGTAGCAAGTAGATCCTTAAAGTTAACTGGAACTCACTTCACCATTTCTGAGCATCCATGCTCAGCAGTCCCTCCTCTCCTTCTAGTATGGGAAATGGCACTCCTAGCCTGAAGCAGAGACTTCCACCCAGCAGCAACCTGTGGTTTGAGGTAAACTTCGAGGCACCCTCTCAATGTCCATTAAATAAAGACTATAAGAAAGGTGAGGTTTGTTTTTTTGGTTTCTAAACTTTAGTGTGTGTGTGTGTGTGTGTGTGTGTGTGTGTGTGTGTGTGTGTGTG
>JANHMN010000009.1:20897725-20923358 GCA_030674055.1 Rhabdomys pumilio
TCTCTCTCTCTCTCTCTCTCTCTCTCTCTCTCTCTCTCTCTCTCTCTGTCTCTCTGTCTCTCTGGAATAAGGTGGAGCATTATAGAAATGGACATCGAATTTTTTTCTCAAGCCTTCCTGTAAGCACACAGATACAAAAAGACCTGCACACAGAGACACATACACCCACATGGGAAAGCAGGTGGTTCTGAAACATTAAATAGCTTCAAACCTTAATACCATAAGGTTCTTATGGTTAAGCCACACAATCTTTGACAGTTTTTTTCAGACAATATAATTTCATCCTATTCCTTCCCCTTCCTAACTCCATACACACCAACATCCCACCTCCCCATCCTTCTACTCTCCCTCTTTACAAATATTTTCTATTTATGGTCAAAGCCCTAGAAGACTGATGAAGGTTATGCGAAGCTTGGTATCACCTTCGAGCATCCTTGGCATTCTGATGCTGATAGCTATAAAGATCTGTGCCTAGACACCTAGACACCTAGACACAGCTAAGAGGCATCCTAGTGTGTCAGATGCTTTCATACTGGGATCCATCAGAGCAAACTCATCCCCCTGCTTCCGAGAGTGAGCTGATCAATGGCTGCTTCATCTCTGCAGGAAGCAATTAAATTTAGAGAACGTCTAGCATCTAAATCTGTGTATTAATGCAAATATGATATTCTGTACAAGACTTATTTCCTCTTAATTAAAGACCACTGTATGTCTGATGTTTTCCCTGCTCGTGTATAAAATAAAGAGGCATTTTAGTTTTTCCTTGTTTCCGAACCAATTTTTCTCTGTCAGGCTCATAAGGAAAAACTAGTGCTGGTTTCTAAAACATAAGGCAAAATGTTCTGTGATGTGGGTTAAAAAGGCCTGAACTCAGATCTCCACAACTGACTCAAACCTGAGTGTGGTTGTGAGTTTCTGTGATTCCAGTACTTCTAAGACATGATAGGAGGTGGAGACAGAACTTTGTGAGCCAGCTAACAAATATATATATATATATACATATATCTCAAAAAAAAAAAGAAACCCTGACCCAAAAAAGGTATCAGTACCAACCCTTAAGCTATCTTCTGATAAGCCCATACATATGCACATGCATTACACACACACATCATACATCTTGTGCGCATACACACACACACAAACACACACATGAATTATCTCTCACATACACATCAAACACACACATATCTCTCACATACACACACATCTCTCACATACACACATATCACACACCACACACACATTAAACATCTCTCATACACACACACATCTCTCTCACATACACATACATTACACACAAAGCACACACACACATCACACACACACATCACACATATCACACACCACACACAGAGAGACACAAACACATCACAAACATAGATCACATACACATACCACACACCACAGACATACACACACACACACACACATTACACACATACACATCACACAGAGCTTATTTTTTTTATTTTTCTTTAATCTGTATTCATGAAATAAAGCCCAAGGCTTCTCAGGGTATTAGAGTGTACGTGTTTTTACAAGGAAAGACTGATGGGCACAAAGAGATTGGTCAATTCTCTGAAAATGGCCAGATTTTCAAAAACCTACAGAACTAGAGAGGGCCTCTAGATTCTAGAACCAGAATCAAACTCCAAAGGATCGCTCAACAAGGTCAAGCATGCCTTTCTGGAAACTCACTGGCAGATGAGAACACTCCCCAGACAGCATCTGCTTCCACAGCTTCCTCAGGTCTTCTTGTTCTCAGCCTCTTGGAAGTGGCCTTACACACACACACACACACACACACACACACACACACACACACACACAAAGTTAAACTGAGGGAGAATCAAGCTTTTAGCAGGAAAGTCTCATGATTGCAGATCAATGTTGGCCTTCTTCCACTGATTCTGTCTTTGTTCTCTCCCTCATAAAGAAAGTATTATATTTTTATCACTCTATATTATTTTCTATTCCTAGAAACATGAGCTACACATATCCCTCACCTCTTTGCAGTGGAGCATGAGCCATATGACCCGTTCTGGGCAGGGCAAGGTAAGAGAAATAATGTTCTCACCCGCCCCAGCTACAAGCATGCTTCTCTACTGTTGATGGATAAAGAGCTGTGTGTCCGAGTGAAGGGTAAACAGATCCCTGGGTCACTCTCAAAAGAGTTTCTACAGAGAAGCCCTCTCCGAGTCCATTGGCATTGGAATTTGTGAAAAAGCAAAGCTAAGTGTATACTATTGGGACTTTTAGCATTGTGGCATAGAATAACTAGCTGGTACTTTTACCCCAGGTAGTCCACACGAATTTACTTTATTTATACAGGAGTAGCAGTGGCCCTCTAAGGCTGAGTGCCTCTGAAGGAGAGAACAAATTATGAAGATGATTTCAATTACACAGAAGCTTAAGAAATACTAAGTTGGGTCACTCATATAATCCCTGAAACCCAATCCTTTTCTTATCCTCCTTCTTTAACCTCCAAATCCAATCAGCAGTGGAAAAGCCATTTCTGATCAGTCTTATGCACCTGTCTAAACCATGACTAAGAGGGGCAGAGTGGTGTGAGGGAGCACTGGCCTGCAAGCTGTGAGACTGGATGAAAGGCCCAGGCTTCTACACACAAGCCAGAGGTCTACAATACGGTTATTCATCTTCCCAAAATAACCAAGATGCCTTTGTAATGCCAAGGGTGTGAACTACAGCACATCTACCCTCCAACATGACAATGTTTAGACATGGATGATGAAATACAGTGCTCAGAACCTGCCAACTTAAAAGTGGGCAGGTGTGGGAATTATTTTGGATTATATTATGACTTAAAACTCAGGAAGATTAATAGGCAAACCCAATTTTTAAGGTTTATATTTCCCTGATGACAGTGTTGCTTGTATAAAAACAAAAAGTCAGAATATGAGCCGTCAGCTCTCCAAGTCACGTCGGGTATTTATTTTCTGTTAGCCACAGTTCACACCACGCCCTTTTGGATGTGTGTGGATATTCATATATGTGCAGGTGTGCATGTATAAGTGCACATATGGGTGAACAATCTCAAGTGTCCTTACTCAGGTACCATGGACAGTGACCTGAAACTTACCAAGTAGTCTGACCCAGCTTGCCGGTGAGTCCCAGTCCACCTATCTTTAGTTCCCCAATGTTGGGGTTATACCATAAATATTTTCCTGGGTTCTGTGGGTTGAATTAAGGTCCTCCGAGTACCTGACTGACTGAGCTATCTCCGCGTCCTCCCTATCCTCTTTAATCCCCACTCCTTAACATCAGTCTAATCCTATTTACCTGGTCACTGAAGATATTGGGGTTTGCAATAAGCTTAGAGTTAACTTTAATCCTTCTTAAGCCTGCCAGTGTTTTGGGGCATAGAAGGAGAGTGGATTCTGAGAAAGACTACAAAGTTGGCAAAGTGAAATGCCATGAGCTAAGGGTGGAAGTCCACCTTGAAAGCATAAAAGTCTGAATCCAGACACCAACCTAAAACAAGACGAAAACCTGAAGCAAGGTGGTTGTGGTAAGTCCCCGGTCGTTTACCTCAGACTTGGGAAAACATTCTTAAAGACATGAGTTTCTTAAATTGCCCCTCTCGTGTGTTTCCATTTATAAATAGGAAAGAATACAAAACTATAAAGATAATTTTCCCAGTCAGGGACTTGCAAAGTCTGGGTAGAGAGGATGGCTAGCTGGATGAGTGGATCGCTAGAGCGATGGAAACATGCTGTATGACGCTGCCACAGTGAGTCCGTGTCATCGTGCATTGGCTCACATTCATGGGGAACATCCATTGAACAGGAACTACAGTGTAAGATGTGAGCATCCAGAGCTTTTGGCCTGCCAGTGTGCTTCATGTGTTGTAACACAGGAGCCACGCTGGTGGGAATGCTGATCACCAGGCAGTCTGTGTATGTTGGGGCAGGAGCTGAGGACACATGGTTATAGGAGAAACTTGCCTTTCACATTTCCTGCAAGCCCACAGCTACTCTAAAAATAAGAGTAATTTAATATTCTGAGAGATGTGGCTGATTTTCTTTCTTTTATTTATTTATTTTTTTCAGAATCAATAGTAACTCAATCGCTGGGCGCAACAACTAACATCCTAATTTAGAAGCCATTCTAAGTTAAATCCTCCAGTAGCAGATCCAAACAGATCTGGTGTAGCAGATTTTCATCCTGGAGGATGTTGTCAAGTCCAAGGAGGATGATGGTGGCTGTAACTTGTGTTCCCAGGGGCTCCTGACCAAGGCCCTCTTGGCTGAACAGAGAGCCCTGGCACAGTCTGTTTTATTTTCTCAGGTGCTCAGGAGATAATTTGAATTCACAGACTTGTTTTTATCCTCTCCTTTCTGCAAACTCATACATTTTTTTTCCAAAGGAATTGATTAAAAACAGGAGCTACCTTTCCCCTGACCTCCATGAATTTGCCTGATATGGAATCACAACTTTGCTCTGATCGGTACACCCATCAGTCCTCTCACAGGAGTTCTTCTCGCCTCCCTCATCCGTCAACTCCTTTGCACGCTACCCAAGCCAACGTGACCTCACTGCTCAGCCCCATTAAAACACTGCAAAACTTGGCACACAGTCATCTGCAGTTCCAAAAGCAGAGCATTTAGGGCCTGAACGATGGCGGAAGAACATTTCCTCCCTTTGTGGAACTTTGCACAAATATGAAGACCTGACGTCAAACTCTCAAGTCATAAATAAAAGCCAGGCAGGCATTGTGGCCCATCTGTGATTTCAGAAAGTGATAAGCAGTGAGAGGGCCTCCAGGATGAGCTTGCGAGCTAGACCAGCCAAGCTGATGAGTTCTGAGTTCACCTGAGAGACCCTAGTGCAGTAAACAAAGTGAAGAATATTTGAGAATGACGTTGGGTATCACCTCATATACACACACACACATACACACACACACACACACATACACACACACACACACACACACACACACACACACACACACCTGAACACATGTTTCACACATATGTAAGCAGACATGCGTGTATCCACACGGTGCACACAAATACAACAGGAGATAGTGTGGACTGTGCGTTTTATTTGGCTAAAGCACTGGTCTCGCAAAAATGAAATAAATGATTAAACGGGAGGTTTTGCAAGTGCTCAGTGAAAGATCAGACTCCTGGGAGTGGAGAGCAATGACCAGAGGATATTTTGAGATATTTTCCTTTAAAGTTGTCAAAGATGGATTTCTACAAGTGATAAGTAACTGTTTCCATCTCCGAAATTATACCAGGAGGGATTAACATGCCCCTTTGTTAAATGGGATTTAGGAGAGGTATTTGTTACATTTAGTACAGTGTGTCAGGGTTGGCTATCCTGGGAGTTCATTTGGACCAAGTATCTTATGAGCAAAGTAATTTCTCTCTTATTCCAGAGGTTGGTATGTAATGATAATCTAATAATCTAATCATTTTCAGTCTCACTTCCTGATACTGCCACATTAGGTATTCAGTCTCAACATATGAGTTCAGGAGGCAATAGACATAAATGGGCTGCAGTCGTAATAAGCTCTTGATTTGTACCATTATATTTGGTCTTTATAACTCTAGAAAATAATTCCCATAGTTTAGATTTTTAATGTCTCCAAAGTTCCATGTGTTAAAGGTTTAGACACCTCAGAGATGCTGCTTGATGCTGATGGAACTGTTAGGAGCTGAGGCCTTAGGGGAAGAAGTTAGGACATTGAGAATGGGCCTGGAAAGAGGATGCTGGCATCTCTATCACTTCCCACTTCTCTTATACGTTTTAACTGCTATGAACTGAATAGGCCTCTTCTGACACACACTCCTACCATTCCCTGGGTCACTACAGACCCAAAGCCACACCAAAAATCATGGAATCTCAGAGACTTTGAGAAAAATAATCCTTTCCTCTGGAGAGCTGATTACAGCATGAATTCTGTCACAGGAATGGAAAACTTGAATGACATAGTAATGTAACTAGTGTTGTTTATTTCATAAACATTAACAGCAACAACAACGATGACAACAATGACGATGACGATGATGATGACGACGACAATTGAGGGGCAGCAAGATGGCTTAGTGGGCAAGGGCACTTGCCACAATGCTAACATGAGTTCAATCCCCAGGAAGCACATAGCAGAAGAAAGAACCAGACTCCTGTAAGTTGTCCTCCGACTTCCACATGCATGCCATGGCACACAGCCACATAGCCCACACACAAAACAGTAAATGCAATTCAACAACAACAAAATTTTAAAGAAAACTATGTGAATCTCACATTGAGAATTTATCATCATTAAGAATCACATCATCACTTGGTAAAAGGCAGAGAGAGAAATTAGATTCAAACTGGATGACCCACGCAGCCTACCCTCTTGCTACTGTTCTGTGAGCCTCCTGCTGGGAAGGGTGAAAAATGTCAGCCTTGTTATTTTCTCTAGTGCTGATTGGCCTTTGGAAATGGCATTGGTGTACAACTTTAGATCCTATAGTTATAACTTACAATATATACTTACAACTAAAGTTAGCTAAAGCACTTTTCCTGTCACCAAAATAATGTCTGACTGTAGCAGGGCTCACAATGAGCCCTAGAGAAAAACTAAGTCTGCAAATGTAGTACATCTGCTCTGCTACCCCAGTACCCACACTAGTATCATCTCTGTCAACTTGCTCTGTAGAATTTCTCCCTGAAAGCAAGATCGACCACCCTGTGTGCCCTTAATTACTTCTGTCGTTCTATGGACACAGCTTCTGCTGCAACCCACCTTGGAATAGTAAACTAGATCTGTTGTCATGCAGAAGGATAATGAAAGCTTCCAGAGGAGAAATAGCTGTCCCTTTATGGGCAGAACCAGGCTCCACTGGTGGAATCCAGCTGTTTCTTCCAGGAGTGCAGAAAAGTAGTGAGGAGATGTCAACATTTTAGGGGCTGGTAAGGGGTGGTAACAGTTTGGTCAGCATATTTATACTTCGACAAAAGTCATTGTGAATGGAGAGATGACACACACACTGCTCTTACAGGACTGGACTTTGGTTCATAGCACCAGTGTCAGGTGACCCGCAATTGCCTGTAACTCTAGCTGCAAGGCATCTGTCTCCCTCCCCAGTCTCCACGGATACCTGCACTCACACATGCTCATAGACACATGCATATACACAAAATTAAAAGTAATAAAAATGGAACTTTTTTTTCTGAGAAAGTATCAGATATGCAGTGTGAAGGGGGAAATAGCAGGAATCTGGCAGCTGGCTAAAAATGTGTTGCACTGCTCCGAGCTGGTAAGAAAATAGGAAGTAAAGAGAAAAGTTTGTAGAAAAGCCATGCCTCAAAAAACCAATTCTTTGAGGGGTAACCTTACAGAGGAAAAAAAGGAACCTTCATAGAAAGACATATTTTGATATTCCAGCAGCACTCAATGGCACATAATTGCCTCTCTTCAGAGTACACTTTTGTGAAGATGAAAGATGGAGAGACACAGGAGAGGGACCACAAAGCAGCCCCTTTGTTCAGATCCCAGGGACTGGCATGTATGGAAGCAGATGAAGGGCAGAGCTGGAGCTGAGAGCTCTTGCCTTCATAGATTTGAAGGAGAAGTGATTTCTCAGGGTACATTTCCTGCATATTATACCTAGAAGGTCATTGTATTACTTCTCTTTCATCTAAAATAGTGATATCTCAACAACATAATTATGCTTGCAAGTACGATTTAGAATAAATAACATAAATCATTCACTACTTTCCTATTTTATTTTTATTTTTAACATGCTCATTGTATATATTCATTGTACACAATACTGTTTTACACAAAAACAGCTTCATACTGTATTATATGAGCTATGTAGACATATTTCATAATGTGTATAATGTACCTTGATCATACCATTCTATAGCCTTCTATCTTCCTATTTCTGATCTCTCTCTCCCTCTCCCTCTCCCTCTCCCTCTCCCTCTCCCTCTCCCTCTCCCTCTCCCTCTTCCCTTCTCCATCCCCCTGGCCCTTCCTGGACCCCTCCCTCCCTCCCTCCCTTCCCTTCTCTCTCTCTCTTTCTCTCTCTCAGACACATGCACACACACACACACACACACACACACACACACACATTTGTCCCTTTGTTATTACTAGACTGGTTTATTCTTTCTCTCATGTCATATAGACATTCATGATTTTATGTAAATAAAAATTCTAAAGACTGCAATGAGAGAGTCTATAGTCACTTGTTCAGAATAAACCTTGTATACAAAGTTGAAGGAGTTGTCATCTCTGACTTGGGCAGGTCATATCTCATAGCTTTGTCACTAGAAAGTTATACAGGGTTCACGAAGGCACTCCGGATCATAGAACTTGCCTGAAACTCACTGAAGAGATTTCTCTTAACTGGGCCTCATTGTTAGTTCTAGATTTTTGTCAGAGCTTGCCCTTCTAATACGGTGTTTAAAGCAGGAAATTAAAGATATCCATATACTGTCTATGTTCACTTCTCTAAAGGAAATACATATTAGCCCCCTCCTTTTTTCATCCTGGCTCCCTACTTCATTCTCTCAAACTTCGTTTTAAACTATCAAAAAAAAAATCCTTTTGAAAAGGAGTTAGTATGCCTGACATTCTCAGTTGTCATCTTAACTACATCTGGAATTAACTAAAACCCAAGTGACTGGGAATACTTATGAGGAATTTTCTTAAGTAAATCATTGAGGTGGGAATGCTGCCTTTAATCAAATCTTTTGAGGTAAGAAGATCGGCCTTTAATCTGGGTTACACCTTCTGGTGTCAGTCTACGGGACATGGAAGACAGAAGTGTTTGCTCTCTGCCTCTCGCCCTCACCCTCACCAGCAAGTTCATTCCTTCACTGGAATTAGAGCCTACAATTTGGGGTATGGCAGCATATACTGGAGTTCATCTGGCTATCCAGCTTCGTAGACTGAAAAACTACTAAAAGTGTGGACTTTTCATTGATAGACAGCCACTGTTGGACTAGCTGGACCATGCCCATAAGCTACTCTAATAAGTACCCTATCAAGTTTGTTCCCCTAGAGAACCCTGACTAATACAGTTAGGAACTAAGGAACACTAGCCGCTCTACTTAGCTTTAACTGTTAACTTGGCATAACCTAGAAATCATGCATGAAGATAACCTCAACTGAGGCATTTTCTAGATCAAACTGGCCTGTAGACATGACTGAGAGGAATTATGTTGTTAATTGACGTAGGAGAGCAAAACCAACTCTAGGCAGCACCATTCCCTTTGCAAGCAGTCTTGGACTATACAAGAAAATGTCTAAATGGGAGTCTTCATAAGCTACAAAGCCACATTCTCCAGTCTCTTCTTTATTAGTTTATCTCTTAGTGAGTTCCGTGGTTAGAGATAGAGCTACGTGGAATAGTAGGCAGGCCTACCTTTAAGTTTCTGCTTAGTATTCTGACCTGATGTTCTTCCAGTGCTAGGCTGTGAGCTGGAAGTATAGCCAAATAAATTCTTTCCTCCCTTAAATTGCTTTCATCATAGTATTTATCACAGCAACAGAAATGAAGCTAGAACCCTAACCAATAGTAGACTTCATCAAATAAAACATACTTGGAGGCAGGAAGGCATGTCTAGGGTACTTAGAATCATGATGGCAAGGGAAGTGAATGTCAGCTGGTAAGATACAGTAACAAGACATATCTATTGGCGGACACAAAGGAGAATCAAAGCTGGCAGGGTTGGAAGGAAGCAAAACTGTACTCGCAGCAATGACAAGATGTATGCAGAGGCACACTGTCTTTTCTATGTCAGGGTAAGACCCAGGATCATGCAGACACCACCTTCCATTCAAGAAATGCTGAAAAGACTTGTGGCTTGTAGGCAATTATAGTACAATGTAGTATGTCTCAACCTTCCTAATGCTGGGACCCTTTAATACAGTTCCTCATGGTGTGGTGACCCCCAACTATACAATTATTTCATTGCTACGTCCTAACTGTAACTTTGCTACTGTTATGAATCATTATGTAAATATCTGAAATGCAGTGACCCCTCTGGAGGTCCTGATGCACAGGTTGAAAATGGTTGGTATAATGGATAAAGGAACTCCATCTTCTGCTAGTCATCTATCTTGGCACCTAGTAGCCATTTGTGTCTAACTCTAGTCCCTGGAAGATAAGTTTCCAGTATTCCTGACTCAGTGACCCCCCCCACACACACACACACAGAAAATGTACAGTTGTGACCATCTGCTCTGTTACGATATGACTAACTGCTTCTTTGGCTTCTGTATTCTGCTTATGCAGACATGCAAGGAGGGTTTTGCAGTCACCTTGGCTACCTACTCTTGGCACAGCAGAATAGCTCTTGGCTAGCTTGTACAGAGTTAGTCAAGATCTTCTTATAGGTTTCACCTTTAAAAATTCTTTTCTCAATGCCCTTTGTGTGGCAGTCTCTAACAATGTCTGGCGCAGACATTGTTGTCCTGCTAACAGCCTCAATAAATTTAACTAATTATAATCCAGATTGAGTCTGTGGTCTTTTCCCAGGGTATTTCAATCTTTGTAACAATAGAACCAATTAGGGACAATTTCTAGGACTAGAATTCAGTTTTCCTACTTCTGACTTGAGTTTAAAACAGTCTGAAATGTGTATATGTATGCATAAATATGTTATACATACATATAAATTAAATATATGCAAAAATATATATGTGCATGCAATAATAATGTAAAAGTGGCCATGGATTTAAAGGAGATGGGGGAGGGGCACATAAGAGGGTTGGGAGGGAGGAAAAGGGAGGGAGAAACATTGTAATCATTAAATTACAATCTCAAAAATAAACAACAATAAAAACAAAAATAACTGGTATAAGAGAATGGAGATTTAGCTGATTGGTAGGGGACTTAACTAGCAAGCACAAGGACCAGAGTATAATCCTTAGCTCTGAGAAAAATAGCTAAATGAAGAAACAAACTGTTTCAAATCTGCCCTGCTGCTATATTGAAATCTGAAACACCCAGAAAAACTAATGGTGAAGAATGGAGATGGAAGGGAAGGAAGAGAAGAAGAAGAGGGAAAGGAAGTAGATAAAGAGGTGGGAGGTGGTGGGAAGAAGAAAAGTAAAAGGGAAGGCAACATAGTGAGGGAGTGTGTGGAAGGGAAAGCAACATGCAAGGGAAGAAGAGAAGCAAAAGCAGGGAAATGAAAAGAAGAGAAGGGGAGGGGAGAGGAGGCACTATGAAGCAGAGCTAGCACTGTGTTCAATGGTACTAAAGTGAATTTCTTTGGTCAGGGAATCAATATCACTTCTAACAAGCAACAGTAAATCCCTCAGAAATTCACCTCTCCCACCCTACCTGATCCCTGAGTTGGGGTCTCACTGTTTGGCTATGACTGATATGGAACTTACTATGTAGACTGGGCTGACATTGAACTCAGGGAGATCCACGAGCTTCTGCCTCCCAGGTGCTGGGTTTAAAGATATGTGCCACCATACCCAGCAGGAAATTGCCTTTGAGGCACAAGTGATAATTCAACAGATTTCTGAGTAATAAACCGTCACAGTGAAGCAAAGCGAAATGTATCTAAAGGTAAAGCCAAGTTGGGAAGAAGTGAAAAGGCTGAGATCAGAGGTAAGGCAGACCTGAACTGTGTGCATGGACTAAAGGAGTTGAATTGGGCCGCAGAAGACAGCTGGAGCATACACAGCTACACTGAGGGGAAAAAATGGCATATTCATTCTTCAATACATTTGTCCAGCCTGTTAAGTAGTCCTGTGAACTTATTATTGGAAGATGGGACTAAAGTCTACTCACCTTAGATAGAGCACAGATAACAGAAACAACAACACTGTTCCACACAGCCATAGCCCTAGAAACCAGTGTGTGTGATCAGCGTCACCTTCAGGAGCATAGGAAACATACGGTGCCTGCAGAACTGAAAACTACCTCTCTTTCTTAACAGCATGCTCAGGGTGAAGCGTTACCTCATGAGCCCCCACCACCACGAGCATAGCATACTGACAGGTCCAGCCTCAGCAAGAGGAGGGTCCGAAGAAAGGAGTGAACAGGAGTGTCACTGATTCAGTAATGACTCAGAGTCAGTCGTGGATGCAAGCTGTCAGTTCAGGTTCTCTCTCTTTCCTGGGGATTCTCATCCTTCTTCTCTCTTCTGCTTTCTCCTTCTTCCTTCTCAGTCTTTTGCCTTCTCCCAAACAGAGAGCCCCAACCTACTCTTTTATTTACTAAGGCTATATCATCAAGGCTTTGATCATTATTAATAATATTTTTTTAGATTTACTTATTATGTAAACAGCATTCTGCCTGCATGTATGCCTGCAGGCCAGAAGAGGGCACCAGATCTCATTATAGATGGTTATGAGCCACCATGTGGTTGCTGGGAATTGAACTCAGGACCTTTGGAAGAGCAGACAATACTCTTAACCTCTGAGCCACCTCTCCAGCCCATTAATAATATTTTTAGAAATTCTTAAATTTACATAAATTCTATGAGTCTGGATCATCAATCCCAACCCCTGCTTCCTTAAAACAGAAACTAAACACAAAGCAAGAGTACATTTCCTTATAGGTCTACACAGCCTGTTCTTCATGAGTAGCTGGGCGCTTGTGGTTTCCCGATACAGCAGACAGCAGCCCTTAGTAACTATTTTCATGTAAGAACAGAAAGGTGACAGACTACCAGGGTTAAAGTAATATCTTACAAAGTTTTAAAATTTATGCAAGTGAAGCATCTAGCTCCCTCTAATATCTCTCGAGGCATTGTCATCTCCAATCCTTTAAGTAGCCAGAACAAAGTACTACTTTTTTATATACTTATACATCATACTTTAATATTTAATCTTTGTTTCCTAGCAATTCCATGGTCTCCTATATGCTCCTTCTAATACTATTTGTTTCTAGATTGTGTACAAGTTTTTCTCCTGCAAGATAAACCATCTATCATTTGATTGTTTTCCATAGATTTGTTCTTCTTTTTATATCCATACCTTTTCTTCTTAAGGCCACTTTAACTCTCTCTCCTTAGTGTTCACAAGTTCACCCTGGCTAATTAACGCAGCCATCATTGGACCGGAGGGTACAAGTATCTCCTCACGGTCCCAAATTCAAGGCCAAGTACAGCAATGAACTGTTTCTACAAAGGACCGTGCAGGTTTTCATGGCCTTTGTAGTTATATTATTATATCGAACCTTTCCCACAGTCCTAAAGTCCAAGCAAAAAGCCTGTTCCTCCACAGCCTCGTAACTGCCTCCATTCCTCATTCCTGAAAACTGCATCTTTTTCATTTATTACAGAGTGATTAGCTCTGAGTAATGGGGAAAGTATATTCCCCAAAAAGAGAGACTGAAAGTAAAATAGAAAAGACAGCAGATCAGTTTCAGAGCAACGGTACATGCGGAAATCATGGGGATCAAAGGCCTGGTGATGCTCCAGGGAAGGAAGTATGTCATACCTCCCCTTAAACAGCCATGCCAGACCTGGCAGATACTGATAGGCCCATTTCTATGTGTGTCTTATTCATGTATATACAGTTGAAAGGCCAAGGGTGCAAGGCTATGGCAGACTCAGAGGATGGCATTCCATAGCACTCCACCCCTTCCTTGTTCTGCGTGTCAGCCATTGTGATGGATGTTGGGGCCAAATCTACAGACTTCCCATTTCATACAGAAAGCTTAAGACTACAGCATACCTAGGACTACAGCAAACTTTATAAAGATGGGTAATTATCTATCCCAGTAGTTCTCAATCGTCATAATGCTGCCATATTAATGCTGCCATATAGTTCTTCATATTGTGGTGGCCCCACCAACAAAACTATCTTCATTGCTACTTTATAACTGTAATCCAGCTACAGTTATGAATCATAATATAAATATATGACATGTAGGATATCAAATATGGGACCCCCAAATGGGTTGCAACCCACAGGTTGAGAACCACTTGTCTATCCCTTCTTGAAAGTGGTGCTATGGAAGTCTTTATGAAAGGGGTGATGTCCCTGGGAACTGGAGAAGGCTGAAAGGTACAGACAAAAATCCACTGTCAGTTGAAGGCCATGCAGGAGTTAGCAGAGAAGGAAGTGGAATGGCTGAGGCGTGTGAATCTGTCCAAGTGTGTGCTGCATGTCCAGTGATGGAATGCCCATGGAAATGCTTGTAACATGGCCTGTAGTACAGCTGCCTACGTTAGGTCTCAGCATAATTGTGTTTCAACCGATACCATGTCAGTCCTCTCTGAAGAGTGGGGTCTCCTTGGTGGTGGTTTCATGTTTTAATCATAACCTTTAATAAAATGAGACTTTTAAAGGCCGCCAGTCATTCAGGAATCAAAGTTGCGTCTACCCAGGATTTGATTTCCAGCTGAATTAGAGCTTCGTGGGATATTTCTAGGAAAGGAAAGGCAGCCCCTAACATAAAAATCTGAAGTATACATGACATGATGAGGCAGTAATATTCTTAAATTATAAAAAGATTGCATCTGCAGCTTAACCTCCTACATGTGAGGTCCTTTAAATTTGTGGCCTAAATAAAACTGTGTAAAAAAAAACAATATTTAAGGCGTAATTTTAGTGAGAAAATCTCAGATTAATCTTTGGTTTTGAACATATATATTAAGTCATAAAGAACGTAAATGACATTTCAAGATGAGAATTTTTGTTTTAATTCTCAAGTAAAGATATTGGTGCCCTTGTATTTGAGGCGTAGATGTTCAGAAATGAGCCTTCATTTTGGTGGATTTTTCCTTTGATGTGAATGAAGGGTCCCTTCCTCATCTCTTTGATTATTTTTGTTTGAAAGTCTGTTTTATTAGACATTGCAATGGTTAGTACAATTGTAGCTTGGGGCAGTTTACTTGGAAAAATTTTCCCAGCTCTGGTCGTTTCTGATATTAACTGGCCTGGGAGTCTTGGACTGGAGCTTGCCTCCTTGTAGGCAGGTAGAGCCCTGTGACCTAGGTTAGAGCCAGTGTCCTTGGAGGCAGATAGTGCTGTTTCTGGTTAGGACAGACCTCCTGTGTCCCTGGTTACAGCAAGCTTCCTGTGTCCCTGTGTCCCTGTGTCCCTGTGTCCCTGTGTCCTTGTGTTCCTGTGTCCCTGGTTAGAGCAGACCTCCTGGAAAACAGGCAGGCTGTGGAGGGTGGAGGTAGGGAGTCAGGTACACCAATCTGTCACAGGTTTTCAGGTGGTGGTGCAGACCAGAAAACTATGGGGTCAAGCAGAGCAGAATAAATGGGTGGGGGAACAGAAGCTAACCTGTATGGTTCAGAAGGCTCAGGTCTGATGGAGGGGCAGTGGGAGAACAGAGGTCCCCTTGGGAGAGCAGACAGCTCAGGGCACCTTGGCAAGGCCCAGAGGACTCAGCCAGCAGGAAAGATGGGTGGGGAAAGGGAAGCTAACCTGCATGATTCAGGAGTCTGATGGAGGTGGGGCAACTTCTGTTTCTATTATTCTTAGGTTTGGTCTTTTCATAGTATCACAAATTTTCTTGATGTTTTCTGTCGTACTTTTTTGATTTTGTACTTTCTTTGACTGGTGTATCTGTTCTTCTATTGTATCTTCTAAGCGTGAGATTTTTCTCTTCCATCTCTTCTGCTTTTTTGGTGATGCTTGCATCTGTAATTCCTGTTCTCTTTCATAGGTTTTTCCATCTTCTGGATTGCCTCAGTCTGTGTTTTCTTTATTGATTGTATTTTCATTTTCAGTTCGTGGACAGTTTTATTCATTTCCTTCACCTGTTTGATGGTATTTTCCTGAATTTCTTTAAGAGATTTATTTACATCCTCTTTAAAGCCCTCCATCATTTATCTAAGATTGCAATTAAGGTCATCTGGCCTGACATGAGGTCTAATCTCCATTCCACCTTTACCCTTCAGTCATGTACACAGGTGGAGGGTGTGATGAACAGCCCCCAGGCCCTAGAGAGATTTACATACTAATGAGGTACCTGAAGGCCAAAGGGTGGAGTTGATTAAGCATTCCTCCCCAGTCCCTCCCCCCTCTCCCCCTCCCTATTTAACTCAGGTCCACCCTGAGTTTTGTGGGGTGTGTATCCAGATCCATCCACCATCCGCCATGCCAATAAACCGGTTTTGGAAACCCAAGGACTTCCTCATGTTGGGGCTGCACTGTGAGGAACCTCGGTGAACAGCGGGGCCTAACTTCCAGCTGGAGGAACCCAGGGCATTCTCAACCAACTACACAGAGCATTGCATGAGAGACCCTGCGGTTCCCTGGCCGAGTTTTTTTTTTTTTTTTCCTACAGTCATCTTCTTGTGCTTTGGTTGTGTTAGAATATCCAAGGCTTGCTGTACAGGATAGCTGGGCTATGGTGGTGCCATATTGTTCTAGATCTTTTTGATTGTGTTCCTAAGCCTTATCTATCTTTTGTTCCTGTTGTTGGATGGATGATCCTGATGCCAGCAGAACTCCTTGGGAATGCAGGGTGAGCCCATATCCAGACAATAAAGGTCAAGGGACTGCTTGTAACTCACCTCTGCTAGCTATGCGCCACGTGTACCTGAATGTCAAGGGGTTGGTGGGGGAGTGTGGGGCGGTCAGTTCGCGAGTGTGGGTGGGAATGGATCCTGTTGGACTGTGTGGTTCCCGTGGGCTAGAACCATGGCTCTGGGCAGCAGAAGTGCAAGATTTTGACTGAATTCATGCCATGCAGAGCTGGGTGGACACTGCAGGGCTCTACAGGGCGTGGGGAAATCTCAGTCGGAATTCCCACAGGGGTGTGGCTTTTGAGTGGTTGTCTCCTGGCCAAGGTGGCCTGACCCAGGAGACTGGTGGTCTGTCCTTTAGCTCCCAGATGCTGCTGGGGGGGCCACAGAAGAACAGAGACACTGGGGCATACAGGGCTGGCCTGCAGCCAATAGGAACGAGGTGGGGGGGGGGGGGAAGCCTGGACAGTGCCCTGTGGGTAGAGCCTCTTTGTTACTTGCACTCGCTTGGCTGCATTATCACTGACTAGGCACACGCTTGGCTGGGTCGATGGGTCAACCAGCTTGCTTGAATTGGCAGTCTTCATGGCGGAAACATAGAGAGGTCCTCAGGCGGGAGATTAGGCAGTGGCAGCTGTGGAGGCAATGGCTCATTAGTTAGAGGCCTTCTCCACGGTTTCCCATGGCAAGGTCCCAAAGATGAAATGAAGTCCATGGTTTTACAAGCTTTATTGTCATGGTGGATGGTAGATGAATCTGGCTGCACCCCCCCCCCCAACTCAAGGCCTACCTGGGTTAAATAGGGAGGGAGGAGGGAGAAGGGTCTGGAAAGGAATGCTTAATTGGCTACACCCTCTGGCCTTCACGTAACTCATTAGTGACTGAAAGGTGCAGGTCAATGGAGGTCTTTGGCTGAGTGTCAGGAGCCTGAAATCTGGGAGCTGGTGAAATGTACTCAGTCCCTTGCATGGTCTCTAGCCATCTCTAGCCAGTGCTCCACCAGAAACCAATCTATCCTTTACACGGTCCCATAGGGGAGATTTCCAAGCTCATTTTTTGGGGGGCTGCCCTATAGTTCTACATAGCGGAAGCAGGACACTTTCAAGCAAGGCTCCTTGGGATAGCAAGGCAAACCCAAAGTCAGGCAATGGTGGTCAGGGTCTGCATGGGCAACTTCCCTCTCAGATTTTTCATTTTTAAAAGAAGGTTCTCCACAGCATCAGGAATGGCAGATAATCTACCAGAGCCTGAGTTTCGTTCTCTGCAACTCCAGATAGCTGTATTCCAGAGTAGATCCCAAAAAAGAATGATGTAGTTCAGTGGTTCTCAGCCTGTGGGTTGTCACTCCTTTGTGACCCTTCTTCAGGGGTCACCTAAGACCATCATAAAACACAGATATTTATATTATTATTTATATTATATTATTTATATTTATATTATTTATAACAGTGGCAAAATTACAGTTAAGAAGTAGTAACAAAATCATTTTATGATTGTGGACAAAACAACATGAGGAACTGCATTAAAAATTTGAAACATTAGGAAGGTTGAGAACTACTGAGTGGTTTCACTAGAGCTTGTAAAAATCACCCACAAAGAGAGAGTTTGGCCAAGCTAGACTTTTCAATCTGACAGCTATTGTCAAAAGTTATCAAGGAGTACTTATAATGCTGTGGCCAAACCACATCACATCCAAATAGTTTCCATTCCAAAAGCAGTGATGAAATATTCTAGAGATTATTAACTCAGAGATTAGCTGTGAGTTGGTTAGCAAAAAGCAGCAGATCTCTAAAGATTTTTTTTAATTTTTACTTATGCATATGTCTTTAATATACATACATGTATGTGTGTACCCATGGAGGCCAGAAGAGGAAATCAGATCCCTTTGGGCTGGTCTCTGTAGAGATAATCGTTGCTGCTTTGTACTCAAGTACAAAGATTAGATGTGATGGTACAAACTAACATAACTGGAAATTTCTGAAAAGAAAGATTAAATGTGAAACAATATTAATGTCACTATATGGTCACAGTGCAATTAATCATATTGCTAAAAGCAATTGGTTAAAAGTCCACAATCCATTGAGTCAGTTTCTTAAATTTATTGGACACCTCACATAAGCATAGACCCACTGTGCTAGTTGGGTTTTTATTGCTGTGATAAATACCATGACCAAAAGCAACTTAGGGAACAAAGGGTTTATAGTTACAGGTTATTATCCATTATTAAATAAATCAAGGCAGAAACTCAATGCAGGAACCAAGAGGCAGATACTAACACAGAGACAGTGGAGAGATGCTGCTTACTGTTCGTTTCTCGTGGTTTGCTTAGCTTGCTTTTTTTGTTTTTTAATTATTATTAACTTTTTCAATAAAATATATTCTGATATTTCCCCTTGCCAAACACCTCCTAGATCCTCCTCGTCTCTCTGTCTACGCCTATCTTCATTCTCCATCCTCTCTGCTCTCTCTTGCACACACAGCTACACACAAAAGTAAAACAATAACACAAAAAATGAAAATCAAATAAGACAAACAAAAAATAAAAAGGACAAAAATACTGAGTAAAATGTACTCACATAACACACACACACACACACACACACACACACACACACAAACGTGCAGCTTCTATTGTGTTAGCCAACTACTCCTGGGCCCAGGGATGGCACCAACTACAGTGGACTTAGAACTTCAAGATCAATCATTAATCTAGAAAACTCCCCCAATGGATCTGAACACAGTTCCTGACTCAAATTTCCTGGATGATGAACTACAAGTTAGAAAATGAAATAAACCCATTCTTCCCTGAGCTAATATGGGTCATGGTGTCTACCATAGAAGTAGAACCCCTAATTAAGACAGAATTGGAACTTGTGATACTGTGGCATAGATAGCAGAAGGAGATCACTGGGGTGGGCCTTGAGTGTTAACATCCACCTGCATTCTACCCTGAGCTCTCTAATTCCTGATACTTCAAGATATAAACAAGCCACATTATAAATTCCCATAGGACAAGAAGAGTTGTTCTTACCACCAAGCCTTCCCTTTTGTCATGGACTGTATACCCTAAGAGTGTGAGCCAAAATAACTCCCTCATTTCTTACATTGCTCTGTCAGGTAGTGAAAAAGATAACAAAGACATCCTTATTCATCTCCTATCTTTCTCACCCACTGGGATAATATACAATAATCTCTCAACCCCTGGCTTTATTGATCCCAAGTAACAGTCTATTTTATGAAATAATTGGTATTTCTGCTTTATAATAACTGGAGAGCTACTATTTGCATTTATTTTATTGCTAGTCCCTCAACCTAGAACTGACCTCTATACTTGCACGTAATTAAAATGTTATAAAAGTAAAAAGGCAGAGGGGGGAGGGGATTGGGGGTCTGGGGAGGGGAAATGGGGAAAGGGGATGACATCTGAAATTTAAATAAAAAAATATCCAATTAAAAAAATAACCAGAGAGACATAATTCTGGCCACCACAATTTTCAATGGTGAATAACTCATTTATGCTGTTTCATTAAGCCATGTGATTTCACATTTGACACACATCAATAAATACTTATTAGAGCTGTCCCTCAGTTGGTAATGTGCTTTCTTAGCATTAACCAAACACTGAGTTTGATCCTCAGCCCTATATAAAACTGAGTATGGTGACCCATGCCTCCTATCCCAGCACTTATGAGGGGAACTAAGACAATCTGGAGTTTAATGTCATCCTTGTTACATCATAATGTCACATCCATGGGTTATTCTGTTTTTAATGCAGAATGCTTGGGTTCATTATAACTATAAAGAAATCTATCCAATACAAGAGTGATTATTACAAAGATGCAAAGATTATAAAGTTTCCCTAATTTCTTTCTCAGCCTGTTTATCATTTATGTAAAGGAAGACTACATGTTTGTTTAATCTTATATCCCACCACTTTGCTGAAGTCGTTTATCAGCTGTAGGACTTTTCTGGTAGAATTTTGGGGATTGCTTATGTATACTATCATATCATCTGCAAACAGTTATACTTTGATTTCTTCCTTTCCAATTTGTATCCTCTTGATCTCCTTTTGTTGTTTAATTTCTTTAGCTAGAACTTAAAGTACTATATCAAATACATAGAGAGAGAATGGGCAGCCTTGTCTTGTCCCAGATTTTAGTGGGATTGCTTCTAGTTTATCACTATTTAATTGATGTTGGCTGTTGGTTTGCTATATATTACTTTTATTATGTTTAGGTATGTACCATGAATTCCTAATTTCTCCAAGACTTTTAACATGAAGGAGTGTTGTATTTTGTTGAAGGTTTTTTTTTTTTAGCATCTAATAAGATGATCATGTGACTTTTTTCTTGGGTTTGTTTATATGGTGGATTGCATTGACAGATTTTCATCCATTGAACCATTTCTACATCCCTGAGATGAAGCCTACTTGACTGTGGTGAATGATGGTTTTGATGTCTTCTAGGATTCAGTTTGTGAGAATTTTGTTGAGTATTTTTGAATTGATATTCGTAAGTGAAATTGGCCTGAAATTCTCTTTCTTTGTTGGATCTTGTTGTGGTTCACGCATCAGAGTAATTGTGGCTCCATAGAATGAATTAAGTAGTTTTCTGTCTATTTCTATTTTGTGGAATAGTTTGAAGAGTATTGGTATTAGCTCTTCATTGAAGGTCTGGTAAAATTCTGCACTAAAACCATCTGGCCTTAGGCTTTTTTTTTTGGTTGGAAGGTTTTTAATGACTACTTCTATTTCCTTAGGGGTTATGGACTGTTTTCACAGTTTACCTGAAAGATCTCCCATGCTCACAGATTGGTAGGATTTATATAGTGAAAATGGCCATCTTATCAAAATGCATTGAATCCACAGATTCAGTGCAATCCCCATCAAAATTTACAAACAACTCTTCACAGGTATATAAAGAGTAATTCTCAAATTTGTATGGAAAAACAAAAACCTAGGATAGCCAAAACAATTTTCAATCATAAATGATCTTTGGGGGAATCACTATTTCTGACCTCAAGCTGTACTACAAAGCAATAGTGATAAATACTGCATGGTATTGGTACAGGAACAGACAAATTGATCAACGGAATAGAATAAAAGACTCAGAAATAAACCCACACATCTATGTACACTTGGTCTTTGACAAAGAAGCCAAAAATATACAGTGGAAAAAAGAAGCATCTTCAATGAATGGTTCAGGTCTAACTGGTGGCCTGCATGTAGAAGAATAAAAATAGATCCATATTTATCATCCTGCACAAAGCTCAAGTCCAAGTGTATCAAGAACATCAACATAAAAGCAGATGCACTGAATCTAATAGAAAAGAAAGTGGGAAAAAGCCTTGAACTTATTGGCACAGGAGAGAATTTCCTGAACAGAACACCATGGCTCAAACTCTAATATCGACAATTTATAAATAGGACCTCATAAAACCTAACAGCTTCTATAAGGCAAAAAATACCATCAATAGGAAAAATAGGCAATCTACACATTGGGGAAAAAAAAAAACTTCACTAACCCTACATTTGATAGAGGGATAATATCCAAAATATATAAAGAGCTCAAGAAGTTAACCTCCAAAAAACCAAATAGCTTGATTCAAAAATGGGTACAGAGCTAAGCATAGAATTTACAACAGAGGAAACTCAAATGACTGAGAAGCACTTAAAGAAATGTTCAAAGTCCTAAGTCATCAGGGAAATACAAATCAAAACAACCTTAAGATTCCACCTTACACCAATCAGAATGGCTAAGATTAAAAACTCAAGTGACATCACATGCTGGCCAGGATGTGGAGAAAGAGAAATACTCCTCCATTGCTGGTGGGATAGCAAAATGGTATAACTACTTTGGAAATCAGTCTGGCAGTGCCTCAGAAAATTGGAAATAGTTGTATTTGAAGACCCAGATATACCACTCTTGGGTATATACCCAAAAGATGCCCCACCATACCACAAAAACATGTGTTCTACTATGTTCATAGATGCCTTATTTGTAATAGCCAGAAGCTGGAAACAACCCACATGTCCTTCAACCGAAGAATAGATACAGAAAATGTGATTCATTTACACAATGGAATACTATTTAGCTATTAAAAATGAGAACATCATGAATTTTGCAGGCAAATGGATTGAACTAGAAAATATCATCTTGAGTGAGGTAACCCAGACCCAAGAGGACATGCATGGTATGTACTCACTGATGAGTGAATATTAGTCAAAAAGTATAGAAACCTAGGATACAACCCACAGACTGTAAGAAATTTAGCAAACAGGAAGGCCTAAGTGAGGCTGCTTCAATCCCACTAAGAAAGGGGAAGAAAATAATCACAGGAGGCAGAGGAGGGGACCTGGATAGGAGAGGGGAGGAGCAGGGAAAAGGGGGAACAGAAGGCGGTGTGGAGGGAAGACAGGCTCAGAGGACCAGGAAAATGAACGGAAAAATGCAACCTCTGGAGATGTGAGGTGGAAGGATCCTCTAGAAAGTCCCAGAGACCTAGGAGGTGAGAGACTCTCAGGACAAAATAGGGGTGACATTAGCCAAAATGCCCAACAGTAGGGAGAAAAAACTCAAAGATCCATCTCCAGTAGATAGACAAGGCCTCAAGAGGAGGGACTAGGTTACCAACCCACAGTCAAAATATTTGATCCAGAATTGGTCCTGTCTAAACAAACTACAGGAACAAAATGAAGCAGAGACTGAAGGAAAGGTAGTGCAGTGACTTGCCCAACTTGGGATCCATTTCATGGAGGCAGAGGGCACCAAGGCCTGCCACTATTACTTACTGATGCTTTGATGTACCTACAGACAGGAGCCTACCATGGCTGTACTCTGAGAGGCCCTACCAGCAGCTGAATGAGACAGAAGCAAATACTTACATCGAACCATTGGACTGAAGTTGGGGACCCCTATGGTTGAATTAGGGGAAGGATTTAAGAAGCTGTAGGGGAGGGTGACTTCATAGGAAGACCAGTAGTCTCAACTAATCAGGACCTCTGGGGGCTCGAAGACACTGAGCCACCAGTCAGAGAGCATACAAAGGTTTTTTGCCCAGGCCCCAGGCACATATGTAACAGAGGCCTGCCTGATCTGGCATCAGTGGAAAAAATGTGCCTAATCCTCAAGAGACTTGAGGCTCCAAGGAAGGGGGATACCTGGGGGAGGGGAGCACCCTCTGGGAGGCAAAGGAGAGGAGAAATGGGATTTACAAACGATTATAAAGTTGGTTTCTGCTAGGAAATGTGTGTGTTTAAGAATCCAAGCCTTACTGCCTAAAGAGACTGAGTACATAATATCAAGTAACAAGAAAACAGCTCTCAAGTCTTCTAGAAGTTTGAAACAAGAAAAAGGTATTTTTAATTAACATTATACTGCATTCTACATATTTTTCTCAGAGATTTTTGACTTAAGTCATGATGATTTAATCCACTGGTCAGAACTAACATGGAAAAACAATTCTTCCTTAGGAAATTGCAATTTAGTTGTTTTTCTTGGCCATAGCCCTCATTCTTCACACTTAGTCCCGACTCTATAGAGGATTCATTAAAAATAACGATGGAGTTGATGTAGCCTTGCAAGGATCATTGGTAACTGCATCAGTGGGGCTGGGGATATAGCTCAGTGGGTGGTGTACTGGCTCTACAAGTGTTAGGACTTCAGTTTGGATCCCCAGAACCCATACACAAAGAGTGGCAGTGTCAACCTGTAATCCCATTATGATGGAGGTGAGACAGGAATTCCTGAGGTTCATTCACCAGTCAGCCTCACCTGCTTGGAAAGCCCCAGGTCCAACTGAGAGGTCCTGTATATAGAACAAGGTAGACAGCTCCTGAAGAGCAATATGTGAGGCTGACTTCTGACCTCCATATGCACGTGTTAGACACACACACACACACACAACTCATGCATACATGCACAAGATATTAGTAGTGCATGCTAGATTTAAAAATTTTTATTCTACATGATCAACAAATTTTCTGTTAAAATCATTACATGCTTGGTAGCAAATAATATATATTGGAAATCATCTCTATGTTATGATACCACCATGAGTTATTAATTCAATGGTAATTGACTTGATTTAAATATGCCAATTTAGCTTAAATATATTAAATTTAGTGTGTTACTTGAGTACCTTTTATGAGCAGAACCTTGAATATATCCAAAATGTTGTATAAGCACAATCCTTCAATAGGTTCATAATTTAATGTAGAGGAGAGGAAAATTACCTATAGTGTAGGCACATGAATTAAGTGGTTCTACAGAAACGTAAATAAAGTCTTACTTCAATAGGAGGGAAGGAGCTTTTAATGAATCTGGCACTTGGAAAAACACTTAAGTAAAAAGAGTTGAAAGTAGCATGTAAAACTCATGATTTTCTGTACCGAGTGGTTTTGAAGACTATGACTTAGGATTGTAACTCAGTTTATAAAGAAAATCTAAAGAAAATATTTTTAGACCTGCAAATGTCTGTAGGAATTCTGCATCCATTGATTGAAGGCCAGGTAACTATAAACTTGTTTCGTCTGTGGTAAGGAAGGCTTTTTATAGAGTTAAATCATACTTAATTAATTAATTTTAATTGGGGTTACATGCATATGTGCCAAGACATGATTGTGGATTCAGAAGACAACCTATCAGAACCCATTCTCCACTTCTATCATGTGAGTCCTGGGGACTGAATTCAGAAGGTCGTGTGGGCTTGACAGTAAGCACCTTTGACCACTGATTGGGCCATTGTGAAGGCCCCTGAGATAAAGAATTTGTGATAAACAGAAGGAAAGGCTTCTTGGGGTATGCATGTAATTTTAGAGTACTGGGGAGAACTGCAACGAGAATGACAATTTGTAAAGCGAATTCACATATGCCACTTCTCACTAGCTTTAAGTAGGTAGGAGAATATTTTTCATCTTAAAAAAAGGAATCAGTGTAATAGAAGAGAGCTATGGATGAGAGTTCACACAGTTAGTGTATGATATTGTCAAAGCTAAAATCTAGGAGGCTTTGTTTGTGAATTTTCTAAGATTCAAGTACACTTATTAAAAGGGAGGAAATAGATAACAAGAGTTGGAAATTTAGATATTGTGTTCAAGACTTAACTGTGTCAAGCAGCAAAATAATATAAGGAATATGAGCACAGAAGCAACTGATGCATGAGTGTGTGTGTGTGTGTGTGTGTGTGTGTGTGTGTGTGTGTGTGTGTG
>JANHMN010000009.1:20923368-20945479 GCA_030674055.1 Rhabdomys pumilio
GTGTGTGTGTGTGTGTGTGTGTGTGTGTGTGTGTGTGTGTGTGTGTGATTTATGATGCATATTCTAGATCTGTGAAACAAGCAGGACAGTCTGAATTATACTGCAGTAACAAGCATCTCCCAAATCTTAATGACTTAGAATCCGACCTGCCTGTTGCAGATAACATGAAATGTAGTACAGTCTCCTCCCTCCATAATCTAGGTTGGTTCTCCATGTTTCTAGTGTGAGGGAGGGAGGATGATAGGACACATCCTTTATCAAGCTATAAATACTCTCTGGGTCTTATCTTGGTGGGTCTAGTCCTCAAGATAATGCACAGTTGTGGTTGACCTGGAGATATATGAACTAAAAATCGCTTTTGTTGATGCCATTTGACACACAATAGTGTAATATGAACAGGCATCTGCTTCAAACAATAGGCAGGAATTGAGAGTGAGCACCAGTTTACAAACACACATTTTTTACATTGATTGCCAATTTGATAGGATCTAGCATCACCCATGAGGCCAGCCTTATGCCTTACCTGTGAAGGATTTTCTTTATTAGGTTAGTTGAAGTTTGAGTAGTAACTGTGGGAAGTATCCTACCACAGCTCAGGTACAGAGAAGTCTGAGGAGAAAGCTTTGGCTTGCTTGCCTTCAGGGCTTTCTCTGTCTTAGTTAGGGTTTCTATTGCTGTGAAGAGACATCGTGACTTCAGCAACTCTTATAAGGAAAAACATTTATAATTGGTGCTGACTTTCAAAGGTCCCGTCTATGATCACTATGGTGAGAAGCATGGCATCATGCAGGCAGACACCCTGCTGGAGAAGCTGCGAGTTCTACATCCAGCTCTTCAGACAGCAGAAAGAGAATGACATGCTGGGCCTGGCTTGAGTATCTGAGACCTCAAAGTGGCCTCCGGTGACCCACTCTCTCCAGCAAGGCTACCCTTTCTCCAACAAGGCCACAGCCCCTAATGGCACCACTCCCTATGAGCTCTTGGAGGCTTTTTTTTTTTCAAACCACCCCAGTTTACAGGTGAGTGTATCTGTTCTTTTGCCACTGTTTCCACAACTGTTTCCATTCTGCACATTCTTCAGTTTTCCAGGTGGACTGAAGACCTGTAGCTCTCCAGGAATCCTCCAGTCTTCAGGACTAGACAGGCTCTGCTGAAGCATCGGTCTGCTAAACCAGGTTCTTAGCCTCTCCAGTGTACAAACAGCCCGTACTGGACTACTCATACCATAGCATGTAAATCAGTCTAATGAATCACGATACACAGTTTTTGCCTGCTTGTCCTCATTCTTGATATTGATAGCAAATTCATCTCCCCATGTCTGCAGCAATCCTTCCCTCACTGCTATTACAGCCAACTTCTTCAGTCTTCCACTGTAAACTGAAGAGAAGCCGCTCTCCAGGAATCATCCAGACTTTCATTGCCATATTGGGACTGCTGAGATAGCCAGCCTCATGGATGGACTATGCTGAGATAGCCAGCCTCATGGACTGCTAGAGTCCCAGCCTCTCCATTTTGGGGCTCCAAAGGCAATATGATATAAACCAATCTTTAAAATCCTTTTTTGGTATAATAACTAATCTATCAGTTCTGTTCCTTTAGAAACCCTGGTGAGTACAATGGATCTCCAAATCAAACTGGACCATATCTGGGCCTCAGTGGAGACTCCAGGTATGATCAAGAGAATATAAAATCATAGATTGACACCTCACAAGATAGGAGTCTAAAGCTATATCCCTTACTGACAGGGAATGTGTTTGTTGACTACAGACTGTTCAGCATGTGCTGAACATTGATCTGGGTATAGACTTTAACAAGGTCCTAGGGAGATGATGCAGTTACTTCAAGAGCTTGCTTTGCAAGCATAGGCATAGATCTCCATAATCCTTGTTTAAAACAAGACCATCCAGACATAGTAGGGCACATTTATAATCTCAGAGCTAGGGATGTGGAGACATGAATATATCCCTGTGGTTCACTGGTCAGCCAACCAAGACTGGCAAGTTCCAGGTCAGTGAGAGACCATGTCTCACAAAACAAACTGGATGGTATGACCAAATATGTGGGCCTTCCAGGAACCAATCAAGATAGCATATAATATTATCTATCTTAATGATTATTATATTCTAATACGTATTTTGAGGTTTCTATATATGTGTGTATGTGTTCATATGTGCATGAATTCACATGTGTGTGTAGATATGTGAATAATCAACCTCAGGTGTCATTCTTCATGTGCTATGCAGCTGGTTTTTTAGATACGGATTCTCTGAAAAACCTAAAGTTTGTCAGTTATCCTGTAATGACCTAGGAATCCTCCTGTCTCTAATTCCTTAGCATTAGTATAACAAGTATGTACCATCATAACCAGCATTTTATGTGTGTTCTTCGGGATAGAATTCAGATTCCCATCCTTGCACAGCAAGCATTTGACCAGCTGAACTAATACTAAATTACTAACTGTCTATGTTAGGTTTGTGTATATGTTTATGTGGCAGGGTATGTAATGTGAGTGTGTGTGTGTATGTGTGTGTGTGTGTGTGTGTGTGTGTGTGTGTATACACCTAACCATGCTTGCTTTCTCCACCTTCTGATTCTCACTCCTACATTCTTGAGACTATTTCTAAGTATAAGAGGACTCAGCAAACAAACGATTCTTGTCACTTTGAGGCATTTTTATGGCATGACACTATTCTAAGACATTTTAATGAATCACATCGTTGATCTAAACATTGTACCAAGCCCGAGTTTTAACCAATCTCCAGTCTTTGGCCTTATGGTTTGGTTGTTGAAACAGCAAAGCAATCACTTCTTTTAAGTGTACAAATTCATGAATTTCATAATTTTTATATTCTTTTCACGTCTTACTTTGATTTGACCAATCATTACAAAGGTCTTCTCGTTCATGAAATATCACAGTGAAATGAGTAATAATAAATCATGAAGTAAAACATTCTGTTTCCTGGTCTCTTCTTCTATCTAGTGCAGACAAAGCTTTCCCTGAGCATGTGCTGCTGAAAAACATGGATGATTGTTCTTCTAGCCACTTACTTACCACCAGCCAAATGACAACCAGGAAAGCCATACTGTGCTTGGTAAGTTTATGTCAATCAAATAGAAGCTGGAATCAATTGAGAGGACGGAGTTTCAATTGAGAAAATGCTTCTGGAAAATCTGGTTGTGGACAAGCTTATAGGGAACTTTCTTAATTAGTGAGTAATGTAGGATGGCCCAGCTCATTGTGTGTAGTACCATCCTTAGGCTGGTGACCCTAGGTCTTATAGAAAGGCAGATTGAACAAGCCATGAGGAGCAAGCCAGTAAGCAGCATCCCTCCATTGCTTTTGCATCTGTTCTTACCTCCAGGTTCCTGTCTCAATATCTTTAGATGATAAATATTGGGAAGTATAAGCCAAATAAACCCTTTCCTCCTCAACTTTCTTTTTAGTCATGGTGTTTCAACACAGCAGTTAAAACCCTATCTAAGGTAGGTACTTCATTCATTTGTGGTTGTTAGTAATGTTATTGTTTGTTGTTGATTGATTGGTGAGCTAGTTACATTTCTCATTGCTGTGATCAAACATCTCACAAGAGCCAACTTGAGAAAGAAGGATTTATGTGACTTAGAGTTCAAGGATACATAGTCTATGCTAGCAAAGAAGGCATGGCCACAGGAGCATGAGGCAGCTGCACAGCATCCACAGTCAGAAAGCAGAGAGAAATGAATATGCATGCTCAATTCACTTTCTCCTTTTCATTCAGTGTAGAATTCCAGTCCATGAAATAGTATTTCCTACATTTAGGATCGATTAACCTAACCTAGAAAATTCCTCATGGGAATTCACAGAGGTGATTCCTAGATGGTTCTAGATGCTCTCAAGTTGACAATCAGTATTAATCATCATGGTTACTCTCCGTGTTGGCTGTACTAACTTCCAGAGACCAATTTCTTAAGCTGTGGTGTTAGCTGTGTTATAAGAACTTATGTTCTTATAACAATGTCAGCAATGTGATACATTAGTGACGTTAGATACTCATTTCCTTGGACTGCAACCACTTGCTGTTGGTTGGCTGTGGGTTCTGGTCCATGTTTCTCTTCCTGCAACCCATCCTCATAAGAAAGTCCCATTGTAGACAATGCCTCTAGCCATCAAGAAGGAAAACAAATGTGTCAGCATTTGTTCTCAAATCTCTTTGGTGGGTTTAAGTGGCCAAAGCAATTTGAACACATACAAAAATATACACGGGGTATTAAAATAAAATATAAATATAAAGTTTTATAAATATAAAAATCAGTTATATTCTGAATCACAATAATAAAAATATTTAGCTAGTAAATGCATATATAGTTTGTGGTCTTTGAATAGACTACTTTTCTAACATTTTTGTTTGTATGTGCTGTGTATGTGTGTGTGTATGCATGTGTGCACAAATGTGGGAGGTATACATGCCTGTACACACATGTGCTGAGATCTCTATATTCTTCCCTTAGTACAAGGTCTCTCATTGAACCTGAACCTACCCTGGCAAACAGTACACTTGAGTCATTTTTCTGTCTCCAACTCCACAGTGTTAGGTCTATGCAGGAATTAGTCTGACCCATCTTTTTATGTGCGCACTGAAGTTTCAAACTCAGGTCCTCATTCTTGTGCAGCAGTCATTCCTACCCACTGAGCCTTCTCGCCAACCCTAAAAATCCCTTCCCAACTTGAATGTTCTGCGAGAGTTTTGCTTCTGTTATTTTCCCTGGACACATTTTTCTCCTCTCTGAGGATCATCCTAAGTCAGCCTAGGGTGTACTGACTGTGCCAATTCCTCATGACTCTCTTGGAACTTGATGGGTGAGAAGCACATGAAACAATACTAGGTTTCAATCTGAAATAATCCTTTGAAATTTCAATCTATAAATTTGTTTTTCCAACATAATATTTTTATTATTTGGAAAGTTCACATAATGTACCCCAATCATACTCACTTCTCAGGCCTTCCAGGTCTACCCTCACATACACACAAACCTTATGACCTCCTCCCAGAAAAAAGAAAAAAGAAAAAAGGTTGACAGGAACCATGTGAAAGTCCATGATCTATGCTGCAGCTGGCCGTTATAGATAAGAAAGCTTCTTTGACAGAGTTATCCATGACTTCAGACTCACAGTTAAGAATGAGAGACATAGAAGACTTGTGACAAACGCTTTCCTCCCAGCCCCACTCCTCAAAAGCAAAACATAAACAGTCTAGACAGGAAGCTATTGAAGAGAACTCTTAAAAACTTTGGTAGGGATGCTGAAGTTAGCTCTTCACAGTTGATAGCCTCTGGAAGGGGAGGATGTGGAGAAAGTCTGGGTCTTCTTTAAGGACCTGGCCACTGGGAGTTTAACTATGCACCAGTGAACATATGGGCATCTATAAACTTTTTAAAGTTCAAAATACTTCTTTCTGAAGTTAACTGGATGATTCCATACAATAAAGGTATGGGCTTTACAAATGAGCCCAAAGAAGTAGATGAAAAAACAAAAACAAAAAAAAACATATACACCAAGATCTAGGGCAGGAAAATTGGCTCAGAGATTAAGAGCATTGGCTATTCTTCCAGAGGACCAGGATTCACTTCCCAGCACCCACATGGCAGCTCACAATGGTCCGTTACTCCAGATCCAGGGATCTAACAGCCTCACACAGACAAATATACATGCAAGCAAAACAATAATGCACATAAAAAATTAAATAAATTGCTAAAAATTAATAAAACTTTAAATAAAAAGAGCCAAGCCCATCAGATTTGTTAGTTTGAGTTTTAGACATATAAAGTAGACAAGGAGACTGGAATTGAGAGTTTAAACTGGTGTCTCCCTGTTTTGTAAGAAGCAAGTCACATGGCTTCCATAGTCAGGAAAGCAGAGAGGAATGCTGCTGCCTCTCAGTTCAGCTTCTCCCTTCTGTCCAGGCCAGGATCCTCCAAACCCATGTGAAACACTGAACTTAGTGGAATGGGGGAACCCCAAAGAACCCAATCTAGAAACTCCTTCATAGACATCTCAGACACTTCTTCTAGGTGATTTCAAGATCTTCTCGAGTTGATAGCATTAATTATCACAGTCTATGATGTCTGAGACAAATTACTTGGTATATTTCATCCTGATTCTATTACCTCTCAGCCTGCATTTGTGTGTTTTGTGATCACTTGTGTGATCACTGTTACACTTTCGGGATTATTCTAAATGAACATTAACTCCTAAATTTTTATTTTCCCCAAAGCCTTATTTATGTGCCCTATCCAAAATCTGCCCACCATACATTACATTCTTAAATGTCTCTTTTCTCTTGCAAAAGAGAGGGTGATAACTAAACAAATTTCTAGGTGTTAATATCTTCTGCTGAGGTTAAAAGTCCAGAGGCAGGAGGGATATCAGAGGCCCAATCCTGGACCCAAAGATTGAATTCATATAATAAAAATCAATAAAAATAAATACATTAAACCAGCCTAATACAAATATGCTAGTGACATCCAATTTTTTTCTCAGTAAGGTTTTACACAGGTATAATATCAGTAACCAAGGCTGGTTCCATCTAAGAACAATAATTGACCATATTCTCTCTCTCTCTCTCTCTCTCTCTCTCTCTCTCTCTCTCTCTCTCTCCCTCTCTTCTATCCCTCTCTCTCTCCAACTCTCCATATAATTATCACCCCTTCCTTCCCTTCTTCTTCTTCTCTCTCTCTCCCTCCTTCCCTTCTCTCCCTCCCTTCCTCTCTGCCTCTCTCCCTTACCCCCTAACTCTATAGCAACTGAAAATGTTCAGCAAGCTGCTGTTCCTCTAAATATATTTATATGGCAATGGTAGGCTTTGACTTCTGAGTGTTGATCTTCCCCCCAGACACAGACATGTGTTCTTCTTTAAAGCAGACTTGCACACCAGTGCACTGCACGCAGCTGCCAGGGTCCCTGCTCATTTCTTAGAAAAGCACAGACTCACTTACCCCCTCCACTCGGCTTCAGACTCACTCCCAGCAGGTTTTATTATTCAGAAATGTATAGTATCTTTTTACACTCCCATGGACAGGTTTGGAGAAAAATAATATCTTTAACTTGCTAGTCCCCCACTGAGCCATGCATCTTTCTCCACTGGTGCCCACTGAGGCTCTGTGGGGTTCCCAAGGCCCAGACTACTCACATCAGTTTTGAGATTCTTCTCTGCTCTCCTGCACCCAGGTGTGCTTGCTGAAACACTATGAGGGAAGCTGCTAACAATGTCGTATCAACAGTTAGTCTTCTTTCAGTGAAGAGGGGGATGCCATGACATTCATGTTGCTTCATGAACGTCATCAACATGAGACTGGATGGGTTGTGAAAGCAGAGTGCTTCCAGAAGGAATTCTGATGGTAACAGGTACAAAATGCACAGATGTTAGGATATCCCTCAATGTCTCTGTCTCTGTCTCTCTCCTTCCCCTCCTCTCTTCTCCTCTCTACCTCTCCCCTCTTCATGTCTTCATACTGTAATCATTCCTTTCTCTTCTGTCTAGATGTCCTTGAATATGCCAATAATACATCAGTGTACTAATTAAATGCTTTTGAGTTCCCTTCAAAGTAAGAAGTAAATTGGGTAACAGTCTTTTTCTTTGTATGTATGTATACGTGTATGTGTTCACAAATATGCAAATACACAAATGTTGCATGTGCACGTGCTTCCAGAGACCAGAAATTAACTTCTTTGGAGTCTCGCTCCTCAGGAGCTTCTCATCTTGTTTCCTGACACAGAGTCTCTCACTATCCAGGACTAGTTGGCCAGAGAGCTCCACGAATCTACCCATGTCTGCCTCCCAGTGATTTATACATGAGTTTGAGGGATAAGCATAGGCCTTTCTGCTTGTGTGGCAACGACTTTATCTCTCTAGCCCATGTTTAACAGTCTTTATATGAATCTGATCTGAATCCCTCTAGATCTTGGACCCAGTAGTTTGCATAAGCTCCCTCAACTCTTTAAAGACCTCTACCTCATCTTTCTGACCTTATGCTTAGCCAAACTTCTCCTATGACTAACTCAACCAAAATCTCTGCCAACCCCAACATCTCAAGCTCTGTGGTTTTGTATTTGGGAATTTTGGGGAGATAGATAATAGATAGATAGATAGATAGATAGATAGATAGATAGATAGATAGATAGATAGATAGATTCATAAATGTTTCTTTAGAAAATACCTATTATCTACTAACACAGTTCTGAAACACATACTTTCTTACATCCTCTAATACTTTATTTCCCAGTGCCTTCATTTTGGGCTGTTAACATTTAAGGCAGACAGTGGTATATATAGCACTTGTTCCCTGGTTCGATACTCAAAACAAAAGAGGGCAGAAAAAGACTGAAAACAAAGAAATCAACGAAACCTGATGGATTTTTTTTCTATAGAATTGTAAGATAAGTTCATGCTGTTATGAGCTGAGACAGTATTTAGAGCTCTTTGTGGGAGCTATAGAAAACTAATACATACATGTATTACCTCTCCTGGAACTCGATATTCTACTGGACCAGATAACAACAAAATAAGCCTGCATAATAGTTGCAAACTATGGAGTAATTTGGGGGTGATGAGTAATCAGAACAATGACATAGGAGACCTAGCTCTTAGGAGCTGTTGCTTAGAGTGATATTTAAGCTGACTAAAATGAAGGGAAGGAGCTGCCTGCTCCAAGATGCAACAGAAGAGCATCCATGCAGAGGTGGCAGACAAATGAAGGCCCCGGGGCAGAGAAAGAGCCCCAGGGTGTTCAAGGAGCTGAAAGGGGACCAGCAGGATTGAGCATTGCAAAGAACAGAATTTAGAAGAATAAGTTTTCAAGAAAAGGCAGAGCAAAGGCATGTGCTGTGCTTTATAAAGCATGATTAGACATTCGAGTTTCATCTAAGAACCGTAGGAAACCCTTGTACGCTTCACTACTAAAAGGATGAAATACTGAAACCAAAAACTGGCTTTAGCAGAATAACCTGGAGACAATCAAAAATGTCTTTAGTTTAATTAATCATTTTATACCAGTATTAACTTCTGAGTGTTGTTGATTGACCAGGGTTAAGTAAGGCACTGACCTTCCAAGGGACAGAGACGTTTAAGAGAATTATCTACACCATCTTTTCTTCACTCTTCTTCAAGCCTGAAATAATTTCAAAATAAGAAGTTCAAGGGGGAAAATGTCATGACCCACTTTTTAATTTAAGAAGATTATTATTCTTCTCAGTAGGAAGGCACAAAAGTGAGGGTGTGCACAGCAGTTTAGAACTTGACTCAGAAACTTCTGTGAGGGCCCATGGAATAAAGAACCTGCTGAAGGGCAAGTTCAAAGTCTCTTTCTGAATTAGAATCTTCAAGACTTGGCAAGGCATCTACACAGGTGTGTGTGCACAGGTTCAGGGCTGGAAGTTGATATGGGAAAGCAGGCAGTGGAAAAAAATGAAAAAAAATTCAATATCTAGGCCACTGTCCTGAGAACTTTAAGCAATGGCCAAGTCTACTATCATTTGCTCATGGGAAGGTGGCAGTGGGGGAGCTTGAGAGGTGGCTCAGAAGTTAGCAGCATTGCCCTTGCAGAGGACCCAAGTTCAATTCCCAGCATTCACACTGAGCAGTTCACAGTGACCTGTACAGCCTCTTCTGATCTCTATGAGTACCCATCCCAAGCCTGTGCACATACATACACACATGGAGACTTACACGCACATACACATAAATAGGCCATTTTTAAAGAACAGCAGTGGAAAGCAAAAGCAAGTGAGGATTGAAGATGGGCAAACCTTTAAATGAAGAGATATAAAGCCCTGAAATTCAAGATAAAGGTCTGGGATGGAGACCAGGTGTTAGGGAACTACAAATAGAAACTTGACATTAAAAGCCTTGATCAGACTTATAAGACATCTACTTATCCTAAAAGCACAAAGGGACCTGTAACATTCAGAACAGAACCAACACAGTAGTGATCCAAGGACAACAGACTGACCACCAGAGACAGAGACTTCTAAGGGTTCACTATGCTTATATAGTCTTGTCTGGTAAGGAGAGCTGAGAAAGGGAACTTCTGTTTGTGCTTCAGTGTAGAATGATGGAAGATATAGCAGGTGAAAGCAAGATTGTGCACAATTTATGGAAAGGACATTTTGTCAGTGATCCGAACTGAGGGCTGCTTTCTACAGTGGTGACTTCTAAACTATATGTTGAGATGAATAACATACACATTTGTATTTGTACCAATATAAAACAAACCACTCACTTCTTCACATAAGAAACACCTGGAAATCACTGCTAAATTTCTTACTAGGATATCCATCAAGGAACTTCCATATTTGACTTTAGAATTCAGAAAACTTGGGGCCTACAAGATGGATTACTGGGTAAAGGTGCTTGCTGCTAAGCCTGACAATTTAAGTCCAAGCCTTTGAGCCCACATGGTTGAAGAAGACAACTGACTCCCAGAGGTTGTCCTCTGACCTCCGTATTTGTACCATTTCATGCTTCTGCCCAAACCACACAGGAACATGAGATGGGGGCTGAGGGGAGGGAGAAAGGGAGGGAGGGAGGGGGAGGGGGAGATTTTTATAATTCTTTGAGATACTGAAATTGGATATTTCCTATAAATTGTTGATAAGCTATCACATATGAAATAGTTTAGTTCCTCTCTTTGTTTTTGTACACTATGAAAAATGGCTGTTAATCAGAGTCTAATCCAGAGTTTAAAGATAGGACCTGGATGCCTGTCTTATTGCCAGCATAACTCATGCAGCAAAAAGGTGATCTAGCCTCCTTGTTTTTTTTTTTCTTTTGTTTTGTTTTGTTTTAATTTTTTTCTATAGAAGTAACTGAAACAGAAATAGAAATAATCCTGTCAAATAATTACAAAACTGTTTCGCAGCTGTAGTGTAGGTGAGCACAGCATTAACCTGGTACTTACGAAGCTGAAAAATTGAGGCAGAGAGTGGAGGGAAGGGGAGAGGAGTAAGAGGAGGGAGGGTCTGTCTGGTTTTCAGATGTGTTGTGCACCATAAAATATAATGCTTAATACTCTCCCCCCCCCCTTTTTTTACAGCAAATATCTACTACTGTGAGAAAAAAAAAAGAATAACTTGACTTTATTGGAATAACTTCAAGTTTGTTTTCCAGCTGGGAATTTTTTCAAGTTTTTATATAAGGTTAGTTGTCAGTGGTAGTAAATATATCATATATCTCTCATCCCTGTCCAAGCCATTTTCCACACAAGTAAATGGTGTGCATTGAGCACACCCCTCGCCATAGCTGCCCCACCCTCCCTTCCTGTTAGACACGCCCCCTCACTCTCCTACGAAGATTCACTTCTACATTCATGCCACATAGATATGTAGGACTTTGTGGTTCTATGTAAAGTCTAGAAACCACAAGTGAGAGAAAATGTGTGATACTCGTCTTCTTATGATTGCCTCCACTTACATTCATTGTCCTAAAAACAACTCAAGTTCATTCTTCATGGCTGAAATAAAAAACACCCTGCGTATATACACCACATTTTCTGTATCCATTCCTCTGTTGTTGGGTGTCTAGGTCACTTAGTAACATTCTTTTCCCAGTAAATGTTTATCTCCTTACTTGACCTATGGCTGGAAGATGAGTTGTCCCTCTTTATAAATGTCTTTCCGTTCTCACTTGGATCTGCCAAAGAAAGTAGGATCAAGTTATGGCAGACTGGACACCAGGAAGTTACCCTTGACCTCACAGCATCTACATGGTGACCCTTGACCTCACAGCGCCCTCATGGTGGAACATGGGGCCCTGCTGTGAGAGAGGCAGACATGCTTGAGTTTCCCAGGCCTCTTCTCTACTGATGTTACTGTCCCCTGTACACCTTTCTCTGCCTGAGCATGTTCCAGCTATGCACAGCTGGGCGGTAAGCCCAGCCCCAATCATCTACTACTCCAGACATCAGTATCTTTGCTTTTAACCTTGGTGACATGGGCAGATCAGACCATTGTACCCAGGCATAGACTGACTTTTATAAGGCAGTTACTCTAGTGTTACAGCCCCAATGGGGAAAAAAAGCATAAAGAAAGAAAGGGGACTCTTTATTAGCTAGGGAGCTGTTGGTACTACCTGCTGAGCCAATTGAGAGGCTCTCCCAGAGAAGTTGACCCTTCAAGGAACGCGCCGAGGTATCCCATGAAGCGATTGTTCACACCGTTTAGTGGAAATCCATTTTGAAGGGGATCACCTGGTGGCTGACATCACTTCCTTGCTTAAAAGCACTCGCGTTTTCTGTGTTTCAGTTCGGTTATCTTTTTGTAGGCTGAACCCCCTGCTGAATTCTTCAGTCATAGACCACTCCCTGGCAGTGGGTAAACGACAAATGAAAAGATTCTCTCTATCAAGTCAATTGGCAAGGGCAGGTGGCAGGGTACCCAAGGATGCTGTGGCTCTCCGTGCAGTTTCGTGTCTCCGAGATCAAACACAGAGATCACGGGAAGAGCAGGTGATCAGCGGGTGACAACAGATGACTGTACTAGGTTCCGGATGAGTTGTGCAACTCAGACAAAATGGATGGCTCCATTTAAAATGACTTCAGAAGTATCAAAGGAGGCCTCTGTAGTGCCTGTTCGAGCCTTCAGACTCGAACATTATTTCCCAATCCTGCTGGCGTTACTATTGAGAGTGCGAAGGAAATGTGAAAAGGGCTCTCATCACTCAGCCCTCTCCCCCAAATGCCTTTTCCAAAGAGAAGCTGAAACTTGGTAAGTGGGTTTTGGAATGAGGCTGAAATAATCCACTCTCCAAGCCCCAGCCCATCACAGAAATGCCCCTGGGGCACAAGAAAATAGGAGTGTAGAATGGAGAATATATCACATTTTTTTTTCCATTTCTTACCAGGAGATTGTAACCCACGATTCCTCCCCCAACCCAAAGAAGTAATCGTTTCCATTCTGGGACTGTCTGTCAACTCATTTTTATTCAGCAGTTGGAAATGAAAAGCTCATTTAACAAATAAATGACTTTTAGAATAGCCCAATATAAAACCAACTGACTCCTCCATTTTATGTGGTTAAATATATGGCCAGTTTTCAAATGGGAGATTTGGTTATTTTCATGTTGGTGTCTTTAATTAATACCGTGAAGGTTCAGCCAGAGCAGAGGGCATCATCAAGTGAGAAGGCTCTCTGTCTTCCAGCCTACATCCATGCTTTCCTCATGGACCTTTTCTCAGAAACAGCCTCCACGTGGATTTTCAACATGTTCTAGGGAAAGCCAGCACATAGAGCCATGCGTTTGTGTGTGTGCATGTGTGTGTCTGTGTCTGTGTGCATGTGTGTGTGTTCACATACACTTTTACATGGCTGAGAACCCACTAACCATGTTGTTTTATGCCTTGATATTTTGCTGCTTCTCAGAAATTCTCCTACTTCCTCATTGTATGCCTCCTTCGCCTTACGATTAATAGACTGATAGACAGATAGAAGATACATGGGTAGATAGAGAATAGGTAATAGGGATAATAGACAGATAGATGATAGAATTTGTTTATCTTACCTCCTACTGGCTGATACATACATACTTCTGTCTTCTCTGCCTTTGTAAATAACAAAAATAGTTGATATTCTTATACAGAGGTTTTGCATGCATGTTCCAATGAATCTTTAAATAAAAAAAAAAATGGAAACTTAGGGAAACTGGCCGTGACTGTGTGGGCAGGTGTTGCTGAATTGCTGACCCCACACTAGGTATCAATCTATACAATCACCAATAATATATGATTTTGTTCCACATAGTTGTCAAAATATGTCCATTTAAGTACAGTTTTTCTTGTTTTATCAAGAGTTTTTAAGACGTTGTCTTTGAATCAATATTACGTTAATTATAAACCTACTGAAGTGCCTCCTATGATTGTGAAAGTCTTTTGATAATATTTTTCACTGATTTAATAATCAACCCATATATCATATTGAATCATGGAATTAACATTTTACAGCTCAGTAAGAGCTGAAAGCCAGTAATTTCACATGCTATAACTAGATGTACAAAGGGTTATAGTTTATAATATCAACACACATAGATAGATAGATAGATAGATAGATAGATAGATAGATAGATAGTTGATAGAAGATAATATTTAATATGGTTTAAACGTATCTTAAGATGTCTTTTTTATGAATGTCTTTGCTATTCTTACATTTTATATGAACATTACAATGTCATCTTCTCCTGAACAAATTAGTATTGTCATTTAAAATTGTGGATTGAGTCATATTTGCAACTTAACTTGGGAATGACCAATAAGATTAAATGTTGTTCTACCCACATTTCCAGTCTTGTAAAAATTTGAAACCCTGGAGATCTCTCAGAATACAATTAGAGCATAATTATTCCTATTTGTACCAGTGAGGTACAAGATAGTCCTAATAACCAATTCATCATTTTTTTGACTAACCAGAACCTCTGTCATCTCTCCTAACTAAAACACTTAGTTCTGAATCTGGCTTTTTTCTTGGCTTTAGAATGAATGTCAGCTGAAAACCATTCACTCAAATCTTTTCTCTCAAAGTAAATATCCAAGATTGGCTATGAGACTATAAATTTTCAACCCTGTCAGAAATCCAGAATGACTGAGTTAACTGAAATTATGGGAAGCACAAAGCATAGCTTCTAAAACTTAGCCAGTTTATAGATACCGCTGAACACCTGGACAGTTCCTATACTACAAAATGTTGGAGCATCTGATCTTCAGTCTTCTGGCCCAGGATCATCTGACAGACCTTAGTGATGAAGTATTATTAAGGGCTGATTACTCTGTCTAGGCAGATATAATCAATCGACTATTCTGCAAGTGTGTCCTTTTCTGGACAGTAATTTGTCTGTAGATGGAAAGAGGCAATTCTTGCCTAGTGGCTGTCTCACCACAACTGGAGTAACTCCAAAGATGCTCAATTTCTTCTTAGAATCCAAGACAGGAAGCTGTCAGGAGCAGACCGGTCTCTAATCAAAATGAACATTAATACAGAAATGTTTGTAACATCAATTCTGTGGACTTCTGACGTTTTGAGATCCAACTATCCATGTAAGGTAACCCGGACTGTTGTCTGTTAACTCCTCTCAGCTATTTCTAAATAAAATATAGAAAACACCCTAACAATAAACTCAAAGCCATGAATTTGCTATAGGCCCTTAACTCACATGCTAACCATCTCAAATCAGTTTAAAAAGTTAAAGGACTGGGTCTAAGCCTTGTATTCCTAGATGTGTTATACAGGCACAATGCCTATGATAGTAAACGATATTCATCTCACTTTTATTTCAATAAAAAGCTCAAACCAATGAAAACCTTAAATTTGAGATCAAAGTAAATTTTGTAGCATTTAAGAAATTATAACTTCCAAGAAGGGTGATATGTAGGAGGAGCTAAGGTGGGAGGAGTATGGAGAGGAAGAGAAGGAGTAAGGAGAGGAGGAGAAGGAGAGGAGAAGCTAGGTTATCAGAGAGAGAAGGGGGAGGAACATGGAGGCAGATGTTCACATGTCTCCACCAGTCAAAGATAGTTGATATATATCTAGGTTGGGTATTGGATTACACTTCTGATTGAGCATTACTAAACTTATAAAGCCTTTGATTAACATTTTTTAAAAAATTGTATAAAAGCAAAAAGGAAAAGGGGGTATGGGATAAAGGTTTTCTAGGGAGGGGAAATGGGGAAAGGGGATGGCATCTGAAATGTAAATAAAATATACAATATATATATATATATATATATATATATATATATATATATATATACCTTCATCTTGATAACAATTATACAGATTTCTACCAATAGGTTATGGCTATGAAATAAATCCTAACTAATCCTCCCTGTTCTAACAAAACCACTACTTTTCCCTAGAAAAACAGCCCAATATTAATCACCTTAGTCCCCAAGCCCAGGGAATAGGGGCGCTGACTCTTCATTAACTTCTTCAAGCTGATTACGGGCATTGAGATATTAGAAGAGAGGCAGGAGGAAGAGTAAATTGATAAGCCTCTGATGCTGTGTCTTCACTGCATCCAGATGGAATTCCAGGACATCAGAGGTTTGAGTAGGTCTGTTCAGCTTGCTTGATGAGTAGATACACCAAGGCTGTGTATTCTGCAATATACAATTCTTAAAACAAATTTTAATATCAAGATAATTTTTTTAGAGGGCTGACATTTTACTAAAGATGTTGGTTCTAACAACTTTTCTTTTTTTCCCTTTTTTATTGGGTATTATATTTACATTTCAGATTTTATCCCCTTACCCTTTTCCCCCCACCACCCAGGAACCCCTTATCCCATCCCCCCTCCTCCTGCTTCTATGAGGATGTGCCCCCACCTACCCCCTACTCCCACCTCCTCACCCTCAGATCCCCCCCCACACTCAGTGTTCAGCCTTCATGGGACCAAAGATCTCCTCTCCCACTTATGCCCAACAAGACCATTCTCCCCTACATATACAGCTGGAGTCATGAGTCCCTCCCTATGTGTTCCCAGGCTGGTGGTTTAGATGCTGAGGAGCTCTGGTTGGTTGGTATTGTTGCTCTCCTCATGGGGACACAAACCCTTTCAGCTCCTTCAGTCTTCTCTCTAACTTCTCCATTGGGAACCCTTGATCAGATCAATGGTTAGCTGTGATTATCTGCCTCTGGGTATGTCAGACTCTGGGGTACCTCTAAGGAGACAGTCATATCAGGCTCCTGTCAGCATGCACTTCCTATCATCCCCATAAGTGTCTACCTTTGGTGACTGCACATGGGATGAATGCTCAGGTAGAATGGTCTCCAGATAACCTCTCCTTCAGTTTCTGTCCCACACTTTGTCTCCATATTTGCTCCCTTGAGTATTTTTTTACTCCTTCTAAGTAAGACAGAGGCATCCACACTTGTTCTTCCTTCTTCATGAGCTTCATGTGGTCTGTTAGTTGAATCTTTGTTTTTTCAAACTTTTGGGCTAATATCTACTTATCAGTGAGTAAATACCATGTATGTTCTTTTGTGATTGGGTTACCTCACTCAGGATGATATTTTCTATTTCCATCCATTTACCTAAGAATTTCTTGAATTCATTATTTTTAATAGCTGAGTAATATTCCATTGTGTAAATGTACCACATTTTTGGTATCCATTCCTCTGTTGAAGGACATCTTGGTTCTTTCCAGCTTCTGGCTGTTATAAATAAAGCTGTTATGAACATAGTGGAGCATATGTCCTTGTTATATGTTGGAGCATTTTCTGGGTATATGCCCAGGAGTGGTATAGCTGAGTCCTCAGGTAGTGCTATGTCCAATTTTCTGAGGAACCGCCAGACTGATTTCCAGAGTGGTTGTACCAGCTTGCAACCCCACCAACAATGGAAAAGTGTTCCTCTTTCTCCACATCCTCGCCAGCATCTACTATCCCCTGAGTTTTTGATCTTAGCCATTCTGACTGGTGTGAGGTGGTATCTCAGGGTTGTTTTGGTTTACATTTCCCTGATGACTAAGGATGTTGAGCATTTCTTAAGATGCTTCTTGGCCATTCGAGTTTCCTCAGTTGAGAATTCTTTGTTTAGCTCTGTACCCCATTTTAATGGGGTTATTTTGTTGTCTGGAGTTTAATTTCTTGAGTTTTTTGTATATATTCGATATTAGCCCTCTATTGGATGTAAGATTGGTAATGATCTTTTCCCAATCTGTTGGTTGCCATTTTGTCTTATTGACAGTGTCCTTTGCCTTACAGAAACTTTGCAATTTGATAAGGTCCCATTTGTCAATTTTTGATCTTAGAGCATAAGCCATTGGTGTTCTGTTCGGGAACATTTCCCCTGTTAGGCAAACTTCTGGTGCCTGAAATAACAGTCAAAGGAAAGAATGGTGTATTCACCAATTTTCATTCAGTCTAATTAATAAGCTTTTTAGAACATGTCTATTAAATCTTATCAGATACTATAGTAGAATATCTTCCACCATCAGTAAGATTAGATATATTTTTATCTCTATTAATAACTAATTTTATTAATAGACTTACTAAAATATAATTAATTAAAATTGAACCACTCTTGCATTCTCATTATAATTCCATTTAATTTCTTAATTGCATTTTATTTTTTAATCAAATGTTTTAATTCAGACTTCTATACTAATAATCAAAATAATATTTGTTTTTAACTTTGTGTTCTAAGGCTATCAGTACAATGCATGCCTCAGAGAAAAGAAATTGAAAGCTTTCCATGTTTGTCAACAGTCTGGAGTGATCTGGAATCACTGGAGCCATACTTGAATACTTTGATCTTTGATGAGTCAAATATCCTGTTGTCAGGATAGGACGTTTACAGTTGGGGGAAATGGATCTTTTATAACTGATTTTTATTTTTCTGTGATAATTAATACATTTAGTTGTTCTTAAATATTTCACATAATTCTATACATTCTATGTAATGTGGAATGTTTTGAATTTTCATAGTTTAAAAAAATATATGTCATTGTAGAGTAATTGTGTGAAGATGTATTGATGAGCTGTTTTTTAAAAGCTTAACATAGGGACTAGAAAAATGGTTCAGTGGTTTAGAGCACTGACTGCTCTTCCACAAAATCCAGGTTTGGTTCTGAGCACACACATGGTGGTTCACATCTATCTGTAACTCCAGTTCCTCTCTATCTGATGTCTCTTTTTCTGGCCTTTATAAGCACTGCAAACATTTACTGCAGATACTACATGTGGGCAAAATATTCATAGACATAAAACTTTAAAAAATATTTAAAGTCAATCATTAATTCTTGATGAACATTTGTAAATATCTTTAGTTCCATAAATTAATAACTGACAGAACAAGAAGAGAAACTGATGTGTTGTACATGTTTATGTGTGCATCTGTGTGCCTGTGCCTGTGTGTATATATGTGTGTATGTGTGTGCATATATGTATCGGTAGGTGTATGTGTATACACATGTAATATGCATATGTGTGCATGTATATATATATATATATATCTTCATGTGTGTATTTATGTGCATGAGTGCCTGTATATTGTGTGAATGTGAGTGTTTTGTATGTATATGTATGTGCATGTATGCTTGTGTGTTTATGTCTGTTCATGTGTTCTTATTTTATACCTGTGCATATATGTGTGTTTAGTGTGTTCCTATGTATATGTATACATGTTTGTGTACTTTATATGCATGTGAATGCAAGTAAGGATCTTGTGTGTATATATGTTTGTTTGATTATATGTATGTGTGTGTTTGTACGTACATGTGTGTTTGTGTGTGTGTCTGTATGCTGTTTTATATTAGACATCTATGGAGGATTCTACTAAACAACTGGTACTAAATTTTATTAATGTAATTCAGTTAGTTGTTATATATTTACCAGGAATGTAGAAATCTGTTCATTTTATTGTTTGCACAAATTCTAAAATGTGAATAATTGCTTGAGTTTTCAAAGCCAAATAAAGGTTTGGTTGGGATGTGAAACCATTGGTTGGAATACTAAGGTTGTTTTTTATTTTATGGTATTTCTTTCCTTTCTTAAAATAGCATGGAAGAATTGCAAATGACTAATTTAAGCTCTATAATTCAGAGGTTAAATATATAACATTTAAGGTTTGAGTTAGCACACAATCTTTAAATTAAAAATACTATAAGCCTGTTGCTTATAATACTGTTGCTGTTGTCTTGATGACTACTTATTAATGTATGTATGTATGTATGTATGTATGTATGTATGTATTTTACTTGTTTCTCTCCAGAGCCTGGAGAGATGGCCCCAGTGATTAATAGCACTTTCTGAGTTTTCAAGATGACCTGGGCTCAATTCCCAGTTCTTTTAACAGTGCCTCACTTATAACTTCAGTTCCAAGAGATCTGATACTCTGTTTTGGACTCTAAAGTCAGTTTCACACATGTGGGGAACACACGCACGTGTGCACACACACACACACACACACACACACACACACACACACACACACAAATACCTAAATAGATAAGTAAATACTTAAAAGTAAGTAACCTATCTCTTCAACATATTTATTCATGTATCTTTTCAGAACATAAATAAATAGCTACATTGAAACTTAAGCTTGGATGTGACCACAGACTCCTAAAATCCTAGCAATAGAAGGCTAATGCTGGCAGGAGGCTAGTGAGTTTGAGGACATTCAAGGCTGCATATCAAAACCTTGTCTCAAAACACAAAACAAAACAAAATTTTTTGATAAGACAAAAAAGATAAGACAGGAGCCATTATAGGTGATCCTGGTCTCTATAGTATGCAGGAGAAATGCTTATTGTTTAGTTAGAATCCTCCTTAGGTATCCCCTGAATTACTAAACACATTTTCTGAAGACCAGAGAATGTCTGGGGTATGGGAGAAGAGTCTCAGAAAATTAACTCGAGAAGAATTATAGGTTTTTAGGCATTGAGTTCTCCTCATATCCCAGCCATACCACAGATAGATACCATTGTCTCTTAGTTCATCAGACATGAAATTCCAAAATGCTCAGGGTGAGCATCATAGGTAAGAAATTAAAGCACCAGCTTCCTTTTTCTACTGTTTGTCTATGGCCATGAATGGACAAGAAGCAGAATGCTGCCAACCACATTCACATCTGTGCCAGGAAGTGGTAAGGTCTGTATTGTGCTTAAAAATCTGTAGTTGGAGCCTGCAGAGATGGCTCAGGTGGTACAGGGTAAGTACCATCTGACTAGAGTTCTGTCTCCTAGCACCACGTAAAAAGCCATGTGCAGCGCTACACACCCGGGATTTTCTGACCTCAGTGAGCACCTGAACTCATGTACATATCCACACAACTAAATAAACCTTAACAAATAATGAGATCAATAGAAGACAGATGATCTCAATGACATACATTTACACAAACACACCAAACACACCTGCATGTACACAAACACAAAAACAATAAATAAAAAATAATTTTCAAAAAAAGAAACTTCAATCATGAAGAAGTGTAACTACTTGTATTATGAATTAATTAATTAGCTAATTAGGTGTAATTACTTGTATTGCTGATCACACTCCCCAAAACCATCTGCGAGTGCCTGCAGGTAGATGCTGGAAACCTGCCCCGGGTTTATTTTGATTTGGTAAAGATACTAGCAGCAAGTGGCTGTTCAGGGCAGACAGAGGCAGGCCTTGAGAATTTCCAGGGGTTGGGAGTCCAGGAAGGAGGAAGAAAGACATCTGCCACAGTGTGAGAGGAACAAAGAGAAGGAGAGGAAATACACCATGCCTGAGAAGTGTGGAGGAACAGGAAGGCATAGCCAAGCATGTGAAGGAGCCAGGAGAGTGGGGCCCAGTTGGGCAGCCCTCTGGGTCCAGAGCAGACAGGTAGAATATAGAATTTAGTAAGTAATAACTTGGAATTACCAGCAGCAAGGGGTAGATTTACCGCAGGGAGGGTAGGAAGCAGTCCAGCTATTCTTCTGATTGAGGCATATCAAAATATAAAGGCTGTGTGTGTGCGTGTGCATGTGCGTGTGTGTGTGTGTGCATGTGCGTGTGCATGTGCATGCGTGCTATTCATTTCATTTAGGAATGTAAAGCATTGGGGCAAGTAACAGGAACACACTGCTAGTATTTATATATAAAAAAATATTGCTATAGAGAAGATGGTCGGTCACTTTCTCTGCCTACTATTGTGGTTTACTACTTTTTAATTAATACAAATTCTCCCATAATAATGCTAAGCTTTAATGTAAGCAATGCAATAAATCTTTTCATAAGTTTTTGCCAAGGCATAGTGCAGAACAAGGGTCAAAGCACATGAAGGACTTCAGAAGCCCCAGCCTCTTTCTGGGCCTCCATCTCATAACCTGTAAAAAAGCTGGCCAGATGAAACTTAGCAAGATCAGAAAATCCCCAAGAAGTAGGTGTGTGTGTATGTGTGTGTGTACATATATATGTGTGTATATATATATATACACACATATATATGTATATATATATACATATATAGAGAGAGAATGAGAGAATAGAGAGATGAGAGAGAGAGAGAGAGAGAGAGAGAGGATAAAGACAGAGATAGATAGAGATAATGAAGTAGAGGTATAGATATACAGACACACAGACACAGACACAGACACAGACACAGACACAGACACAGACACA
>JANHMN010000009.1:20945489-20972429 GCA_030674055.1 Rhabdomys pumilio
ACAGACACAGAAATATCTTGGGCTTGAGATTTTCCCCTAAAATGTACATTTCAGTTAAGGAAGTATAGTCCTTCAAGATAGATAAATCTATCTCAAATGAATCATTAATCTAGAAGTACCCAACTTCAAACTATGCCCCAAGAATAGCAAATATTTTGCATGTATACTTACAGAGCAACCAATAGTCTTGTTGCCTCTTTCCCTAACTCAAAAAAAAAAAAAAAAAAAAAAAAAGCTTCCAGTGATAGTTTTCCCTTCTGTTACAGGACTGAAACTGAGACTCATTGGATCAGCACTAGCTTGGAAATTCTTATTGTCTCTTAAAATATTCAGATGTGGGCTGGGAAGATGGCTCAACAGTTAAAAGTCCTTGCTGTCCTTCCAGAGGACCTGAGTGTCATTCCTATCAGCCATATCCAGCTCACCACCACCTGTAAGTCCAGCTTTAGGGGATTTTGTTATAAAATTTAAAATCCTATCCTAATTATGCATTCATTGCAATGGTAAGAGACTAAAACTCATTAGAACTTAAAAAGTCTGCTTCTGTGGCAAGGAATCTTCTAGGTTATATTGTGTATCACTAAGCATGGTCCTTGTGCTTGCTCTACAGTCTTAACTGCTTTCTATCCATTAATCAGTTGCAAAGTGAATGCTGAAGAGAGAACAAAAGAGATGCCAATATTCATGACACCATAGGAATGACAGATGTTTGAAATGTGATTTTCATTGTCTACTGGGAGCTGTAAGAAGCTGTGTACTGGGGAAGGACAGCTTGTTTCCAAATATGAGCACTGTGACGAGTTCTGTGAGAAGACAGCTCTCGGAAGTTCATGGTTGTTAACTCTTCCAGCCCTCAAGTGTCACTTTCTGTGACTTGGCCATGACAGATGAGAGTTTATCTTTGTCCAGATGCTATTGGGAGTGTGGAAAGACACACTGCCTATCATTCACAGGATTCAGTGGAAATCTCGGGTACAGGCAGGAGACTGCTGCTGGTGTCAGAATCATTGCCAGTTGCTGTGCTTTTGTGTCAAATTTCAAATCCTTCAGTCAGCGTGATAGAAAACAGTTCACTGTTTCTACTGCATAGTTTTGAAGATACTCTGATAGAAAATATTCTGTGGACCCTGATTAAATGTGGCTAAATGGCACCAACTGAGGTAGTTAACCTTAATTGTCAACTTTATGGGATCTAGGATAATCTGGGAGAATGACCATTAAGCTTGCCTCTGGGATTATCTTTATAGGATGAACTTGGGTAGGAAGACCAATCCTGAATGGCAGGGGGTAGGGGTGTGTGTGTGTAACATTCCATGGACTAGAGTCCTAACTTATTATAACAGAAAAAAAAAGGGTGAGCACTAGCTCACATCACTCTGATTCTCAACTACAGATACAAATGTAGCTGGCTGCCTCAGGCTGCTGCTATTTCCCCACCATGATACCTTCAACTGTGAGCCAAAATAAACCCCTCTTCCCTTAAGTTGCTTTTGTCAGAGAATTTTATTGTAACAAAGAGAAAGCAATAGAGATAGCATCAGATTACTTACAGCATTTGTCCACAATTAGAGGTACAATGTTTGTACATTCAGTCCTCCTGGTAGGATAGGAAAGATCAGCAGAGACCATATTGTTTCTTGTTGTCTTAACATTCATATGACTGTTTAAAATTCTGTAATACTGCTTCCTTTTGTTCCTGCCTCTAAATGGGAAGTGTAATCAAACACTTTATTTAAAGAATCTTGTCTACTGAATATAATAAATTCAGTTGGGAGAAATAGTTCTTTTCATGTAAACCAACATTTTAGAACATTTTGTGTACAAGGTTACCTGGGGTTGCTCACTAAAATGCATTCCCTACTGATGTCTGACCCTTAGCAACAAATATGAGAACTGAATGCAGATGTGAAACTAGGTATCCAGCCTAAAATTAAAAATTACATTTCAAAGTTTCTGTGGTTTCCTCTTTTGTAATCAATGGTTGGCTCCAAATACTTTCCAAGTGTCTTCATTTTCTAACTGAAGGGTCTATATGTGGACTCATTCCCTGGGCCAGATTCCTGGCCAACACCTAGCCAATTACCAATAATAGTACCATTAGCTGCCTGTCTTTGTGTGTCTCATTGCTGGGTTTTCTGGTGTGTGTCACCATACCTGGCATAGACGCTTTACCATCTATGCCATCGCCTAGCTTCCTGTCTCATGTTTATTTCTTAAACTCCTGTGAGTTAATGACTTGTATAGCAAAGTGACACATATTCCTCTGCCTGTGAGCTGTGTGGTCCTGGGCAGGTCCTTGTGCCTTAAAATACACTTCAAAATACCTCCCAAATGGACATGTTCATCTCTTTGTACTACCTACCTCAGAAATACATGTGAAAAATAAAGAAAGGTAATTGCTGCCAATGAATTTTGATTAAAAATCAACCAGGCTAAGTAGAATGTTGATCACATGTATATTTATTTTGTGACTATTTTACCAAGTATGTAGATTATAGCTTCTAAACAGGACATTCTGTGAATAATTCACTCCTTCTCATAGTCATTATCTTACATCTCCATGAAAGAGAAAACATTAAAAATTTTGAAATATATACTATTAGGTAGTAATAAATAAGAAAATCAGTAGGTGGGAAAAAGAAATAGAAAGTACCATACCCTTCTGAGTAAATTGTCAATGGATTACGGTTTCATTGATGTGATCCAAAGCAACTCCTTTAAAAGACAAGATTTAATTGGGGCTGGCTTACAGGTTCAGAGGTTTAGTCCATTATCATCAAGATGGGGGAGCATGACAATGTCCAGGCAGGCATGGTGTTAGAGGAACTAAAAGTTCCATTTCTCATTCTGAAGGCAGCTAGGAGAAGTCTGGCTCCAGGCAGCTAGGACAAGGGTCTGAAAGCCTATGTGCACAGTGGAACACTTCCCTAATAAGGCCACACCTCCAAATAATGCCACTCCCTGGACCAAGCATATTAAAACCACTGCAGAAACTCATCTGGTGAGGTGTTATCTGAATAGTGAGGTCTTCGGTAACTGACACATGAAAAGTCTTCATGTTTATGAGGTACCATGTGAGGTTTCAGTACACACTGAGTAATAATCAAGGGTAAACATGTGGGCTGAGAAAATGCCTCAGTTGCTAAAGTCCTTGCATTGTAAACATGAAAAATGTAAATCCCACCTCCCCAGTGCCCTTGAAAAAAAATGACAGGTGCAGAAAAACAAATCTACAATCACAGCACCTAGAAGACTGAGACAAGGGTCACTGGGACTTCCTGAACAGCCAATTTAGCCAGATTGGTGAGCTCCAGGTACAGAGAGAGAGAGAGAGTCTCAAAAAATCAGGTGAAGAGCTGTTGATGACACAAGACATCAATCAGTGTCTGTCTTTTGCACACATGCTCATGTGCATAAACAAACAAAACCATGAACAGAAAAAGAGGTATTAATTTCTTCTAAAGCCTTATCTTTTTTTATAGTGGGAGGACCCCAAATCCCTTTAAACTTTCGTAGAACAAATGATATATTATCATAGTCAACAAGAACCATGCTGTAAAATGGCATGCAGTAACTGTTTCCATCTACTTAAAATTTGGTCCTGAGCTGTGTTTCCAATACAAAGGCCACAGACAAGATGGTGCCTCTGGTGTAGGTCTGCTTCTTCTGTTGCATTGTGCAGCTCTGCTGTTACTCCACCCTGGTCCTTGGCATGACCTATGGTGTGTGTCAGGTGCTACAGTTACCTACAGCTGTGGGCAAGAAAGAAGGGTAGCAGGAGAGGAAAGATGAGACTGGATGAACTGAGACTGATTGAGCAAGAATGGCAGAAGCTCAAGATGGATGCATATCAACAAGACACACCTGTGAGCTTGCCTTTCTCTAGCCCCTGACGATAAATAAAACTTTGTCATTGTGTAAAAAAAAAAATGGTCCCCATTAGCCAACCTTGTCCCATTCTCCTCTTTACTCTCTCTAAGCACTGTTGAGTAAATGTATAAATGCTTAAGAGATAGGGTATATGAAATATCTAAGTCAAAAAATTAATAAAGGAGCATTAAAAGTGGTAACTTGTGTGCCATGTGGTGATATGGACAAGATAGAGCTGCCCATCCTCATCATTTGCCACCTACAGCAGGCAGGAGAGTGGTCCCAAGGTCATTAGGCAGGAGAACTGTCCCTGCTCCTCACCTGAGCTGCACATTAGAGCTGGCCCTAGATGTAGGGGTTGCAGGTGAGCAGGCCCTGCCTCTTGTCTGCTGTTCACTGGGGCAGATGAGAGAGAGATGCCCTCTTCTTCTACCTCATCCCTTGCCATCTATGGCAGGCAGGAAACCTGGCTCCAGGGTATTGAGAATGGGAGAACTGGCCATGTCCCTCACTAGCTGCAACAGTCAAAAGAGTGGGCGCTAAACCTCACCTGTGCAGCAGGATAGAGCTGGCCCAGTTGTGAGGGTTATGGTGATTTGGCTCCAATGGTATGATAGTGGGAAAGCCAATAGACTGATCAGCTCAGACACCTCTCAAGCCCAGATCAGGCCTTTGAATTGGCCCACTCCAACATCTACCCCATTGATGAACTGATGTATTACATGAAGGGGCTAGTCCTACAGATCCAAAACAACAGGTTCGCATAACACAGGGCAACAACAAGATATGCAAGAGGAGTCCCAGTGAGGTTTCAGTATTAATGGGATAGAAGAAGCCAGAGGTCTCATGCGAGACCAGAGTCATTGCAATGAATATTTTCAAAGAAGTGTGTACAAAAAGAGTATATACTGTGGGACACTACAGCTTCCACAATGAGATTTTATTTTTTCTCTGTTGGTGGGGAAGTTGCAAGGGTGAAAGGCAGGTATGACGGGAGTGGGAGATGAGTGAAATTAGGATGCATGATGTGAAATTCACAAAGAACCAATAAAAAGTTTTAAAAGAGAGAGAGAAAGAGAGTGGAGACATGACTTTTCCTGGTCTCACAGTGTAGAGAGCCACAGCGAGCAGTGACAGCATTCGCCATTACAACATGGCACTGGCACCCGCCACTTCCGTGGGTAAACAAGTAAATTGCGCATGTGCAAGTGGTGAAAGCATGCCAAGTCACCTCCCAGCCCGGGGCGTCATACGGGGTTTTGAGCAAGCAGCCAATCAGATATGTCCACGCCACCCTAGGGTGTATATAAAGCAGCGCCATCTTGGGTCTCTCTCTCTTCCTCCTTTCATCACAAAAAAACGCTTGCTGCAGAAGGATCCTGGTGCCCGCGTGCATTCTTGCCGGCGAGACAATTGCGCGGGGCACATCACAACTGTAAGATCATAGTGAGTCCAGAGAGCAGAGAACAGAAAACAGTCTCAGCATGATTTTGGAAAGGATGACAGGGTGGAGCATGTTTGGGGCCATCATAGCTTATAATTGTGGTGAAAAAAGCATATGAAGACTCTGAGCAGCAGAGATCCTTTTCTTATTCTTTGTTTAAATAGATTTATTTATCTCACTTCATAGCAGACAAGAGTAGAGAGAAAGACATGACTTGTACTCAGGCAAGTGAGGTGGAAGTACAGACTTAGGAGATGGACAGAAGGTAGGATTTAATGACATTATTTGTGAAGACCTTTGGGTGTTGGGGTGACTGATCTATCAGGTAAGAGTATGAAGGATGGGCTGGCTAGAGACTCAGCTGGTTGAGTGGCTAGTCATGTAAACTTGAGTTTAGACCCTAAGCACATATACAAAGATCTGGGCATGAAGTCACATGCCTATAATCCCATTGTTGGGAGCAAAGCTAGAAAAATTCCTTACACAGTATTACCAGTTTTTCTGGCCAAATTGGTAACCTCCAGGTTCAAGGGACCCTTTCTCAAAATAGGTGTCAGAGCAAGCAAGAAGGACATCCACATTGAGCTCTGATCTCCACACATATGTGTGTGCATGCATTCACACAACACAAAATGAATACATACATATGTATAAAAATATTAAAGATAGAGATCTTCTAAGATTACCCTGTTCTTAGTGCCTGGTAGATGCTTCATTCTACACAGACAATTTTAAACTAAACTCAAAGTCTCTGGGAAGGACCACAGAAGACATGAACAGCATATCTAAGCCTAGATTCTTGACCTTGGCCACCCTCTCCATGGTTTGTTTGCTGCTTGGTAATAAATAAATTGAAAGGAATATGACCTTTTTAATTGAACAGAGTTTGCTGAAAGGTATTTTCTTGGTGAAAATCACTAATAAAGAAATTAGGTGAATGTAAGATGCTGAAGAATACTCTTTAGACAATGAAGTGTGGAGGGACATAAAATAGATATTGAATGGTGGGAAAGGAAATTGACCAGAGAAATGTAGTTAGATTCATAAGCATAATAACGACCAGATTGTCATTAAAAGGGATTATTTAGCAATGGATAAGTTGGGAAGATGATATGTCCTTCATTCACTTGTATATAGAGTCACCATGGTTAATGAGCTAGATTTAGCCACACTGGATTTTTCTAGGAACTGTATTATAAAACGAAGAGACATGGATTGTAAATTAGATAGGAAGGCATCAGTGAGTAAAGTTGCAAGATGGCTCAAAGGGTAAAGGTACCCACAGGCAAAAGAATCCAAATGGTAGAAAGAGAAACCCACTGTTTGTGACCTTCACACATGTTCTCCCTCTCTCTCTCTCTCTCTCTCTCTCTCTCTCTCTCTCTCTCTCACACACACACACACACACACACACACACACACACACACATAATAGTTGTTAATTTAACTTTTTAAAAGGTCATTCAACGTGGCAAAGGGTGGTTCTGTTAACAGATTAAAGGAGCATTAGCATTTACAGCCAAAGGGATTATTGGGAAAAGAGTGTCCAAAGATGGACTATGACATTAATGGTACTATTGTTGGTAACTGGAAATTGGCCAGGATCTGAGAATAATTGCCTATATATAGACCCTTCCACTAACAAAGAAAGACACTTGGCAAGTATTTGGAGTCAATCATTGACTGCAAAAGGGAAAACCAAGGAAACTTTGAGACTTAATTCTTTGTAAACTTCACCCTGTTAGCTGTAAGTTGAGTTTGGGTTGTCTAAAATGTTTTTTCTGAAATAAAGCATAAGCTAAATTAATTTTCTGTGGTGTTCATAGATGGTCTACTATCTTTCTGAATCCTAAACCTTCAAAGTGAAGACATTATTTCTCAGAGTCAAAATTTCAGACCCTAGGATGAGATGTCCCTTGTAGATGTTAAATTAACTCATCTGTTTTCTCTTCTTCTAATGTTTATCTTTCTCTCTCTCACAATCTATCCTCTGTTTTCAGGGAGAAAGATAACAGGTAAGTAGATAATGGTGATGATGATGATGATGATGATGATGATGATGATGATGATGATGAGGGAGAAGAAGAAGAAGAAGAAGAAGAAGAAGAAGAAGAAGAAGAAGAAGAAGAAGAAGAAGAAGAAGAAGAAGATTAGATAGATAGATAGATAGATAGATAGATAGATAGATAGATGATGGCTGATAATAAATAGATACATACGTACATACATACAAACAAACATACATGGACAGACAGATACATAGATAGATGATAGGTAGATATAGTGAATTAGATATATAGGATAAAATACCTCTAGAGTAGACTTTATCCTATATACTTAAATTTATCTGCAATCTATTATGTATTGAATTACATCTCTGTTTTTTTTTTTAAATATCTCAATGAACAAGGTACCCTTAGAATAAACACAATCCTGAGGCATATGTATCATCATGCTATAGCTATACAGGACATTAACCCTCAGTTTTAAGAATTACACATGTGGGACAGGGAGCTAGGAGATAGCATAAATAGTAAAGTATCATTGTATCGCTGTCAGGTGTGGCAACATACACCTGTAAACCCCAGCAATGGGGGAAACAGAGACAGGTAGATCTCTGAAATGCAAGGTCAACAAACCTTACAAAATCATTAAAGTTTTGGCTATAGTGAGAGGCCTTGTCTCAAAACATAAAGGTGGAGAGTGGTTGTGATCTTTGGTCTCTAAAGACACTTACACATATGCACATGTACATGCACATGCAGGCAAGTATGCACATACTCACATTGATGAATATATACACGACCAAAACAACATACCTCATACATTTTTTAAGCACATACTCATATAAGTCTGCCTAAACAAAAGTAACTTTATATTATAGATAAATGTAAATCAGTACAGGAGTCTGCAACTGTATGATTTAATATTCTTTAACCATGCCCACCAGAACTCACCCACCAGTCTACCAACAATGAGATTCGCTGTCTTCAAATCATCACATTGGCAAGTTATATTATATACTGCTGGAGGCCAGCCCCAGCTGTTCTTTCTTGTCAGTTCTTCTTGAAGCAGCAGGGGAAGAACATTGGTAGGAGCATCTTGTCTTACAAGATATTTACAGTTGCTGTTTTATAATAAAATGTTTACCTATCTTAAGTCTAAGTCACTTTGCTTCTATAGCTGACCTGCCTGGCTGAGTTGCTCTGAGGAAAGAAACTGTTTAACACCTCAAGGGATTAAGTAAAGTAGCCTAGGTTTATGACCTTTGTTCTATCTTTGCAGGAACTACACTGCTGTAACATTCAGCCTGCTAGCTGAAGTCATAGGAAGAAAAAAAAAAGACACGTTAAAAAGTAGTTTTAGCTTTTTATTTCTAAGTTCTTCATTTCTCCAAAAGTTTCTACAAAAGTTCTCCTCCAAAATGTTCTCTCTAAAATGTTTTCTCTATTCTCTTCTAATCTTCTAATCTGTAGGGCCGTGAAAGGGTCTTGGTTTTGGTTGAAGCACTGGCTGGAAATAGCCCAGAGACCCAACAGGTGTCCATTGCCTGTGAGGGACGGGCATCTATTCCACCACACTCCCAGAATCCAGGCTCCTAACATGTTGCATGGAAATCCATTGACCTACACTGCTCAGTCACATTCAGGGCAATGCAGCCCCACCCAAAGATCACAGGTAGAGGGTGTGACTACAGGATTCAGGCCCTAGAAAGATTTACATACTAATGAGATACATGAAGGCCAGAGGGCATAGCCAATTAAACATTCTTCCCCAGCCCCTCCTCCTTTTCTCTCTCCGTATTTAACTCAGGTCTGCCCTGAGTTTCATGGGAGGTGCACCCAAACCATCTACATTCACCATGAACAATAAACTCTTGGAAACCTATGGACTCTCTCGTGTCTATTGGGGACCGCCGTGCGACTGTTATGGAAGACATCCCTGTGACCCAGCTGGTCCACTGTGGCTTTTTCCCAAACTAATCTAGTTCTTTCCTCCTGCTCTGATGTCACAATAATGCCCTTGCTCTCAATTATCTAATGACTTAATATCATCATCATCATAATAACTTCTAATGCTATGCCTTTACTTTTTAGTTTTTCTTGACTTCTATCTAAAAAGTTCTCTCTTGAGTCCAGCTTTTTCTCTTTGTCCTCAGCACTTTTATACATCTTTCAGAATACATGATCACATGGTAAAACTTCACCACAAGTTTACACACAAATTCAAATCATAAATCCAATAAGAAGTTCACAACAGAGAATATTTACATGTTTATCCATTAGAAGTAATGATACGCTTAAACATTCATCATCTGTCACCAGCTTTACAGGTTTGTGAAGAATTGAAAACCATAACTTATGTGAATAATTTATTAGTAAAGTTTTGTGTAGATAAACCCAGTCAACATCTTCACTCTTTACACCTTTTAATGACCTTCCATTAATTGTTTTACAACCACTTGGATTGTATACTCTAAGTGGTAGATGACTGCTTGCTATCTCAGAAGCAATTAATTTGTGACACTTGAAGACTGGCAGAGTTCTCTTTTCAGTTTTGATTATCAAAGAGGACTTAATAGTAGTCCTATTACAAAAGAGCTTAATAATTACTAATATAATTTTAGAAATCCTTACAAGATCACCATTAAGAATTAGGAATTCATCTATTTGTCTATATAACATCACTACAAGACAGTATATCTTTGTAGTTCTGCAGAAATCTGCCCTAAAGGGTAGGCTAATACCTAGTGAATATATGTCTCTGTGTGTGTGTGTGTGTGTGTGTGTGTGTGTGTGTGTGTGTGTGTATGTGTGTGTGTCTGTGTGTCTGTGTGTTTTAAAATGTATATATATATATATATATATATATATATATATATATATATATTCACATGTACATATATGGCATATTAATAGCAGAAATATATATATGTAGATAGATAGACAGACAGATAGATAGATAGATACATAGATACATAGATACATAGATACATAGATAGATAATCTTGCATAGTAATAGCAGAAATCTTTCCTAAAATGAAATTGACCATGGCTTCATTACTATCAATTATACTACTTTAATTCAGCCAAAGAGCAAAATGCTTTAAATGTATGTGAGAAGATTGAAGAACTGTGAGGCAGAGGAAATGAATGTTGAACATCAGGAATCTATTCTTTCTTTCTTTCTTCCTTTTTTTTTTTTTTTTTTTTTTTTGAGTCCAGAAGCAAGCATTTGCAAGTAAAATATTCCATGGTAAAGTGGTCAGTTTTTCTTTGGGCATTTTATTAAATGGTTAGGGTTCATCTCAAAGCAGGAGTCTTATTACTTTGCAAATAGTCTTCAGAGTTAGACCATATACTCACAAGTAAACTAATCTATGTATTTTTCAAAAAGGTATTCTTTTTAAATGGTTCAAATCTCATAAAACCACTGAGCCCTACCCAACTCTGCTTTGTTTCAGGTTGAGCCTGGCAGTCAAATCTTCCTTCAAAAACATGATTTAACTTCATTAAAAATGCTCAGGAAAAATCCTTTACAGATAAACAAGCCTCAAAAATGGCTCATAACACGTATACAACAGTTTCAACAGCTTACGAATGAATATATCACATGTATAAAATAAATAGATAATAAAATTATAATACATTGTCAGGAGCCAACAAGGATAAGCTAAAAACTAGAAAGTAATCTTCCTGAAATGGTTCTGCCTTGGATTAAAATCTATAATGGATTTGCTCCTGCAGGCTCATATCCTTTATTCATCAAAATAGGACACTTCAAGTACATCTCCCATCAACTATAGCTGGCTCATTTTATGACTTTCTGTTCTTGCAAACACAGATGCTCTAAGATGGCCACCTTTGTCACTTGGGTAGTAGGAGCCCTGGATTCATTAGTGATCAATATTACCCAGTGAGGGTCCTGATGTTATTTTTAACATCCTGTACTCCTGTACCTGCAGTTCTCAGTAAAGCTATTATCCAAAATGTTGTTAGAAGTTGCCTTTCTAAAAGTTTGACCTCCAGAACACCAGGTGTTCCTGCTCTTTGCTCTCCTGTGGGTCATCAAGAGAATGTTCCTTTGCAACTTCTCTTATGTGCAGTTTCTATCAGACAAGTAAAACTGTCCTCTCCTCAGTTTTTCTACCCCTGTTATGCTTCACTTTGAAAGAGATAAAAGTGTCTCAAATGTGTAACATCTACCTAAAGTAAGATGGTCCTGTTGTTAATACAAAAATCAGACACATCAGTCAAGAGACAGGGTTTTTCTTTTCCAAAAAAGTTCTATTATTTTTCTCTATATCCACATCCAAAATATCCTAAGAATCAACTCATAAGTAATGAGAATTTGTTATACATTCTCGGAGTAGTTTCTCTTGCTAGCTGTGATCTTTACTTTTTATTTGGTGAGCTGGAAGCTTGCTTATCTGTTCATGAGATAATCATCACACTGGCATTGGCAGCAGCCTGGGCAGATCAAGGCAGAGAAGCCCTGGCTACAGAGGGACTCAATCTATAAAATGTTACCCAAGACCAAGGATTTAATGTAGCTATAACAAGGCTGGAAACAAAGCTAAGTCAGTAAAATGCTTGCCTTGAAAGCAGGAGGAACTAACATTAAGACTCAGAATCTCCAATTAAAAAGCCAACTAAGGTGACAAGTTCTTGTAATCCCAACACTGGAAGGTGGAGACAGGAAGATCACTGGGATTTCTGGCCAGCCAGCCTAGCCTATTAGCACATTGCAGGTCAGGGAGAAACCCAGTCTCAAAAAACAATATAGACAGCATTTCCTAAGAATTGACACCAGAGATGGACCTATGGTCCTCTACATGCACAAGCGCATGCGGGTATGCCTATACTAATTAAAAATGTACTCTCTGCTAAAAGCTTACATATTTTAGTCACTTGGTGCTTATGTCATGAATACAACCAACAGTGCATTACGGGCAAGGGATTCAGAGAAAGAGAAGTTCAGTGACTGGCCAGTCACACCGAGAATAGGGTGGTGTTGGGAATGAACCTCACCACCCAATCTCTGCAGCCCAAAGCTTTCCTCTATCACTACTCTGTCTCTCCAATGAATCTAATTAATGCCATTAATTAATTAATGATTGTTATACCTAATGTAGCCTACGAGTACAGAAACACCCTCCTGAAGATTATGATGAAAACAAAACCAGGCACAGATAGAGTGTACAAGTCAAGATCTTTTCAAGTCTACCCCTGACAGACTTTATCACCCAGATAGATAATTAGACAGACAGACAGACAGACAGACAGACAGACAGACAGACAGACAGACCATAGATGGATGGTTGTATAGATAGACGAATGGACTGATGATAGATAGGACTTGGGAAGGGGGGTTACTTGGCAGGACCTAGAATCACCTAGAAGAGAAACCTCTAGTCATATCTATGAGGAAGTTTCTAGTATGTTAATTGAAACAAAAAGATCCATCCTAGGTGTAGGTGGCAGCATTCCTTGGACTGTGGTCCTGAACTTAACAAAAAGGAGAAAATGAGCTGAGCACCAGTATGGAGAGCTTTTGAGGCTACTTGACAGGAATCTGACATTGGGCCATGACAGGGAAGTAAGTTCAGGCAGGAATATAATTTTAGGCTAAAACAGAGAAGTAATTTCAGTCAGGAATCTAAGTCTTAGGCTAGAACAAAGAAGTAGGCCTCAGGCATGAATATGACTGTGGGCTAGGACTGGGAAGTAGGCTCCAATATTTTTGTCATCCTGATGAGCCCTTAGAAACAGTGATCATGAGAGTGATCACGGTGGCACAGGACTTTTGTTTATTGCCTTGTTTGTTCCTTGACTATCTGCAGCTATTATATTGCTTGTTCCTCAACCTAGAACTGAACTAAATACTTGCATATAATTTAAATAGTTTAAAAGAAAATTGGGAAAAAATAAACCTGCCTTCAGCCTCAGAACTGGTTGGGGTCATGCTACGATATTGTCTATCTCTTTTCTTTTAATCCTCAATCCTGCACTGGAGAACCTGTTGACTGAATGAGCTGGCTTGGTCACACCAGCAATCATCTTTTACTGCTTTATGACACTGGATGCAATGTGGCCACCTGCCTTACCTCAAACTGTGAGCCAAAATAAACTACTACTACTAGTATTACTACTACTATTACTCTTCCTCCTCCTCTTCCTCCTCCTCCTCCTTCACCACCTTCTCCTCTTCCTCCTCAGACTGATTCTTGCCAAGTATTTGATCACAGCAATAAAAATAAATATACATAAAAATAGTTGTGGAAGTGTGTATGCATGGGGGTTTGTATGTATGTATATTCATGAAAGACAGTAAGTATTTGCGCATATATGTGATACATGTACACAGACCTAATATGTATTTTTTAGTGTATTTAGTTTGTGTCCTCAAAACCTTGAAAACAGATCTGTTTTGGCTCTGCAAATAGTCATGCTGTATTAGTTAGCAATATAACAGAATTAGGACTCAATCTTTGGCTAAAAGAATTGGCTTCATTAGATTAACCTGAACACAAAATTTTAATTTTCTGAGCCCCATTATGAGACTTACATGAGAATATAAGGATAACTGTGGGTGTCAAGGCCTCCTCCAATGGACTGAGTTGCAACAGGCTGGCCACATGCCTGGTACATCAGATCCCCATGCTCAGTGTCAGGTTCTACAGCTTCAAAAGGTCAATCCATACCCCTGAGATCTGCAGGCAAATTAACTGCCTCCTAATTTTGGTTCATGCACCTGCCTGCTGTCAAGAGTTATAATCTTCCCCTCATCCACCTGCAGTTGCTTCTCAGCCCCGCCTCTAAGCTTGGGCATGAGTACCTCAGCATCTGCATCTCTTGCAAAATGCTGTTATTCTTCTCCAGCTTCTGTGAATTCAGAGTTTGGGCTACCTTCCCAGCCCTTTCTAAATTTTGTTTGATTTCACCTGAGTATTCTGTCTTAGAACTGACCTACTTATTGGAGTGTGTGTGTGTGTGTGTGTGTGTGTGTGTGTGTGTGTGTGTGATATGTGTGTGCATAGATGTGTTTGTGTGTGTCATAAATGCATGTACACATGTATGCTTGCATATGTGAGGGTGCACATGTGGTGTTCAAGGCAGGGCTTGGCATTAGGTGTCTTCTTTAACCACTCTACATTTATATTGAGGCAGGGTCTCTCACTGAACCCAGAGCTCACTAACTCCCCTAGATTAGCTAGCCAGATTGGCCCTGGGATCCTCTAAAGTGGAAACTTAAGGGTTTGGGGTTTTTGTTGTTGTTGTTGTTGTTGTTGTTGTTGTTGTTGTTGTTGTTTTTGAAAAGTCAATTGTGTTGGATGGTGTTTTGTTGGGGAAAACACATGAAGGGGTGTTGTTTTTTTTTTAAGTGGACACAGGTGAAAGACTGAGGCAAACTCATGAAGGAACATTTTACTAAAGTAGACACAGGAGAAAGGATGTTTTGTTAAAGTAGACACATGAAAAGACATGATTTGTTAACAACATGTATGTATTGGTCTGTCTTATATTGTGTAGTTGAGTTCAATTTGTTGGGACTCTATAGACTCAGGCTGATTGGACCCATGTGCTGAGGCAAGACCTGTGTTGAGGCAAGGCACATGGAGGACAGGTGAAGTTTGGAAGGTAAAAACAGGACTCAACGGAGTGATGGAGACAGAGTTTGCCTTGGTGATGCAGCTAGCTGTGTAACGTTTGGGTCTCGAGTCTTCGGCACAGCTGAGAACTTCTCCTGGTGTTCCTCTTGGTCTCTCCTGCTGACTTGAGCTGAGGCTGAGGCCTGGTTGTCACTGCTAGGTAGTCCTACTGCTGTTGATTTGAACTTTATTGAACTGGACTTCTGGTATATCTGTGAAGTGTTTATGAGTGGATAGAGCTGCTGGCCTATGAACTAAATTGCCAATTTCCAAATAACACAAATGAGAGTTGCTCCAGAGAACCTTTCTAAACAGGTCCACTTTCCCCCATATTCTTTCTTTCCCACTACCTCTGGTGGGTGGTAGCCTAAAAGGGATGTTACAGCACTTAAGAACCATCATTAAATATAAGGTTTGAAAAAATTAAAGATGCACTCCTCAATCTCTACCTCCCTCCCAAATGCTGGGATTAGAAATATTCATCTGACACTTTTCGTGGGTACTGTGGATTCAGGGGCCAATCCTTGCATTTACAACAAGCACTTTGCCTACTGAGCCATCTCCCCAGCCCTGTGACCCACTTTCTAAGCTGACTCCATCTCTCTTTAATGGGCCTGGATTTTCTATCCCCTAGAAGCCTGTAGCTTACTCATCTAGCCAGTTAGTTTCTCCACAAGACTGCTAGTGTCTTGTTGTTCTTACCTCTCACAGAGCTGATGCTATTGTGCTTTGTCACAGACCTGTTCACCTCAACCAAGTCTCCACACATCAACTCCATCCCCTCTAATGGAAACAACTTCTCTTTTGCAGCTGTATTTTTGTATCTTGTTGCGAAAGCCATATTTTCCTCACTTGGAATTCTTTTTCCCTTTGCTCATCCCTCTTTCTTCGGGCAGGATCAGCCTCAACCTACATTTAGGGTATCTGAACTGAAGAAACTCATTGCTTCTGAAATAATTACCCTTTTATATGTGACTTTTGACCCATCTTCCCAAGCCCTAGGGCAGTGATCAATAGAGTGTGGTACTAAGCCCAGAAGCAGATGTATCCCCTGGATATGTTTTAACAATTTAATGTCTCATGCCTTACTTTAGATCCATTGAACCAGAAACTGTGAGGATGGCACTCAGGCAAAAGGATACTATCAAGCCTGCAGTACCTGAAAACACTCAGCCTCAAAAACTATTGCCCCAGAGAAATGTACACTACACCCTAATCTAAACTACCTAATTTTTCTGTTAGTGTGTGTGTGTGTGTGTGTGTGTGTGTGTTAAGGTACTAAGCAATATCCCTACCCCCTCCTCAAGTTCCCTCTTGGGTTTAGGGTAAACAGTAAAATTCTAGTTGATTTTACTTCTTTGTTCTTCCATCATTATCTAGATTTGTTAACCAGACCCTTAATAAAAATATTTCTACTTAAATAGACTCAGCTTGTCTGCCTCTTAGTTCCTAAGTCCCATGACACCATAGAGACTCCAACGTTAACAATACATGAGATATAACCTGCTAAGAATTAACACTGGGACACACATATACTCTAACCCCTGCATTGTCATACTAATATTTGGGCAAAGTCTCTGGATAGTGTCTTTCTGAAATGCAAATGCCGACATCACAAGTGATTCTCTGAGCGATGGTATCCAGAAGGTTGGATGCTTAAGAAGTACAGGGGTAGGTGAAGGCTCTGATTAATATGTCTTTAATCATGCCTATGTCCCCCCAAAGAATCTTAAACAATTGAGAACCAACTTGAAAAGTAAATCAGAACATTTTTCTGGTAAAAATCAATACTCAGGGAATTTTGAGCCCCTGCTTTCTACTGAATATAAACTACCTCATCATCCTGGTAGTAGATGCTTAATGGAACCCAGCAAGAGGTCTATAAAACCTAATGGCACCCCTGATATAAACCCACACTACTACTCTAGTCATTCTACAGTTATGATTCTGCATGTGAAAGACCAGAGCAAATGGTGTTCTAAAGCCTCAAGGAAGTTGCTTGTAGATAATGGAGAAAATACAGTGCCCTGTGGATCATATACTAAACATCAGACTCTGGGAAAATGTTGATTTTGAGGCTGAAGTCAATTGTTAAGTTGTGCATATCTGTGTATGTGCATTCATGTAAAGGTCAAAGGTTGATATCAGGCATCTTCCTCATCTCAATGTGTGGGAAAAAGCCACAGTGGACCAGCTTGGTCACGGGGACGTCTTCCACTACGGTCGATCTCACAGCGGGGCCCCAATAGACACGAGGGAGTCCATGGGTTTCCAAGAATTTATTGTTCATGGTGAATGTAGATGGTCTGGGTAGAACAGACCTGAGTTAAATAGGGAGGGAGAAAGGTAGGAGGGGATGGGGAGGAATGCTTAATTGGTTCCACCCTCTTGCCTTCAGGTATCACATTAGTATGTAAATCTCTCTAGGGCCTGAGGCCTGTAGTCACACCCTCTACCTGTGCTCTTTGAGTGGGGCTGCATTGCCCTGAATGTGACTGAACAGTGTAGGTCAATGGTGTTCCATGCCACATGTTAGGAGCCTGGATTCTAGGAGTGTGGCGGAATAGATGCCCATCCCTCACAGGCAATGAACACCTGTTGGGTCTCTGGGCTATTTCCAGCCAGTGCTTCAACCAAAACCAAGACCCCTTTCATGGCCCTACATCACTGAACTTGCAGCTTGCCCATTTGAATAGACTAGCTGTCCAGCAAGTCACAATCGTCTTCACGTCTTTGCCTCCTCTGCACTAGGATTACAACCCATGTCACTGCACAACCTCTTTTAGGTAGATCTTGAGGAAAAACCTCAGGCCTCCGCAAGCGCTTTACCAACTGAACCATCTCCCCATCCCTTAATAGTTGACAGGGAAAACTCTGTCAGAGAATCACATGTATCCTCGTGTATTTACTTTCCCACATGCTTCTTATTTCTTTTCAGTATTTCTCTTCCTGATTACCCAAGCAGAATTTAAAGTAAATCTGAAGTCTAATTAAAAACACTCATTTGAGAAACAGTTTAGATGGTATTGCCAGACCAATCCTGCTAAGGATGGGGCTGGCTTGGTTGTGTTTGGAGGAATATGCTCATGGTAGTTAGATGGAAGCACTTCTGTAGTGCTGCAAACTGAGAGATGGAAGGCCTTTTTATTCCCAGAAATTACTGGTCCAGAAGCAGAGAAATGGAAGCCCTGTGTGTGTCACAGCAGATCCAGCTAATGCCCCATCCTGCTGGTAGACAAAGCATTTTGAGTTCTACCTCCTCACTCACCAGGATACATAGCTCTCTTATCTCTTTCTCTCCTCTCTCTCTCTCTCTCTCTCTCTCTCTCTCTCTCTCTCTCAGATTCTGTAAACATCTAGATCTGAACACATTTGATGTATAGTTCAGCATAACTGCCAGGAGACAATTTGTGTCTTATTCTTTGAAGGCTTTTATTTTCCCCAAAAGGTTTGTAGAAATCACTGTAATTAGGAGTGCAAGTAATGGTTAGCTCAGATATTAACTTCAGGTCTGAACTCAGTCACAGGTCTAAGAGCTAAAATTAGAAGCCCCAAGCCTTGTTTCACAAGGTGTTCAGTAGGAGCAGACCCCAGCTGAGAAGAGGGTTCAGTAAGGGAAGGTAGCTTCCTGCCTCTTCTTGATAGTATCTGTGTCACACAAGAAAAACAGCACTAGAGACTAGGAACATAGCTCAGTTGATAGGGTGCTTGTTTAACATGAAACTTTGGGTTCAATCTCTTCAAGTATATAGAGCAACATGGTAGCAAAATACTAATCCTAGCCCTTGAGAAGTAGAGGCAGAAGGATAAGATGGATAAGGTCAAAGTCATCTTCTACTACACAGTGAGTCTGAAAACATCCTGAGCTACATAAGACTCTGTTTGGGGGAGAGAGGCGTGCCTAGTCATCTATACACAGTGTTTGGGAAACACAGACATCAGAAAAATCAGGTTGTTATAGCAACCATGGTAGCAAAACAAGTAATGAAATGTTTCTCTTTTGTACCACCAAACATCAAGGAGAAAAGCAGAACAAATCACCATGAGTTCAAGATTCTCACAGACATACTATGGAGCAGTGAAGTTGTGCTGGATTGAGCTGCCAGGGACATGGTCACAATGAGCTTCATCTACTCAGTCATTAGGAAACCATTTTGCCTATCTCTCCTCTGGTCATCTCTTTCTCTGGTCCTTCTGGAAGCTCCATTCCTCCAGGATAAGCTCTAGACCTCTCATTTTAGATGCCAGACCTTCATGAACATCTCCATCTATGTTCTTTAATCAACTCTCTAAGCAACACATTGGTCATGCACTGATCTCTAATGGCACCATTTTGTGCCATTCCTCTGAAAATCTGAACAATGATTATTGCCAAGCTCCAACCAAGCTTCCTTTAGGCTTTCTGTAACCACCTTAGCCTGCAGGGATCCTCCACATTTAAATTCTTTTGTCTCCTATTTCCTCCCTTCGGTATTGACCCAGCACTAAGCATACATTGCCTTACTTGCTCTCAGTCTTCTCATACATATATTTGTTCATCTGCACCAATGCATCGTATATCTATTTATTTGTCCTGGACCTCACTGCTAGCAGGGGTAAGGATAATTTTGTGACTGAGTTGCTGACAGTCTGACATCAGCCTTTTGGCATGAGCTCTTCAAGCTTTATGACTGTTGAGAACAAGAGCAGTGGGCTCTGATGAAGGGCCTCTGTATTACTATACTAGTCAACAAGTTGCCCTTCATTGATCCTAGGCCCTCTGCTATATGCCCTCTGGCTAGAATTTCAGCCCAACCCAGGCAGTGGGTGATATGGATAACTTATTGACTTTCTAAGTGGAGATGTAGTATCCTAGGGTGAGGATAAAATCATCAGGTTCATGCTTGCTTCTTAAATAAGATTTCTGAAGTCTAGATTTAGAGTCAGGAGGGTGCATCATAAAATCACTGAGCTTTAGAGAAGTTACATCATATCATTATTGCTGCACATGGGTGTGTGTGTGTGTGTGTGTGTGTGTGTGTGTGTGTGTGTGTGTATAACCTCAAGTTTCATTCCTTAGAAGCCTTCTTTATTTCTTCTTTATCTTTTTCTTTCTTTTTTGAGACAGTCTTTCACCTCTCACTGGCCTAGAACTAACCAAGTACCTAGTCTGGTTGTTCAGTGAGCTCCAGGGATCCATCTGTCTCTGCCACCATGACTGCTTTTTTTCTCAACATGTTCTATGGATAGAATTGAGGTCCTCACACTAGCAAAGCAAGCACTTTGCCTATTGAGCTTCCTTCCTTGCCTCACTAGCTTGGTAACGGGACATCTATATCACATGTTGGTTTGGGTTCGATCCTTCGCTCTCCCATTTGTGACAACTACAACTGTGTACAAGTTAGTAGCTTTCCTAAGACTGTTCATCTGCATACCTACACCAGCACTTACTAGCACCCAGATTTAAAAGGCCACAAAGAAGATTTATTGTACAACACAGAGTCAGCAGAATCTTATCTTAAAGGCTAAACCCCAAGTTCAACCAAACATTGCTTTTTATGCCCCCTTACTTGTCTGTCTCAAACATGGTTAAGCAAAACAATACAAAGTATACCCTGTTTGAGTGGCTGATCAATAGAGTCTGGAACTGAATGGTGGAATTTTTTTATCAGTCACAGAATGTGACACAAATACAGAAAAGCAAACAAAACATACCCAGGTGTAGGGGTAAAGAGGGCGAGGATGTGGGCTGCAGCTGACTTTGGACTGATAGTAAGTGGCTGCAGTGAGCAAGGCTGTGTCTGAGGCTTGTTGAAAGGTCCAAAGCTAAGAGCTGAGAGCTGACTATCTGCTCTGAGCTTTCCAGCAGTGGTTTGTAGTCCACTAGGGTGACCCCTTGGGGTCCTCCATTGCAGAGCTATGATATGTAGAGCATTGCAAGACGTGGCTGGCAGCATAGCACTCAGCAACAAATGGAACATCTATGTTACACACTTTTCCCCCAAGGATCAGGGAGCACTACAGAAGAAGGAAAGAAATACTGTAAGAGATATAGTACTGCTGTGAAGCAGGATCTTCTGGACATGACAGGACTGCTAAACCCAAGATCTCACAGCAATTGCAGCTACCTGCACAAAACATGCACAAGATCAACTTAGTCAACCTCACAACATGGGAAAGAGGCTTATGAGACCACTACTTCCAGCTGAGGAGCTTTGGACAAGTGATAGATTCTTGGGGAAGAAGAGTTCATTTTCTTCAAGAATATGGTACTAATAGGTTAGCCATGCTACTGGATGGCTTTATACCAAGGTGTATGTGAGCAACACACAGTGAATTCTGTGGCTTATAAAAACAAAATCAAAGGAAAACACAACAATGAGACAGGTAGGATTCAAGTAGAAGTAGATCTGGGAGGAGCTGAGGAGAAGAGTGGGAGTTAATGTGATCAAAATACACTGTATACATGTACTTACATGTATATACATGCATTTAATTCTCAATGATGATTAATAAAAATGTATTTTAAAGTCATTTGACTCACATGTAGTAGGTGCTTAATACAGAAAAGCTCTAAAAGCCATATTATGGCTACCCTCAGGGATTGTCACTGCTACCAGGAGCCATACACAATTTTTAGAGATGAGTAACAGATAGACATATGAGTGTGTATGTTATCTGAATCTCAAAGTCCCTTTGTCTACAAGTAATGGTTTAAAAATTGGCTTTAACAATCATCTATTGTCTTCAATATCAGTAAGTTTAGATGACAAATCCCAAGACCACCAATGACAATGACATAAGTCCTAGTTTTCTGTCCTGATGCTGTGGTAAAATAGCCTGAAAACAAGCAACATGAGGAGAAATGGTTTTGGCTCATCATTCTGAGTTTCAGTTCACACAGTGGAAAACTCACAGTGGGCTGTCTGTTACGGTGGTCTATCAACCTGCTTTTGTTTTATTGCCCTGAGTATTACAGGACCTCAATATTTTGAAAAATATCAGTTTTCACATACTGGAAGAAGTGAGTCAGGCTTTAAGCAGAAGCAAGAGGGTAGTGGGCTTGATTATTGCTGGTATAACAGTTTTAATTACATTAATAGCACCACTGCTTCTGTAATTACTTTGACACAAGAAGTTAAGATGGTTACTTTTGTTAATCATTTAGCAAAAAAAAAAAAAAAGTTACTAATGTGTTGAGTATTCAAGAGGATTTAGATAGCTGTTTGTAACAATGGATTGATGCTCCTTATTCTATTCAAATTATTGGAAGGAGGTTCAGAGTTTAAGAATAAGGAACCATCTCAAGTGTCATGCCAAATACCAATGGAATTGTGCAACTTCTAAAATTTACAATGATAGTCATTATAAGTAGGAAAAAGTTTAAAGATACTTGTAGTGTATTTGGCATAAGTCTAACACCTCTCTGGATGTTTTAACTTTGCATAGTGAGATTATGAATTTAAAGAATGCTGCTCTGCTGAGCTTTGGTGCTGAAGATACTGCTGATAAAATTATTTGTGGCCTGAGGTCAGTATTTCCATTTTGGCCAAGCTTCAAGAATGGCATATATAGCTTGATCATGCTAGCCCTCTTTGTCCTGGGAATACTTTTATTCCTTCCCACCATGTTTAAGCTTGTCTTATGTTGGTGGACAAAGTACAAGGCTTGAAACTGAAAATGGAACCCCAGACAGAGTTATTAATTTAACAAGCTGTCAAGACAATGATGGGTAAGATTCTATACAGAGCCTTACCAACATAAGACAGAAATGCATTGCTTTTGATAATGCATATTCCATGATGGGTAAGAAAGTCATTCTTGTCAGAATGACCTGAGACAGGCTCAGTCTTGTTTATGAAATAAAAAAGGGAAAGATGTGGAGAGCTTTTGGGGCTGCTTGGCAGGAATCTGACATTGGCCAAGGACCAGGAAATGGGCTTCAGGCAAGAATCTGACATTAGGCTAAAATAAAAAAGTAATTTCAGGCAGGAATCTTAATCTTAGACTAGAACAAAGAAGTAGGCATCAGGCATGAAAATAACTTTGGGTTAGGACAGGGAAGTACACTCAGATATTTTGGTCATCCTGATAAGCCCTTAGAAACAGTGATCACAGGACTTTGTTTATTGCCTTGCTTGTTCTTTGACTATTTGTGTTTATTGTCTTGCTTGTTCCTTGATCTTTTGCGTCTATTATATTGCTAGTTCTTCAACCTAGAACTGACCTGAATACTTGCATGTAATTAAAATGGTATAAAATCAGATTGGGAAAAAAGAAAAAAGATAAAAGCATGTGTAATTATTTTTCAGTAATGAATAATTCTCTATTAATCTACTTTATGTCATTCATTGAGGGAAGAAACAGATTTTACTACACAGTTATAGTACCCACTATAAGTCAATATGTTTTAATATTTAATATTTGTAATTAAAATAGAATTATATCACTTTCTCTCCTCTCCTTTCTCCCTCCAACCTGTCCCATGTTCTCTCCTTTTATTCTGAAAGTGACAACCTCTTTTTTGACATATTACTCCACAGATAATTGTTCAGTAATGTTCATATCTATCCTACTTATAGTAACTAGAAAGTGGAAACAACTCAAATGTCCTTCAACAATGAACAGATAATTAAAATGTAGTGTGTATACATGGTGGAATATTATTCAGCTGTAAAAAAAATACAGAATCAGGAAATTTGCAAGTGGATGGACCTAGGCAAGACTGTTACATTGAGTGACACAATTCCTTATTCAATAGAGGGTGCTAATGCTGACAGCAAAATTAAGGTCATTGGGAGGGTGAGAGAGAAGAGGGGAAGGGGAAGGGAGGATGATCATAACTTTTAGTGATTATATTTATGTATAAAAGTATCTTTATCATATCCACCCATCAACATACACACACAAGCACACACACACTTCCAACAGGACTCCCCAATCACATCTCCTCCCCAATTTCATGTCCTTTTACAATTTTATTTATTTTTAAAGCCACTGAGTCCCGTGAGTACAGCTCATGGGTACATGGGTATGCAGTCATCCACTGCAGCATGTGGAACCTCTCCGTGGCCACACTATTGAAGAAAGTTGACTCTCCTTTTTGAACAGCCATCAACTGCTAGGAGCTCATCAACTACTCAGATGGAGCCTTGGGAGTGCCCCACAACTCCATGTTGTAATATTTAACTGGTTTGGTTTTGTGCATGTATTGTGTAGGTAACTACAGCTGGAGTGAGCTCACATGTGCAAGAACCTTATGAGATAGAGAACAGAATTTTTTAAAAGTCCACCCTACCTTCTGCCTCTAGCATTCTTTCTACCGCTTCTGCTATATTATGCTTTGATCTTATCATCCCTGCTCCAAACCTTCTCAGACTCTCCCAACACAGTTTTTACTCTTTACTCTTTTATTCTTTAATCCACTAAGTCTAACTGGTGCTGCCGGGATGTAAACTATTTCTTTTTTAAGCTTGCATAGGTACCAGAGTGAACAAGAGTCCATCAAAACTCAAGTTGCTGGACTCCCATTTCAGCATTTCTGATTTGGCAGGCCTAGCTAGATGCTAGGAGTCTGCAGCTTTAACAAGTTCTAAGCTAATATTGTGCTTTAAATAAACTAGATTCTAGTGAAGTTCTCAGTAAAATATGAAGCACTTTTAATGAAATACATTACTGAGATCACCAATCTTTCTCTTCCATTATTATAATAACACTTTAAAATATAAGATTAAGTATAAACTCCACATGCTTCTAGCTCATATGCAATAACAAAACCTAAGCCGTATTTAAATTTAGTATATTTGAAGCTGTGAAATTATTACAATTCAACTTAACATTAATTTTTAATGTGACAGATTATATTGCTCTGCTGAAATTAAATGACTATTGTTACACTTAACGGGCAGAAAAAAACATATAACCTCAAAACCAATTCTATTTTTAATCTATTTGTAGTATCTGTGTACAAATGATTATTTGTATAAATGTATTCCGCAAATGATATTGATGACTTCTGAGGTTTAATTTCAACCTTATAGTTAAGCAAAATTATATCAGTATGTGGTTTTAATACTAATCTCTATTAAACTGCTTTCTAATGCAGTCTAAGAAACTCATGACATTATTAAAATCTAGGTTAAACAGTTATTTTCAAAATATTTTATTTTGTTTATATTTATGTATGTATGTACAGGCAAATGCCAGGGAATGCCCACAGAGTTCAGACAAGAGTATCAGTTACCCTGTAGGTAGAAGTACAAATGGTTGTATGTTGCCAAAGTTGAGTTCTGAGAACAAAACTTCAACCCTCCTCAAGAGCAGTAAGTACTTTCAGCTCTGAGCCAATTCTTTAGTCCTGATTCAACAGACCTTGAGTGTACCTATTGCTGAACTCAGTCATATAGCCTCCAGAGATTTCTCCACTTGCCCAGCAGACTATACTCCAATTTATGCTCATTCACTCTTTGCAGTAAGTTTCTCAGTCATGATGGCCCTTTTTATTAACTCATTCCAGCCTATATGCCCTCTGGCAAGTCTCCTTGCTAAGATATGCCCTACTACATTGATCTGTGACAGCTACACTCTACAATGAAACTTGAATCTTAACCATGCAAGAGTTCCTTTTTAAGGTTTTATTTTTAATTTTGTATCTATAGGAGTGTCATACACATGAGTATAAGATCTGCTACGTCCAGAAGAAGGCATCAAAATTCCCTTGAGCTGAAGTTACAGGTGATTGTAAGCCAATGCAGATCCTCAGCAAGAGCATCCAGCCAGTTTCTTAACCACTGAGACATTTCTCCAGCCTTGAATGAGCACTTTTAAGTATTTGTCTATATTCCCTCCATTCTATGGGTCACTGTTCTTTCTTTTTTATTCTGCATCCTTCCAAATCTTCTTTTCCTCCTTTGGAAGTTATGATGATTAATGTTAATTATCAAAGTATGAGTCTAGAATCATCTGGGAGACCGAACCCCAGAGATTTGTGTGGGGAATTACCTTGATTACACCAAAGTGGGACCATTTTCTCATTATAAGTGGCATTATTACCTGCCCTGGAATGATGACCTGTACAAAATGGAGAGAACAAGCTGATCATGAATTTGCTACCCTGTTTCTTGATTTCAGATGCAAAGTGACCAGCTGTCTCCAATTGTCTTCCCCCACCATGATGGACCATACACTGAACCATGAGCCAGAGTAAACACTTTCTTCCTTAAGTTTGTGAGAGTATTTTATGACAGCAACAGAAGAGTTGTGTTAACAAAGAAAGAAATTGACATTAAGTAGCTAACAATTCCTTATATGTTTCCCATCTTTAAAGAACTGTTGTGATTTTTGTTTCCTGGTTGAGTACTAATTAGCTTACAAGGGGTCATTAAAATGATACACTGCTTAATTATGGTGTTGTATCAATATAAGATATACATTTTTAAATGCAAAGAATTTGTGGAAATTGAGAATATGTAGCAGATCACCTTGAAAGCCACAGAACTGGGGGAATAATTTTCATGACAACTGGATGAGTCTTAACCAATTGAATGTTGGCATTTTAGGAAATGGTAAAATTAAAGAATGTGACATTTTTACTTTGAAAGACTTGGTGGTCAGTGATTATGTCAGATGGATATGACAATCAGGTATAGGCATGGGCCAGGAATTTAGGAGTGAGAGGAGGCAGAGGAAACAAAAGCTTCAGAGCAGGAAACACAGAGACACCTGAGGAAAATGAGAGGAAGGGAAAGGAAAAGATGATAAAGGTAACGCAGGTAGGGCAGAACAGAGTCCATCAGAAGAAACAGCTGTGTCATCAGAATGCTTTCCACACAAACATGAGGTTCTGAATTGGATCGGGGACCCATCTAAGAGCTGACAGTAGTTGTATGCACATATATATAATCTCAGCACACTGGCTGGCCAATCTAATAAAAAATCCTGTTTCAAAGATAGATAGATAGATAGATAGATAGATAGATAGATAGATAGATAGATA
>JANHMN010000009.1:20979722-21005741 GCA_030674055.1 Rhabdomys pumilio
TATAAATCTTAAATGTTAATAATATCTTGAGTATTAAAACAATATAATAAAAAGGAATTAAAACATGATTATGCTGGTAGAGATTCAAAACTACAAATTTAATCTTGAAGTGGATTAATTCATTTCATTGTTATGTAAGAAACAACTGCTCAAAATTACAAACATATTTAAATGTGTCAATGTTATACATCTTTGCATATACCATAGATTCTCAAAAGCTAGTCACAAGCTCTGTTGTACTTGAATGGAACCAGCACCCTCTGGGGAGAATAAGTCCTCCCTGATGATCATAAAGGAACCTAAGCCTTCAGAGAAGCAGCTGACTGTATCTACCAAATCAAGCAGATGATCTGAGACCTCGCAGTAATTCACCTGTTCCTTAAACCAAGCAGAAATTCTGAAATTCAAGAGGACATTGTTGTCCTTTTTGTCAGGGAAAAAAAATCACCAACACCTGTATTAGGAAGACTAAAGGTGCTTGCACTTATCCAGGTCTACTTTGGATAAATTTGACAGGCAGTTCTAAATGTTCTAAGTAACTTTAGCCTTCACCCTTGTCATGTTAAGGTTCCTCCTGGTTAAAACCTCCATCTTGGAGAGAAGCTCATTAAGATACAAGATCTTTACAGAAAGGAAGACAACAGAGTGTTCTAAGGAGAGATAAACAATCCATCCTACAGGAAACTCACTAAGATGAAAAGTAAACAACTCAAAGTAGCTTCAGGAAGTCCCTAAAGCTGACTAGATTCACTAGGCCCTCTCCCTCCCCAGATGTATATAAGCAACTGTGTGGAAGATCGTCAGACCAAATGAGCTATCAAAAAATGACAGACTCCAATTTGTTGAGCTACACACAGATGGTCAAGTACATTCAGGTTTCCACTTTTGTGAGCTGTCAACTATGCTGTCTTTGTGTCATTTCTGTTCCTGTAAAAAACCCTATATCCACATTCCTGTAAGAAACCCCAATAAAACTCATTGCTTCACATTAGATTTTGTCCTTGTTTTACTCTGTCAAGGTTCCATGTCTAGACTGAGTCATGTCTGCTCCCATCTCCCCAGGAGTAGTGTCACAAAACAACCCTCCAACTTAATGCATGCTTCACTTACAAGCAGGTGCCCAGGCAACCCAACCCCTGGTAGAGCCAAGAGCAATAGTATACTAGTAGAAGCCAAAAGGACTTGTTGCCCAATATTATGTGGCACAATGAGAGAGCATTTCTTTTCTGTGATTAAAAATAAATAAATAAATAGTCTTGCCTTTTAGAACAGTAATGGCACCCTACTCACCTCCTCTCGCTTGCAGAACATTTGCTTCTCAGTTGTCAATATTCAGGCACCAGGCTTATGTTGATGAAAGTTCTTTCAAGGCAGTCCAGTGGCAATGTGGTGAGTGTGCAGGTGAAGGCATGCACAAAAGCAGAGAATTAAAAGTCCTTCACACTTTGCACATCCAGAGGAAAGTCCTACTTGTATTCAGCATCACAGTAATCTGCTCAGGGCTACAATAAACTCAGTTGCTGTAATCACATTAAGATTGTCCAGGCACTTGCTCACGTGAGCATAATAACCAAAACAGAAGAGTCCTATTGAAAAACCGACTAGTGTGAGGAATTCAGTTTAGTCAACATAATTTCTTGACAGTTTTGTCATACATTATGTTTTAGCACAAATAGTAGGGTTTTCTGCACCTGACAGCAATTGATTTCTGTTTCCTCATGCTCTCCTGTGGTCATTTCCATCCCATGGGCAGAATTTCACAAGGCCATAAAGCCTACTGCTTTTGACTCATCAAATTATTATTAGAGATGGCAAGCACGTTGTACTATTTAGCAAATACATAGCATACACTGCTCTTTTTGTATGGAACAGTCCTTCCTTTCTCTGTCCATCTTGGAATTCTTGCTTCTTCAAGACCGAGTCATGAGATTTGGGAGATAGCCCAGCTGGTAAAGTGACTGGCTCATAAGCATAAGAAGCTGAGTTCAGTCTTCTGAACCCACATCATAAAACAAGCCAGACATGGTGCCATTTCTGCAATCTCAGTTCTAAAGAGAGAGAAACACTGGATCTCACTGGCCAGACAGAAGAGTACAGCAAGTGACTTACCCTAGTCTCAAAAGAACAAAGTTCACGTCATCTGAGAAAAGACACCTGCACTGCTTAGTGTTTTATAATCTTGACACAGAGTCATCTGGAAAGAGGGATCCTGGATAGCCTTTATCACACTGGCCTGCCAATGAAAAGCCTATAGGGTATTTTCTTGAGTAATATTTGATATGGAATGGCACTGTGGGTGGCGCCAGCCCTGGCCAGTTGGTCCTGGGTCATATAAGAAAGTAGAATGAGCAATTCACCAGGCACAAGCCAGTAAGAACCCTTCCTCCATGGCTCTACTTCAGTTTCTACCTTTAGGTTCCTGCCCTAAATTCTTACCCTTGACTTCCCTTCATGATGGGTTGTGATGAGGACCTATTAAAACAAACAAACAACTTTTTCTTACACAACTTCTTTTTGCTTATCACAACAATATCAGGAACACTCATATACTCACAAAAAGAGGGTAAACTTCATGATTTCTCCTTAACAAATTAATCAACCCTTCTTTGGGGTTACATTATTTTGCAAATATATTCAAGATACCCCAGCTATGTACAGAACAAGGATGCATTTTCTGATGTGCATTGTATCCAATCTCAGTGCCCACCACAGTCCATGTAACCTGCCTCTTCCATCCCTCCCTCCTGCATTGTGACATCATAACGTTCAGTGTCTGCCTATGCTGTTTGATCGCCATTATTTTTAACGTGTGATTCATGTTTGTGTTTGTTGTCCCAGATGTCTCATATTTATCCACAAGTGCAAAGCAGGGAATTGAAAATGGCCATCTGCATACATGACCAGAATCCAAAAGACCAAAGAGGGACGGTGTTTGGAGACCTCTGCTAGGGCTGAAAAAGCAAGTGTGGAGAGCAGCAGCACTGTGCACTCTGGCTGAGGCTCAGTGACTGAACAAATAAATACTGCAGGATGAGTTAAAACAAGAAAGAATGGCCAGGCTAACTGGAAGTGAAAGAATCACTTACCTAGAGATAGTTCATTCCTAGGAATTACCTGAGATGCATTAAGTAGATGTGCCAAAATTGGAGCTCAGAAAATTCATATGACCACTAGCCTAGGCATGAAAGGAAAACAGATTCTATCAGAAGCAGAAACTACATACGTGAAGGAAAACAGTTACTGTGATCATTAACCAGTTCTACAATCACCTCTGGGAATTCCTGTGGGGGATTATACAAAGCAGGATAGTTGAGGAAAAAACCCTCCTTCACAGGTAGGAGGCACCATCTGGGCTGGACTGCCAGACTGAGTGAAAAGCAGAAGTTGAGCTGGGTACCATCATCCACCTCTCTGCTTCCTGACTGTGGATGTGATGTGATCAGTGGCCACATCCTCCTGACGTCTTGTCTTCCTTGCAATGCTGGACTGTGACCATGAATTGTGAGCCAAAGCAAACTCTTCCTTCCCTCCTTTTTTCTTTCCTTCCCTCCTTCCTTCCTTCCTTCCTTTCTTCTTTTCCTTCTTCCTTCCTTTTTTCTTTCCTTCCTTCTTCCTTTGTTTTTTCTTTCTCCCTTCCTTCCCTTCATCCTTCCTTCCTTCCTTCTTTCTTTCCTTTCTTCCTTCTGTCCTTGAGTTCTTTTTATGTTTCTTTTTCTGGCTTTTTTTCAGACAGAGTATAATTAACCTCTCTTGAATGTCATTCCCAAGGATGCTATGTGACACATTCTTTATCAACTTGTGAGACAGGATCTGTGGTTAGCCAAATTCACAAAAGTCACTTCAAAAATAAAAAGTTTACACTTTTAATTACATCGCCTAAAGCTAAGCAACAAGAAAAACAAAACAAACAAAAAAGTAAGCACTGCAGAATAACACATTGTAAGGAACAGCAAGACCTTTGCTCACGACTGTCTTCTCAACTGGAGTCTCTACCTTCTTTCTCCTTTTCACATTTTATGTCTTATAAGTCAATTTACAATTTATATATTCTCACAATTCTTATACATAATAAATATTTATAAACATATAATATATACTGTGTATAGAATTATATATAAATTATATGAATATATAAATTATAAATATATTATACATAATTATATAAAAATTATATAAATATATGATATAAATATAATTATTTGGTTTCAATATAGCATTTTCTAACATGTATATAACATATTCTGATCATATTTATCTCCCATTATCACTTTGTTGCCCTCTCTCTCCCACTGATTTCTTTCTTTTTTCCAAGTCAGACCCTTCCTGTTTTCATGTCTATTTTTTTTTTAAAGATCCTTTGAGTATCACTAAGGTTGTTTGCAGGAGCTAGGATGAGGAAGTATTTACAGCTATATGGGCATCTTACCAGAACCTATATCACTGGAAGAAAAGTCCTTCCTTCCCTCATCAACTATTACCTGCTCTGAACTTCAGGGAGACTGTGGGGAAGAAAAAAAATTCACATGGGGTGGGAGAGAGAGGAGATCCAGCAGTGGGTCCCACGAGGGCCTGCGGCAGGATTCCACCGCTCTTCCCACACTGCCAGCAGAAGGGTCCCACATGCATGCAGCCACCGTGGGCTGGCGGCTGCAGTTCAAGGTTCCAAAGTTCCAAAAGCTGGCAATCTGGCAGAGGTGCAGACATGTGGAGTCTGGTTTTCCAAAGCTTTTATTGTTCATGGCGTGGTGAAAAGGTATAGATGGTATACACTTTCCCCGCGAAAGCCAGGCTCCCCTGACTTTTTATAGGGAAGGGGAAAAGGGGAGGGGATAACTTAATTAGCTACGCCCCCTGGACTTTAGATAACTCATTAATATTTTAATCTCTGGAGGTGGAGACCTGCTAATCATGCTCTCTACCTGTGTGCTATGTGACTGAAGGTCGAAGGTCGCAGGTTAAATGGAGTTACCTCATCCAAGGCCCAACAGGAGACCTAAGGTCTAGGGAGCCCACCCTATGATGGACTACTCTGGGCCCAATAAGTAGTTAAATTTGCAGTAGAAAGAGGGCTATTTGGAAGATAATTAGAAACTCAAATCTGTGAAAAGCAGCAGGAGCTACCTAAAAAAAGTTTTATTCTAAGAAAGATTAACATATGCAAAAGCAGACTGACATATGCAAAAGCAGACATGTATTTACATATTACTCTGTGGAGCATGAGTTTTCATTTAAGTCAGTTAATTGCTCTTCTAAATTAATTGTTCTGATTTTTTATTTCAAGTTTTTAATGTACATATGAAGAAATAAAAATATTAGGAAAACAGTCACTAACTGCATAATGGACCTGTTTTAATTCAATTCATATTTTAGAAGCAAGGTCTTCAGAAGTTCATTCTGTTGAAGGAGTAATGTCTAAAATTATTGCAAAAGCTAATGCAAACTGAGTTAAAGTGTTCCTTTAAGCTTGAAAATGAAACTATATGTTTTGTGGCTATAATAAGGATTCAGATATTAGTTACTTTGCTGTGATAAAATATCACAACCAAATGCAACCATACTTTGCTTATGGTTCTAAATGGGGAGCCCATCACTCAGGTAAAGGGATGGCAACAGACAAAGGTTGGCATCGCACCAGGAGCAGGAAGCTGCTGGTTAATTTTTACCCTCACAAAGGAGCAGAGAGCAATGGAGCAAAGCTATCACCACTTGATGCTCACCCCCAGTGACATTCTCTCTCCAGCAGGACTCCAACTCCTAATGGTTCTGCAACCTTCCCCAACACCACAGCCAACTGGAGATCAAGTATTCAAACACATCGTTCTATAGGGGAAAGTTTTTTCATTCAAACCATACTACAACCCTGTTATGGTGAAAAGCATATTCACCCTTGAAGAATTCTATACAACAAAATCCATAAGGATAAAACGCATAGAAAAATTGAGGTGCAAAATTAATTCATATTCTCCTCTAAACTATGATATTCTACTAATTTATTGCTGTGCTAGACAAACTAAGCCGTGAACCGTCTATGAATAAATACTGACTAACCTCCACTGACTCAGTACACACTTTCTCTCCTTGCCACGTAACACCGATCAGCCTTCAAAAATGTCTGCCCTTTGGAAAGGTTACTCTGTAAATGAGCATTCACATCCTAGGACAGGATAAATTTATTCCTTAAGAACCAAGTGGAGATTGTTAGTCAAATTATTCAACAAGTAAAACATCCCAAAGTCTTCCATTTTTAAAAGGTTCTTGTGATTTCAAGTCCTCTTAAAAGGGCTGTGATAGAAGACACTGGAATATACTCCCTACTGATAAAATAACAGGACTCAACAGAAGACTGACAAATGCTCACTAGTAAACAAGATTTCATCTTGAAATCATGCAATTGAAGTCGGGCACGTCTCCATGTGCAGCAAGGAACTATTGGTGCAGCTTTCCTTTTTAGTTGAAAAGAAAAACAAAATTGCAACATTACAATAAGATTGTGATAATGTAATTGATGGATTTGTGTTATTAAAATGGTTTTCATGGGAAATCTGAGTGGAAAAGAGTCTATCTTTAACTGCATCTGGGCTAAAATGCTTACACATTTCAAAACAAATATGTGGAACACAAATTATTTCTCCATTTTAGCATTTTTAAAAGATTTATTTATTTAATGTATATGAATATACTGTCACTCTCTTCAGACACACCAGAAAAGAGCATTGCATCCCATTATGGATGGTTGCAAGCCACCACCTGATTGCTGGGAATTGAATTTAACAGTCAGTGCTCTTAACCTCTGAGCCATCTCTCCAGCCCCTGTGGGGTTTTTTGGTTTGGTTTGGTTTGGTTTGGTTTGGTTTGGTTTGGTTTGGTTTGGTTTGGTTTGGTTTGGTTTGGTTTTGGTTTGGTTTGGTTTGATTTTGGTTTGCTTTTTTTTTACTAAGCTTAATAACTACATTAGCACTTTATAAAAGGTAATTTCTTAATTAGGATATTATAGTCTGACAAAAGGTGAATAAAATTATTATCAACTTCAAATGTATTAATCATCTAATTTTAAATAACATAAGAGAAATATACAATCAAAATAAATCCAACCAGCAAGTTAGTGTCCTAGTTAACATGACTGCCAAATTTGCACGCCCAGGAGTCACCTGAGACTCAACTGAGAGTCTCAATTGAGAGGTTACCTAGATCTGTTGGCTTTGTGGGCCTGTCTATTGTAAGTTGTTCGAATTAATTGATGTAGGAGGTACCATTGTTGACAGGTAGTCCTGGGCTATATAAAGAAGCTAGCTGAACATGACCCTGTGAGTGAGCCAGCATGAAGAATGCCTTTAGTTTCTGCTGCACTTCCTTAGCTGTGGGTGAGATCCCTTGTAGAAAATAACTCTGTGAAATAGCAGTCAGGCTTGCCTTCAATTTCATGCTTGAGTTCCTGCCTTGATTTCCCTCAGTGACGAACTATAAAGTGACCTTAAAGTGTAAGCTAAATAAGTCCTCTTCCCGCAAGCTGCTTCTGGTCAGAGTGTTTTATTACAGCAACACTAAAGGAGCCAGAACAGATGGCTCAGCAGTTAAAGGTGTTCACAGCCACAATGGATGACCTGAGTTTTATCCCCAGGGCCACATGGTAGAGTGAGAAAACCAGCTTCTACAAGCTGTCTTCTGACTTCTAAGCTTACACCATTGTGCAAGAAGCCCACACACATAGACACACATCTATGAATGTAAAAACAAAGGTTAATATAAATAAAAATGTTTTTAAAACATGTAGAGAAATAAATATTCTTTAGAAGTATAATATTGTCATAGTATAAGGAGCTAAGAATCTGGTTATAATATGAAAATATACAACAGGGGTAATTATGAAAGTGGACTAAATCCTAACTGTATGCTGCCTTTGCATATTTTCTAGAGCGCAGGACATCTGTTTCCCTGAAGGAGTGTCCTTGCTATGCCTGGAGTGATTTCACAAAGATAGCCATAGACCTCATGCTGTTGCTGAATCCTGTGTTAATTCTGCTCAAAGGTTTGTTCTGGGCACTCGATATTATACTGCTATCTTTAGGTCATATAGAAAAGTTTTTATTTTATTTTTGTTATTTTTTGTTTCTATAGAGGTTTTTTTTTAATTTATATATTTTTTATTTTCATGTGGATACATGATTAAGTATGGGGAGAAGCATGTGTGTGTGTGTGTGTGTGTGTGTGTGTGTGTGTGTGTGTGTGCACATGTGCATGCTTTAAGAGGTCAGAAACAAGTTGGGAATCATCCCCTCTTGTGCTTTGTGATACCGTACTTATTGAGATAGTGTCTCACAACAGGACTTCAGCCAAATCCACTGATCACCAGTCATGGTAGTCTCTCTAAGCAGTTTACCTCGGGATGTCTCTTCTCTACCTTCTGAAGCTGGATTACAAGTGTGCTGCCATAGCTCCCTATTCTGGGGACCTCTCCCCAGTGCTCCTGCTTGTGTCTCGAGTGCTGGATCGACTGAGCCATCTCCCTGCCCTCCATCTTCATTTTTGACTTAGAATCTCTCCCTGAACCTGATGTTCACAACTGAGCCATCTCCTCAGCCTGCAACCTACTTTTTGGTGATTCCGTACCCCATAACTATGGCATCATTTTACTGTTATATCAGCTGCGTTGGGGAGGGGTCTCCTGCATTCCCACTCTTCTTATGATGAACTTGGAATGATGTTCCCTCTTGATTTTTAGCAATCTGATGAGCATAAAACCTAATTGTGTTTTTTTATTTTGATTTGCATTTCTTTGATTACTAATGTGGCTGAGCATCTGCTCGTGTATGAGTCTTCCCAGATTTCTCCCATCAGTAATTCAGGATTCACATCCTGTACCTCTCTCTTCTCCTGCTCTCACGTCTTCTTGTTCATTTTCAGGCATTCCTTGGATTTTCTAGGTTTAATTCTAGATGTTTTCAGACAATGCAGGTATCTTTTCCCAGCCTTCTACCTGTCTGTTAACAGTATCTGTGTTGTCTTTGGTCAAACAGAAATCCTTATTATTGATATGGCCATATGTATACAACCTTGGCTCTAGGATATCTGCTCAAAGGATGTTTCCAGTGTCATTGAAATCACCCCACATCTTCGTCTGTAAGTTCTGCCTGTCATGGATAGACTTTACCTTCTGTGTAGTTCACCTTGACTTATGGTCTGAGTATAGATCCAAATGCCATGTCCACATTGTATAAGCACATTTTACCCACTCACATGTACCTCCTAATTTGTGATATTATACTTTCTCATAATAGAGTATCTGTGTAAGCCTGTCTTGAGTCTCTATTAGTCTCACTGATAGACTTTTAAACTCAGCATTAATATGACTTTATTTTTTTATCCTAATAATTTAATAGCATGCTCCCATCTCTATGAAAATCAACCTAACTACTTGGGACATTACTTTTTATGAAGCATTAGAACTTTTATTGGGTTACTCAAAAATCCCTCCTAGGAACACTGAAGAGGAGAGGGGTAGAAAGTACAACAGTACCAGAGGACCAGAAAATGTGCTGGAAAAAAAAAAAGACTTCTGTGAGGAAGAAAAAACTTGGACGGGAAAGGGGAGAGGAGATCCAGCGTTGGGTCCCTGTGGTCATGGATGTCTGTTCAAGGCATATACAAGTTGGGCCCATTAACATTACTTCATGAATAGAGTGGGGTTTGCGAGGTCCAACCTCTCCCAGAGGGACTGTTAGCCATTAACAGTTGTTGGAGGAGAGGTTGTCATTTTCATTAGTTCAGAAGCCACTGAAATATAGCCCATGCTCCAGTAAATAAACTCATGGAAGTCATGTTCGTGAGAAGAACCATAATAAAGCTCAGTGAGTCACACATTCAAAAAGGACAAAGAAAACTGAAGGGGAATGTCTTAGTTAGGGTTTTACTGCTGTGAACAGGCACCATGTCCAAGTCAAGTCTTACAAGGATAACATTTAATTGGGACTGGCTTACAGGTTCAGAGGTTCAGTCCATTATCATCAAGGCAGGAACATGGCAACATCCAAGTAGGCACGATACAGAAGGAGCTGAGAGTTCTACATTTTTATCTGAAGGCTGCTAGTAGAAGACTGACTTCCAGGCAGCTAGGATGAGGGTCTTAAAGCCCACGCCCACAGTGACACACCCACTCCAACAGGGCCACATCTTCTAATAGTGCCACTCCCTGGGACGAGCATATACAAACCATAACAGAGAACTTACTGTAAAAAGAATTTCTGTAGAAGGGGGAGAAAGACTGAAAGGGACAGAGGTAACTAAAACTCACTCTGTATGCATAAGGCGTTGCCAAAGAATATTTAAAAAAAGAAAAAAGAAATTGCTTATGGAATGTTTACTGCAATTGCATTGATTTTATATATGAATTTTGGGAACTGATAACTTCATGTTAGGTCATTCAATCCCAAATCCAATATAATACTCCATTTATTCAGGCCTTGCTAACTTCCTCTGACTCTCCTCTGCAAAGAGAATTATGGATGCATAGATTTCTGTTTGCATTCTCTCGTAAGAATGTTATTTGATTAATACTGTTTGTGAATGTGAAATTTGCTGAAGTAAAGAGGAGGCACTGATAGTTTTCAGGTTTATCTTTATTGTTAATTATTTGTACATGGGGGTGGTGCACATGAGTACAGGTACTTATGGAAGACAGAAGAGGCCATTGGATTCCCTGAAGCTGAGTCACAAATAGTTATGAGACACCAGTGTGGGTTCTAGAAACTAAACTCGGGTTCTGTGCAAAAACTGTAAGGACTTTTAAGCTCTGAGCATCTCCAGCCCTCACTGTTTTTAATAGCCCTTGGATTTGACGACAGTTCAGAACCATCCTCTCTGTTCTCTCTGCAGAAGCTATTGATTTAATCAGTGTAGACGATCATGTGTACCTGTACGTGTGTGTGTGTGTGTGTGTGTGTGTGTGTGTGCGCACGCGCGCGCACTCTGTGAAGTATACATGGATTCCAGAGGACATTTCACAAGTGAGCTCTCTCCTCCCTATGTGGGTAATAGGGTTTGACTTCATATGCTCAGATGTGGCAGCAAAGGCTGTTTTTAACTCATGGAGTCATCTCAACAGCCCCATTGTCATTTTAAAGTCATGAAATTAGTCTTTTTTGATTGCTTACCATTTATCTTTTCATTATTTATTTATCTGGTAATATTTGTACACTTATTACCCATGGTGATAACGTTCTTAGCTTTTCTCTAGTTGATCATAAAACCTAGTAAAGTTCTTTGCCACATAAAATATTAGTACACAGACATTACTAACTTAAGGAAACGGCTTTCTACTCAGTTTTCTGAGTTTTTACCACAAAATGCTTGTACTGGCTGGTTTTGTTTCAACTTGACACAAGCTGGAGTTATCACAGAGAAAGGAGCTTTAGTTGAGAAAATGCCTCCATGAGACCCAGCCGTAAAGCATTTTCTCAATTAGGGATCAAAGGGGGAGGGCTCCTTGTGGGTAGTACCATCCCTGTGCTTGGGTTCTATAAGCAAGCAAGCTGAGCAAGCCAGGGAAAGCAAGACGGTAAGTAACATCCCTCTATGGCCTCTGCATCAGCTCCTGCTTCCTGACCTGCTTGTTCTGAGTTCCAGGCCTGACTTCCTTTAGTGATGAACAGCAACATGGAAATGTAAGCTGAATAAACCCTTTCCTCCCCAACTTCCTTCTTGGTCATGATGTTTGTGAAGAATAGAAACCCTAACTGAGACAACGCTTATCAAACGCTGAGTTTTATTTCATATCCCATTACATGACCAACCTTTGCTTCTCTATCCCATTAACACCATGATAATATTGCTAGCTTTTTCTAAAGTTCAAGCATTCTTACAATCCTAAGATTGACCTGGAATATGATATTGAATTCAGTTAGCTAATATTTTTCATTGAACTCACATCATTTATACATTCTTAAATTGTGTGTGTGTGTGTGTGTGTGTGTGTGTGTGTGTGTGTGTGTACGAGTGTGCATGTGGTGTCCATGTGTTTGTATGTGCGTGGTGACTCACATGATCAGTTCTTCTTATTTCATCATGTGGGTCTTGTCAATCAAACTCAGATCATCAAGATTGGTAAAATGCACCTTTGCCTGCTAAACCATCTTGCTGGCCTTCAAATGTGTATATGTGTTCCTCAACACACTAAAGACAAAGGTAAATATAAAAATCACGTTAACGTGTGTGAAATAGAGGCTGACCAGATTGGGGCAGGAGAAAGTAGCTGGAAAACAAAATTAATTTCCATCCTTCCATTTCCTCTGTTGTGCGTAGGATATATTCCACCATGATACTGCATGAAAGAAAATGATCCCCAAAAGAGCTAACAAGACCTTGTAGAAAAGAGAATGGAATTGTCACCTGCCCTGAAACAATAGAATGATTCCATGTATTCATTGCTTTCACTCTCTGGGAAAATTTTAAACATTCTCAGTCTACAAGCATATTTGACTTAATGCTGTGACTGTTGTGAGCAGTCTGAGCGCTGATGGATGTGGAGCTGTTTCCATGCCTAAGGATTTACTGGCTGGAGGATTCAAGACCAGTGATGTGCAGGATACAGACAAATGAGAAGAGACTGGGGAGAGAGCTAGGTTAGAAAAATGCTTTCCATGCAAGCATGTGAACCTGAGTTTGATGCCCAGAAACCACGTAAAAATATGTAGTCCCTTATGCTTATAATCCCAAGACTGAAGAGGAAGAGAGAGATGGATTCATGGGGTTCACTGACCAGTCAGTCTAGCTTACTTAGTAAAGTTCCAAGCCAATAAGAAACTATGACTCAAAATTTTAAAAAAAAGAAAAAAGAAAAGATACCTGAGGAATGGAATCTAAGGTTGACCTCTGGCTCCATGTGCAAGCACATATATGCATCCATACACAAATGAACACACAACACAAAAGAATCAGACAACATATCTGTAAAAAATCCTCACACTGTCTTCCTCCTCAATAAGGGGCTTGGAATGGTCCATCTGCCTTTGCAAATCAAAGAATTTTCGTCAGTTGCTAGGAAACCAAAGTCACCAAATAGATATTGAAGGTATTGTTGTAGGGGGACACCAGTACAGAGGCAATGTTTGTACTGTAAAAACATGTCAACAATGAGCAACGAAGAGGAAAAAATCAAATATGGGGGCTGCAGGTGGTGTATTGGCTCAGTCCTGAACCCTCCCTCATTCTCTTTGAGCAAGCTTTCTGTGATATCCTGGGGTGAAGATCGGTATGAAAGGAAAACTTCGAGCAAGAAGTAATTAATGGTTTAATCAATCTGCTTGTATTTATTGAGCCCCTGCTAAGTGCTCATCACAGCAACTGCAAAGATGATGACACTGAGTTTCTAAATCTCTGCTTGTAAGAACTGAACAGAAGAAAGAGACCTTCCATGAACAGCTAATTATAGTAACAAGGTAGATAACAAGGACCAGTGATGCTGGAAAGGCACGCAGCACAGACTAAGTTAGTAATACTTTCCTTAGGAAAAGACACATGAGAGCTAATGGCTGGAAGGAAAGCCAGTTATCTAAGTGGAGACTACTAAAAAATCCTGAGTCACTGAAGAAACATTGAGCAAAAGAACAAAGCTAGAATAATCACAGCACCTGACTTCAGTAGATCGCAGTGAGATGACTCAAAACCCCTTTCCTGACACACCTCATTTCTTGGGACAAATTAATCTCTATACAGGACCCTGGTCCTGACTCATGGTGGGGGACAGGGCCACAGAGCCAGCCTAAAAAGCTCAACTTGCTGCCAGACATCTTCTGACCTCTACATGCAATTTGTAATGTGTACATCCTCCTTTACAGACAAAAGTACATGTAATTTTTGGAGAAGAGGAAAGAGTTTATTTCATCTTATATCTTATAATACATTATGAACTGTAGTCAGGATAGAAAACCAAATATGAACTTGGAGGCAGACACTGAAGAAAAGTTCATGAAGGAATATAATTACTATCTTGTGTGAACTGATTTCCTATTCTAGCTATTCAGGGATGGCACTTGCAATAGTAAATCATCAGTCAAGAAAATATTCAATGATCCTTTGCCTAATAAACAATCTGATGGAGACATATTCTCAACTGAAGTTCCCTTTTTCAGCTTGACTCCTGTTAGATTATATTTGATAAATAACAAAGAAAGAAAGGAAGATTGATTGATTGATTTTCTCAAAGACCCAGTTCCTGGTTTTGTTGATTCTTTGTATAGTTCTTTTGTTTCTACTTGGTTGATTTCAGCCCTGAGTTTGATTATTTCCTGCCTTCTATTCCTTTGGGTGTATTTGCTTCTTTTTGTTCTAGAGCTTTCAGGTGTGCTGTCAAGCTACTAGCATATGCTTTCTCCAGTTTGTTTTTGGAGACACTCAGCTATGAGTTTTCCTCTTAGTACTGCTTTCATTGTGTCCCATAAGTTTGGGTATGGTGAGTCTTCATTTTCATTAAATTCTAAAAAGTCTTTCATTTCTCTCTTGACGAAGTTATCATTGAGAAGGGTGTTGTTCATCTTCCAAGTGTATGTGGGCTTTCTGTTGTTTTTGTTGTTGTTGAAGACCAGCCTTAGTTGGTGGTGATCTGATAGGATGCATGGGATTATTTCAGTCTTCTTGTATCGACTGAGGCCTGTTTTGTTTTGGAGAAGATACCATGAGGTGTTGAGAAGGTATATTCTTTTGTTTTAGGATGAAATGTTCTATAGATATCTGTTAAATCCATTTGGTTCATTACTTCTGTTAGTTTTACTGTGTCTCTGTTTGGTTTTTGTTTCCATGATATGTCCATTGATGAGAGTGGAATCTTGAAGTCTCCCACTATTATTGTGTGAGGTGCAATGTGTGCAATGAGCTTTGGCAAAGTTTTTTTTTATGAATGTGGGTGCCCCTGCATTTGGAGCCTAGATGTTCGGAATTGAGAGTTCTTCTTGGTAGATTTTACCTTTGATGAGAATAAACAGTCCTTTCTTATCTTTTTTGGTAACTTTTGGTAGAAAGTTGATTTTATTCGATATTTGAATGGCTACTCCAGCTTGTTTCTTGGAACCATTTGCTTGGAAAAATGTTCTCCAGACCTTTACTCTGAGGTAGTGTCTGTCTATGACACTGAGATACACTTCCTGTATGCAGCAAAATGTTGGGTCCTGCTTTCCTATCCAGTATTTTAGTCTATATCATTTTATTTGGGAATTGAGTCCATTAATTTAAGAGGTATTAAGGAACAGTGATTGATGCTTCCTGGTATTTTTGTTGTTACAGGTGGAATTTTGTTTGTGTGGCTATCTTCTTTTAGGTTTGTTGAAAGATTACTTTCTTGCTCTGTCTAGGATGTAGTTTCCCTTTTTGTGTTGGAATTTTCCATCTATTATCCTTTGCAGGGCTAAATTTGTGGAAAGATATTGTATAAACTTGGTTTTGTCATGGAATATCTTGTTTTCTACATTTATGGTAATTGAGAGTTTTGCTGGGTTAGTAGCCTGGGCTGGCATTTGTGTTCTCTTAGGGTCTGTGTGACATCTGTCCATGATCTTCTAGCTTTCATAGTCTCTGGTGAGAAGTCTGGTGTAATTCTGATAGGTCTGCCTTTATATGTTAATTGACATTTTTCCCTTACTGCTTTTAATATTCTTTCTTTGTTTTGTGAATTTGGTGTTTTGACTATTATGTGATGGGAGGAATTTCTTTTCTGGTCAAATCTATTTGGAGTTCTGTAGCTTATTGTATGTTCATCGGCATCTCTTTCTTCAGGTTAAGGAAGTTTTCTTCTATAATTTTGTTGAAGATATTTACTGGCCCTTTAAGTTGGGAATCTTCACTCTCATTTATACCTATTATCCTTAGGTTCAATCTTCTCATTGTGTCCTGGATTTCTGGGATGTTTTGGGTTAGGAGCTTTTTTGCATTTTGCATTTTCTTTGACCATTGTGTCAATGTTTTCTATGGTATCTTCTGCATCTGAGATTCTTCTATCTCTTGTATTCTGTTTGTGATGCTTGTATCTGTGACTTCTAATATTTTTTCCTAGGTTTTCTATCTCCAGATTGTCTCCCTTTGTGATTTCTTTATTGATTCTATTTCCATTTTTAGATCCTAGATAGCTTTGTTCAATTCCTTCACCCATTGGTTGTGTTTTCCTGTAATTCTTTAAGGAATTTTTTATGTTTCCTCTTTAAGAGATTCTACTGTTTACCTGTGTTTTCCTGTATTTCTTTAAAGTGGTTATTTATGTCCTTAAATTCCTCTATCATCTTTGCGAGATGTGACATTTAAATCAGAGTCCTGTTTTTCTGGTGTGTTGGGGTATCCAGGGCTTGCTGTTGTGGGAGAACTGGGTTCTGATGATGCCAAGTAGTGTTGATTTCTGTTGCTTATGTTCTTGCCCTTGCCTTATGCCATCTGGATATCTCTGGTATTAACTGGTCTTGCTGTCTCTGACTGTGGCTTGCTCCTCCTGCAAGCCTGTGTGTTAGTTCTCCTGGGAGACCAGTTCTTTCTGGGGTGAATTTGGCAATGGAGAGCTGTGGCACAGAGTTAGCTCTGGGGTACAGACAGAAACCTGAAGGATTCTGTCCCCGGCTGTTTCTTGGTTCCTGTGTCCTGATGACTCTGGGCTGGTCCCTCTTGGGCCAGGAATTTGAGCAGAAGTGGTAGTCTTACCTGTGCTCACAGGAGTGTCAGCACTCCAAAGAGACCAGCTCTCCTCCTGGCAGTATTTGGGTATGGAATACTGTGGCACAGGATCAGCTCCGGTGCAGACAGAAACCGGAAGGATCCTGCCAAGGCTACTCCTCAGTTCCTATGTCTTGAGGGCTCCGGGCTGGCCCTCAGAACAGAAGTGGTGGTTTCACCTGTGCTCATAGGTATGCCTGCACTCCTAGAAGACCAGCTCTCTCCCGGCAGTACTTGGGTATTGAGCACTGTAGCACAGAATCAGCTCCAGGTGCAGATGGAAGTACATGTAATTTTTAAATTAAAAATTCTTTATCCTATACACTCCTTAGTCTTTCTTTTGGGGAAGAGATTTAGTTATCTTCATTTTTGGCTTAAAATACATGTTTAAAAAGTAGAAGGGACAAGGTGAAAGATGGATAAAGCTAATGCAATGACTTGAAATTCTGTCAGAGTTAGGATCAATATAAAAGGACTGACAAACACTTAAAGAAAATCATGACAAGAAGTCTGAATAAGACATGAATGAGTTGAATCTTATTATTAAATCAAAACCCTATATGGAAACTATCTAACGAAATGGCATCTAATGTTGTCTAACATATTGCCACACATAAGGAAGTCAGTCTAAGAAAAAGGTTCTCTTCATGCCTGGTGTGATGAAGAGAAAGCAGCTCTGTTGCAGTTCAAATACATTGTATTAGATCCTCAAGTAAATAATCAAACTATATTAAGTTTAAAAATTAAAATTAAATAAAAGGCTTTTTCAAAACATCTACTACAAAATCATAGTAATCAAGACAGCAACCATGGCAATGCCATGTGCATGGCAATGTGCTCCTTTAAACCCTGCCTTTGGAGGCTGAATCAGGAGAATGGTGAATTTGAGGCTAATGTAATGACATAGTGACTTGAAGGCTAGTTGTACTATAGAGTGAGAAATTCTCTTGTCTAATTGGTCTCCACAAGACAACACATTACTAGCATAAAAGTGGGCACGTGGACTAATAGATGAAAATCCAGAGCGCAGATATAAATGCAAGTGTTGATAACGGACAACTGGTCTCTGTCAAAAGATGCCAAGAACACGAGTAGGTGAAGAAACAGTCACTTCAGTCAATCATGTTAGAGATATTGAATTTCTACATGGGTCTTTACCCAATATTACATGCAAAGTTCAACTTAAATAGGATAAAACATACTTAAACATGAGTTTCTGAAAGCAGGAGAAACCTTAACCTAAAAAGTGTCCTGACATTGCTCTAAGCAGTGGTTTTTGTAGAACAGGCAACAGAAGACTAGAACTGCAGCAAACTATGAAACTGGACAACAGAGGAAGCAAACAGCAGAGTGAAGGAACAACCTGCTGGAATGAGAAGAATACTTGCAGACAGACACCTGACAAGGGACTGGCATTCAAAGTACGTAAGGAACTCACACAACACAATAACAAGAAAACACCTTGATTGAACATAATGATAAAAGACCTGGATAGACATTTCTCAAAGAAGACATATACATATCCAGAGATGCTATGTTTTGAATGTGAAGTTGCCCTCATAAAGGCATGTGTTTAAACACTCAATCCCAGCTGGTAGTGCTATTTGGGAAGGTTGTGGATGACTTTTGAGAGGAAATGGATGACTGGAAGATGAGGTTTAAGGGCTTCTAGCCAGTATCACTTCCTGTTCTCTCCCTTCTCTCTCTGTCTCTCTGTCTCTGTCTCTGTCTCTGTCTCTGTCTCTCTCTCTCTCTCTCTCCCCTCCATCCTCCCCCTACACACACACACACACACACACACACACACACACACACCCAACTGTGGATATAATGTAACCAGATGGCTTCTGCTGCCCTGTCTGTCTTTTCTCTGAGTGTATTCCTCTGGTACCATAAGACAAAATAAACAAACACAGTCTCCCTTAAGTTGCTTTTCTCAGGGTATTTTATCACAGTAATGTGAAAAGAAACTGAGATCAACAAGTACATGAAAAGATGCCCAATGTCAGTTATCATTAGAGAAATAAATATTAAAACAGCAAAGCAATATAGCCTTAACCGCTAGAATGGCCATGATGAAGGAGAGTGTTAAGTTTTGGAGAGGATGCTGTGAAAAGACAACCTTTTACACTGTTGGCAGGAATGTAAATTAGTACAGCCTTGTGAAAAACAGCATAGATTTTTTTTTTGCTGTTGTTATTTTAAAAGTTAAGAACTACCATATAAACCAGAGTCTCCACTCTGGACATCTGAGGAAAATAAAATTGATGGGTCACACCCAGATGTATAGCATCATTATGAATGATAGCCAGGATGTGAGCTCTACTTCTGTGCCTATCTCTGAATGAACAGAATATTCTTATACCTGCATTAAAATACTATGTGGCCTTAAAAAATAGAAAACCCTGTTGTTAGCCACACAGAGAAACCTAGAGGACATTTCCTTAAGTGAAATATGCCAGACATAGAAAGATAAATATGAAAAGATCTTACCTAAACATAAATCCTTAAAAAGCTGAATTTATAGAAACCTAGGGTGGACGGTGATTACAGTGGTAGGGGAGACATGAAAAGGAAGATGTTAGTCACAGTATATAAATTTCCAATGAAACAGTAAATACTTTCCACTTGACTACTGCATAACATGACAACCACAACAAGCAATGATATATGGTATAATATATGGTAATAATCAGATAATGTATTGTGAATACATGAGGTATTGCATATTTGCAACTTCTGAGAGCAGACATGAAGTGTTCTTACCATACATGAATAAATATATAAGGTGATAGATATGTTAACCAGATACTCACTCACTTCATCAAAACACTGTGTTCTATACCGAAACATAAAAGCAGAGGTTACGGATACAGCGCATTCGATAGAACGCATGCCCAACACATGCAAAACCTTAGGTTGAATCTGAAGCACACATAAACCCAATATGGTGATGCGCAATTATAAGTCCAGCTCTGGGAAGGCTGAGGCAAGAGAATCAGGAATTCAAGATTAACCTTAAGTAGTAGTGAGTCTACACAGCGCAAGAGGATCAGGAATTCAAGATTAACCTTAAGTCGTAGTGAGTCTACACAGCTCGAGGCCAGCCTAGACTATATAAGACCCTATCTCAAAAAATAAATGTATTTCTAAAGATTTATCTTATTATTTTTAATTATGTTTGTATGAACATTTGTGTAGGTACCTGTGAAGGACCAGAAGATGGTCCTGCAGAGCCTAGAGCTGGAATTATGCATGATTGTGAGCTACAGGACAAGGGTGCTGGGAATCAAACGTGATTCCTCTGTAAGAGCAATATGTGTCCTTAATCATTAAGCAATCCCCTCTGCCCCCACAAAATGTAATTTGTGTTTCTCAAATATGGCTTATTAAGTATGGAAGTGTGTATATGTGTGTATGTTTTTGCACATGTGTGCAGGCATAGTAGTAAAATGACAAGGAAAATAAAACAGTTATAAGCAAAAATACAGTAAGACATAGTAAATTCCCAGGAGAAAAGAGGGCTAACCACATGTGTTTGGGACAACCACAATATGGTCGAGGCATGCTATTCTGTATAAGACTCAAGAATTAAGAATGGTGGGTGTCACACCCTGAGGACACTGCTCTTCTTCTGAACAGGAGCCCTTAAAGATTAAGCAGAAGACTGACATTAATCGAAAGAAACTGCCTGCAGAGCAGCTTCTTAGGAAGAACAAAACCCTAAAAATCCTGCCAATTCCTTCTACTTGCAACATTTTCTATCCACTGAAGACCATCCATTCATACCACTCCTCAGTTCATATATATATATACATATATATATATATGTATATATATGTATGCATATATATGTGTATATATATATACATATATATGTATATATATGTGTGTGTGTATATATACATATATATGTGTGTGTGTGTGTGTGTGTATATATATATATATATATATATATATATATATATATATATCCACACCCCTTAGTCAGTAAAACACCTGCCTTGCAAGTGTAAGGACCTGGAGTTTGGATAGATGAGACCCACATAAGAAACCGGGCACAGTGGTATGCACCTGCAATCCCAATGATAGTAAGATAGACACAGGCAGATCTATAAAACCCCACTTGCCAGTTAGCCAGGTATGTATCGGCCAAGTTCTGGCCCAAGAGATCCTGTCTCAAACAAAACAGCAACAGCAGCAGTAGCAGCAGCAATAACAACAGATGGATATGTGCCTGAGGAATGACAACCAAGGTTGTCCTCTGACCTCCAAATGTGCACCAGGAATACATGCACACACACACACACACACACACATACACACACACACACACAACTGCCCAAATTGCTCATCCTCCTGTAGGAGAACATGGATAGAGCAATGCATGAAAAACCAAGGAGAAAAGTTGGCCACTTCTGAAACTTTCCATCTCAGTAGAGAGCTTGCCAGCTACTTTCTTCTTTTCTACTACGAAACTCATTCTCCTTTCTCTGACTTTGAAACTCTGATGAACAAAGCAGATAACAGATGGGTCCCCTGACTTTGAGTGTGTGAATAAACAGCTGTTGTTAATTTTGTCTGGGGCCTAGAATGGCTGTGACATTATAGAAACCACAGGACCTGGAGTATACTGGGGATGAAGAGTTAGACTAGATGTGAAAAGACAAATGAGGGCACTGGTACTCTGGTCCATGAAGGGAGCATGAGGAGGGGAGAGAAGGCAGAAGCCCCGAGCAAGGTGGAGCCAACAGAGACTGAAAGGTACAAGAAGTTCTAGAAGGGAATAGAGGGAAGAATTAAACCCAGTGTCTGATACCCAGGAGGGAAGGTTTGCATACTCTGAGTGGGTGGTGGTGAGGGATTGTGGGCCACCTGACAAGGATGCTGGGAACCAAGCACAGATCCCACAGCAGCGTTTCAAGTACCTTTAACCTGCTAGATGTCTTTCTAACCAAGACGTTTGGGTGCCAAATCCAAATCTTCTGTTCCCAGGGATTATACTTAGAACCTCATGCATTTTGGTCAAATACACTGCCGCCGAGCTACATCCTCCAGCTAAATGAAGCTTAAAATCATGAATAAGGGAAATATTATACATTTAACAGCAACAACAGGAACTGCGCTTTTATACAAAATAGGTGCAATATAAGTTTTTTTTTCACATAAGCCCCTCAAAATTAGAGCAAAAAAAATAGAGCAAAAAAAGTTAAAAATAAAGTAAAATAAAATAAAACAAATGAAAAGCACGGTCTGACTTTGGTCCCAATATGCACAGAACTGCCTTCCCATGGTCAAGCCTCAGGACCACCCACAGGTACAGACGTGAAGTCCTGCAGCAGAAGTTTCCAGAGTATAACTCTCCTCAGTTAGCCACAACAGGACATCTTCACTAGGACACATGTTACTTAACTACTAAGTTTTTCTCTCATTTCTCCACTTCTGTGACTCACCGAACAACAGGGCTCACAATGGGATTGTCTGTCTTCTATCTGGTCCACCAGCTGCCATTTTCCTTCATAAACAGAAGCCCTTTGGAATGAGAATTGAAGTTTAATTTTTGTCACCATGGCTCCCTTTCCATATCTCTGTCTCCATCTGTCTCTGTCACTGTTTCTTTGCCTTACTGCATTTTTTGTGTCTATAGCAGTATGTGTGCATGTACGTGTGTGTCTGTACGTGTGTGTGTGCAGGTACACATTCACGTATGCCTGATTACTTGTCAACACTGGTCTCATTCCTCAGGAGGCATCCATATTGAATTTTTTTTAAGACAGGGTCTCTCACTAGCCTAGAAGTCACTAGATAGGTCAGGGATCTGCCTGCCTTCTATCTCCATTACTGTGATTGCAAGTTTATACCACCATGTCTGGCTTTTACTTGAGTTCTAAGGATCCAACTCTCAAGTCCTCATGTTTGAGCAGCAAGATCTTCAGGCTCCTCTGTATTTCTAATTCAGCCTCTAAAATCTACCTTTCTCTGTCCTAAAACATCTCTACCAGGTTTCCTCTTTTAAGCTATGAAAATAGGACCAAGACCCAAAAGGACACAATTAGTTATTTCCCAGAACAATAGGTACATTCTTATGATCTAAATTAGGCCTTTCTTGAATTCCAGGCATAGGATGAAGCATGAATATACATACACACACATACATATTCAAAAACACACATACATACTCACATGTAATATAAATACATATACATAATCAAACATCACACATATGTACATACATTCACAGATATACATTCACACATACATACATATACACATACACATAGAATTCATATAAACACATACACAGTCATATAAACACATTCATATGATCACATATACATACACTCGTATATACATGTATATATGAGTGTATGTATATGTGATCATATGTGTGTGTGTGTGTACATGTGTGTGTGTGTATGAGTATATATGTGGTATGTGGCATATATATATATATCACTCATGTATGAAAAATCTCAAACACACATCTACAACTCACATGTACTCACGCGTGAGCACATATGTGCACACACACACATTTATGACCTTCTGTTAATTCATTCAGCTCTTTAAAAACAAACTTAAGAACAAAGAACGCACAATTATACCCATAATCCTAAGCATGGAGCACCTGCCTAAGAGGTCCTTAACCAAGGGTAACTGCGTGAGTGCTTAATAAATGCATCCTCTGGATAACTTTAATGTAACAAAGAAAAGGAGACAAGCAGGCATCCCTGACATGAGCAGAGTAATTAAAAGCAGCACCATAAAGATCATTACAGGAGACAGAAACTATAACTAAATGTAGCACAAGTTACAAACCACACTGAGAATAAACCACCAGGGAACTTCCATCTTTGAAGAGAGATCTAGCATACAGCTTTGTATGTGACATATGACCCTCAAACACACACACAAAAAAAATCAGCTCATTCACAATTATTTGCCCAGCTGCAATGTCCTCAGAGACTACAACAAATGCAGCCAGCAGTCGCTATGATTTGTCCTTGCAAAGCCAAGGCTCTGTGGAGGCAACTAGGATTCTAAAGTTCAGACATTCCAGAAGCCACTGCATGGGTAGCCTCCCCCATAGTAACTAGGGTTTCTTACATAAGCAGGAATGAACTCTCTCCCATGCATAAAACGTATTCGCTTTGGCCTCGGCCATTCTCATCTAGGGTACAGACATACAGTAGAGGTTCCATTGTGATCCGTTCCCTGAAGGAGTGAGTGCTTTGAACAACTTGAGAGCATAGGCAAACTGGAAGCAGGCTGACGGATGGAGATGTAAACATGAAAGTTTAATGAGCATTCGTCCTGCACACCTAAAAGGAAATGGTAAATATTTCATGCCCTGCTCAGCAGGGCTTCAAGCATCTGGTACCATTAGTGGGATGTTCCTCATCTCTTCCCAAGAGCCAACACTGGCCTGTACTATTTTGTGATAATCAAACTTAGCCCAACTTCTTCACCATCGAATATTGAATCATCACAGGAAGACTCCATTTCACCCCATTCCATGACCTGATATGCTTTCAAATACTAATAAAGCAGAGCTCCAAATGAATGGAACACTCAAGACAATTAAAATGTCACTTTTGGTGAAACATCGCAAAGTAAGCAAACATACAGTGAATGTTCTTGGAAATCTGTTTTCTGTACACCTTTAGAAAATGGATCATCAGTATAGATGAAAGAACATCTACGGTATGACTGTTGAACTTCCCCTACATTAGGAATGGCTGGGTCAGTATGGACATTTATTGTACATGAGAAACAGATCATTCCTGCTTGTGTAAGAAGCCTTAAATATTTCAGAGGAGCTACACATGTAGTGGGCACTTGAATAGCTGAAAAACAAAACCAGAGGGTTGCTTTGGGTTTAGAGACTCTTCTAAGCCCAGGATGTAGTTGGCACAACTTATCAGGCAGTCAAAACAAGCAAACAGAAGAAGAACATCAGGAACAAGACATCCCACAGGGAATGCAGAATCAAACAGATAAATATCAATTTGACTATGCTGGGCAAGTAGCTTGTAGAAAGCAAAGCCAGTATCAGAGGGAATTCAAGAGTCTGAGTCGGGTTACTTAAGAATCCCACTCTTCACAGCAAGGGCAAAGACACCCTGTTCCATGTTGGGAGAACACAGAACAGCAGTGAGAAATGCTTTGTGCAGCTAACTGGAGGTGAGGTAGATTCCATTCTTAAATACTGGAAGCCTTGAGATGGACAAAAGCATCCCCAGAGCACTCTGGGATATGCACTCAGAGGCAAGGGCCTTGAGTCACCCACGAGTGAGCTACAGAGAACCCAAGGAGCATGGAAATTAGCAACATGATTACGGGTGTCTAGCTCACGGTCTTGAAGAATTATCTACTCTCTCTGAGTCTCACATATCTGGTTTAACAGTACCTGACTTGAGTGTTACCAAACTAGCCAATTTCCTAAGGTTATCCAAGGAGCAGGAATGGGCTCAGTTGGTACAGTGTTCGCTTAGAATTCAAAAGGCCAGAGACAGCTCCCTGCTTGTGCATTCTAAACAAATGCAGTAACAACTGAGCCACATCTCTGCCCCTTGGCACTTTTGCCTGCTTTTAGAATCCTTTTCCTCCTACTAGTTGCCTCGCCCAGGCCTGATATGAGGGTTTGTGCCTACTATTGTGGCATGTTTGATTGCTATCCCTGGAAAGCTTGCTCCTTTCTGAAGGGAAAGAGAGAGAGGAGGAAATCTTGGGAAGATGGGAGGTGAGGGAAGGAAAAATTGCAGTTGAGATATGTGAGGGAAGATTAATTAATTAATTAATTAATTAATTAATTTTAAAAATTCAGTCCCAGTATTTCATAAACCACAATTGGTAATTTAAGAAGTTCACAAACTCAAGGACATCCTTCACTACGTAAGTTTGAGGCTAGCCTGATTTACATGAGATTCTGTTGTCAATAAATTAATTAATTAAATCACCCCCTAAAGGCATTCAATATATTTGACATCCAATGTCATTTTCAAATCATCCTGCCTCATTTATCCTCCCCATCTAAAAAAACATTTTTATGTTTTGGTTAATATTTATTTTAATTTTAAAATAAATCTCATTTTAACATAATATTAAAAAAAAAAAAGAGGAGCAGGAGGAGGTGGGCTGTCCCCTCTAAGCTGCATCTGCCTGTCTCCCTTCATTGTGCCTCATCCTCCACCAGGTGTGCAATAGTCTAGACCTCACCTCTGTCCATGGTGCTAGTCAACAGTTATGTACTTCTCTTTGGATTGAAAGTTCTTTAAGATTTAGTGTGTGTGTGTGTGTGTGTGTGTGTGTGTGTGTGTGTGTGTGTGTGTGTGTGTG
>JANHMN010000009.1:21005751-21023251 GCA_030674055.1 Rhabdomys pumilio
GTGTGTGTGTGTGTGTGTGTGTGTGTGTGTGTGTGTGTGTGTGTGTGCGCGTGCGCGTGCACGTGCGCGCGTGTGCGTGTGTGTGTGTGTGTGTGTGTGCGTGTGTGTGTGTGTGTGTGTGTGTGTGTGTCTATATACGCACGAGTGCAATGCCCAAGGGGGAAGATGAAAGGTGTGAAATTCGCTAAAACTGAAGCTACAGTCAGCTGTAAATTGCCTAAAGGAGGTCCTCTGAAACATAAGCAAGCCTTACTCCTCACTGCTATGCCATATATATATCATATACATATATATTATATACCATACATATATCAGGCCCCTAAGTCTGATCTCTGATGATGAAACATGTCTGTCACCCAGTAAAGGGACTTCAGGAATGGAGGAAATAAACAAGACAGGCACAGTAAAGGCTACAAGAAGCTAATGAGTGTTTTTGCCTTAGCTAACAGTGGTCCCAACTCAATCTATGGAAAATAATTCAATTCCCATTTAATATATCAGAATCATTGATAACCTCAAAATGATCACTTAGAAATGGTACGTTATTATAGGCAGAAGTGGAGGCTCTATTCTAACTGCATCAAAGCATCCAAGTTTCTCTTTTCAGGGAAAAGGCATTATCAAACTGTAATAATCTCACTTGATCATTTATTCTACAGCTAAAACAAAACAACTCTAGCCAGCTAGGGAATCTAGCTATATGTGCTTCCTCTGACCTAGGTCCTTTGGGTGAGCCAGCGCCTAAGAGCTCTCCTTCTATTTCTAATTTACAGCATTCATTATCCAGAGAACCAATGGTGGCCTCCCAGGCAAGCTGACCCCAAAGCCCTTCTGATTTCAACTTGATAAGAAACATTGAATTAATTAAGTCCAAGCGCCATGAGCTTTATACTATGGTTGTGGTCTCCCCAGTGAGAGCCACACACATAGAAACACAGTGAGAGCTGAGAAACCTCTAAGAGTCAGGTTAGTGTGGAGAGAATATCTCTCTCTCTCTCTCTCTCTCTCTCTCTCTCTCTCTCTCTCTCTCTCTCCTATCTTTGTCTTTCTGCTTCTGTCTCTGTCTGCGTGTGTGTCTTTCTCTATGTGTATGCATGTGTAATTTTTATGTACATATGCACACACGTGTATATTCAGGTACATGTGTGTGCAAGTGCACATGTATGCACAGACCAGAAGTTGGCCTTCCTCAAATACTTTTCATGTTTTGGAAACATGGTCTTTCACTGAACCTGTACCTCACAATTTTGGCCACATTGGCTTCCCAGCTCAGGGGATTTTTCTATCTCCACCTCCCAGTGCTTTGCCTTGCTTTTTACATATAAGTACAGGGATTCTAACTTAGGTCCCCATGCTACACAGAAGCACTTTCATGACTATATCTCCCCAGTCCGTTACTTGCTTTTCAGTTCTTTCACTTAGTAGGGAAGGTGGGGACTGCTGGCTCACAGAGGTCCAAGGTGCACACGCTCCTCTGGTGATGTATTGTGCAAGAGCAGGGCCACTTCTAAGTAGCTGGTTCCACATCTGGCCACTAAAGAAAGAGACCAAATACCTGGGTCTCCTTCCCTTCCACCTAGCTGGTTTCCTCATTCAGCATTCTAGAAAGTACAGGAAACAAAGTGAGAGACTAGGCTGCCCCTGGCCTGGTTTTATGCTTCAAATTTGAAATTGGGTTGTCCTATCACACAGCCACAGTATGAGTGGCATGAAGAGGTAAAACAAGTGCCCCGGTTATGCCTGACCTTTTGACAGTGAAATGCTACTGTCAGGGCTGGGAAGCTGTTTCAACAGTTAGGAGGGCACGTTGTTCTTACAGAGGACCTAAGTTCAGTGGTTCTCAGCACCTCTATAAAAAAGCTTACCTGTAAGGCCAGATCCAGGAGGATCTGATGGCACTCACCTCCATGGGCACCTGTACTCCTGCACAAACCTACACACACACACACACACACACACACACACACAGAGAGAGAGAGAGAGAGAGAGAGAGAAAGAGAGAGAGAGAGAGAGAGAGAGAGAGAGAGAGAGACATACACACACACAAGTTTAAAAACAATAAGGAATAAATCTTTAAAAAGAAAAAAATAGTCTCTTTACATACAACATTCAGGCAAGAAAACCATGCAATCAAATTGAAAAAAAACATTTTTTTTATAAAAAGCTCATGCTGTTTTAAATGTTTACTATTTTGTGCTGGTCTACATCCACATTCATAACTATCACAAGCTCTGAACATGGAAGCTCTTTTCATGTCACTCTGCCAGAAGCTGGGTAACAGCTTGGAAAGAAAGCAAGTGTCTCAAGGTAACTATTCCCAATGGTTGCCCTCAAGCATGGCTGAGGGGTTAGAAAGGTAAGTCTAGGTCTCAATGATAAAATCTGCATCCCTGCATCGCTCCACAAGACTTCCAGGCCGTTTAGCCTGTCAGAAAGCCTCCTCTTCTCAGAAGTTGTCACTTTTTATATAACTCTGGGGAGGGACCTTGTGAATCTTATACACTATAGGAGTTTTCTGAGACGTGTGAGTTGTCGACTTCTAGAGTCTTCTACATTTTCTTTAATGTTAAGGATTTAATGAACCTCCCTCCCAGAGAGAATGGTTTCATGCCAAGGTAATTGCACGACATTACACAACATTCCCTTATATTAGCACCAGCATCGTTACTCTTGACAAAACTAAAGTTGTAGGGGGTGTGAGGGTTTGTGGTGCCTGCATTCAGTGTTCTTAGTACCTCAGCCTCCCAGAAGTTTCACTTTAGGAGATGTACTTTTAAAGTGAAAATCAAATCTAAACAGATGATGGCAGGCCACGAAAACATACTCTCTTCTGGGCCTAATTGCAATTAGCACATAAACTCAGCCTCAAATTATGATGTATTTAGCACTGGAAATTAAGTTCATTAATTATTGTGCAGCCACCTCTGAAATCTTGCAGCTAGTCCATCCTCTGAATAAAATATTTTCAAATTAATGGCATACTTATTCCTGCTTATTAACAATTTAATAGCTCTGTGTTAAGCATTTTGAATAAGTGCAAAAAGAGTGGTAGGTGAGAGGAAGATAAACAGAACAGCAGCACCCTCAGCTGGACAGCAAGAGAAGTGAGACTTCGTGGAAGAACTGTCTCCCTGGGAGCTCAAGCAGGGCAGAGCTGAGCCAGCACTTCTCTCAGTACACTGGGAAAGCACGCAGTTCATTATTCTCTTAACATTTTAAATTGGCACTATAAAATGGGTGCTTATACCCCCATTTTTTTCCCTTTTTGCAATGGAACGTGTTTCGGGTACCAAGAACTGTGCTGGACTCTGAAGAATCAAGGTAGAGCAAGACAGTGTTTGTCCACAGAACATCTTAGACCATTTGGACAATAAACACAAAGCTATAAAGTAAGTCTACTATGTGGTGCATCCTACCATGGGACACACAGAATCAAGCACGGGAAATCCTAAGTGCTTAAAAAGAGGATTTAGCTAGACAAGACTGGGAGAAACTAGTCAAACTTCCAGAAGGAGGTGATGCTTAGCCAAACACAAAAGGATAAACACCTCATGTTCTCCCCCTCACTTGTATCTATGCTATTTCTTCTAGCTGCGTCTTCATGGCCTTACCGCTACTCCACAAGCACAAGTGCAAACCACACAAGTGCAAATCACAACACAAACCACCCCTCTAATTTACTAAGGCATATTTGACCATGAAAACTGCAGTCACTTTTTGAGGCAGGGTCTCCCCTATCCCAGGCTGGCCTCAAACTTCCCGTGTAGCCAAGTGCAATAGTTAATCTCGGTCGTCAATATCATAGGATTTAGAATCTCCGGGATTGTCTGTGAGAAAACTTCTAGATGGAATTCATTGAGGTGGAACCACTCTGAGTGAGTGGCATAATCCTGGCAGTAAGCCAACCAAGAGAGCTGAGCACGTCTTTCCTCTCTTTCTGCTTCCCCACTGTAGATACAGTGTGACCAGCTACATTGTCCTCATGCAGCTTTCCCACTCCAATAACGTACATCCTCAACCTGTGAGCCTAAACAAGCCCTTCCTTAAGGAACTTCTTGCCAGGCAGCAACAACAGAATAAAGAAATCTATAAATGCAATCCACTTGAGGGGGAAAAAAATCAAGGTTGGTTAAAGAGATGACTAAATGGTTAAGAGCATTGGCTGCTCCTCAAGAGATCCCAGTTCAATACCAAGCACTCACACAGTAGCTCACAGATACCTATAACTCCAGTTCCAGGACATTAGATACCCTTTCCAGCCCTCTGTGGGCTTTAGACATGCTAATGGTACACAGACATTTGTGTAGGCAAAACACCCATAGTCATAAAATAAAAATAAATAAGTCAATATTTAAATGAGAAAGCTAAAAAGAAGATATGTCACGCTACAAATTTAAAGTGAGTTAAAAGTCACAGTGTATACACATAATGCTAAAAACATACCAAGAAAAAAATATTCAAAGTAACAGAAATGGAGATAAAAATGCAGACTTGCTTGATATACCCTAAAAGATCATAGAATGAAACAGAGGGAAACAAGCATAAGAGATACATACTTAAAATAAGAAGACAAAGTGCTCACGTGGGAGGGGATGTAGCCACTCAGAACTATTGGTGGTTGAACGCTGCCTGGAAAGCGTAACTGCTTTCTTTAAGGTTGTGACTCATATACGTCCCCCATGCTCTCCACATTGGATGGCCGTACAAGTATACAGACAGAATTCCTGGGACTCAGTGAGCTTTAAAAAAAAGAATAAAGAGATAAAGTTGGATGGGTATAGAATGGGGAGGGAGGTCTTGGAAGATACAGGGGAAGAGGATGAAAATGTTTAAATTATAAGCATGAGGTTCTCAAAGAATTAATAAAATACATTTAAATACAAAAAAATAAAAAGTTAAGACTTTTCATCACTAGGTGATAGAATCTTGTAGATCATTTTCTGCTTTTGCATTCTTGACGTTCTCTGTACAATGAGGATTCCCTATAGTTATAAAACTCAATGAGAGCTTTTCCTTGAAGGCTCAGCATGCTCATCCCACGTGCTCTGAAGGCTATCAGGAGCCAAGCACACCATTGTGAGATGAAAGTTCTCTCTGTGCCTTTGTGCACTTCTGAGCTCACTTTCTTGGCTCAACCTTGGGGACTTCTTTGAAATCACATGAAATTTAAAATGTTATCATCAAGGTCATTTTTTCCTCCAAAATTGAAGCATCTGTTGGCTCCTAACTATCACCCATGACAAAGAAATCTCACTAAAATATCTACAAACTTTAGGTTGCTTTAGCATTTAGTGCACATATTTCTTAATTCCACTTCTTTTGTCTAAAACCAGAAGAATTCAAGGACAATGTTATAAATTTCTTTTCCCTTACTCGGGGTGCCCTACACAATTTATGGAGGACAAATTGTTCCCCTTACCTTCCTTTTCTGTATCTATGTGTATATGATGTGTGAGCATATTTTTGTGTACATGCATATATGAGTGCATGGCTACGTGTGCACAAGTGTGCACATGCATGAGGTCAGATGTAAACCTCAGATGTCCATCTTCAAAAGCCTTCCAACCTCATTTTGTTTGCTTGATTCTAAGACATGGCCTCTTGTGGGCTTGGAGCTCACAAAGTAAGATTAGCTGCCTAGCCAGTGAACCCTGAAGATACACCTGTCTCTACATCCCCAGCCCTGGAATCACAAGTAAATACAAGCTATCTTGCACAGCTTTTTGACATGGATTCTGGGGCCTGCCTAAACTTGGGCTTTTATGCTTATGCAACAAGAATTTTACTGACTAAGCCATCAACCCAGCCCTCTCCAAACCTTTCTGAAATAGACACTAAGTCTGTTTGAAGACCAAGGGCCAGTATCCAGTCAGTCACAGTATCTCTGCTTCATATTTAAACTGAGACACAAAACAAAGGGCAGCATGGTTCTTTCTCCTTCTAGATAAAATTGTCTATTGTGGTGTAACGGAAGTCAGCAGCCATGTTCTCTTCCTGTCTGATACAGAGCAATAATACAGAACAAAGGGCATTCTATAGTCTCAGTGTGTGCCTTTGTGAACTACAACAAGCAAACAATCGCTGGTGACAGACCAAACTTGTTCTGTGGGACATTTGATGGAACACAGCAAAGCTGCTGAGTGAGATCATTAAGTTTCACACTCACAGAAGACCCATCTCTATCATCCTTCTTAAAAGGAGTCTGAGAGTAATCTGATGTCTTTTCCTTTTCAATTTCAGATAGGTGAGAGTTGGTGGGCTTCATTTGTCAGGAAGAGCATTCTACTTTTGTCCAGAAAGGAAAGCAATTCATTATTTCAAGAGATAACCCCACAAGAAATTCATCCAGTTGTCCAAGGTGGGAATAGAAGTTCTTAACCATACTGAAGAACAGGAATGAACATAAAACAAATTGATGCATAAGCTCGAAATAAATTAAATTGACATAAGACTGTCAGGCTGACTTAGGGGATAACAGCATTTTCTGCACAGGCATAAGGACCAGCACCCATATAAGCTAAGTGTGGCCACATGAAGCTGTGTCTGCAAACCAAAGAAGATAAAGACCAATGGGACTTACTGCCAGCCTAGTTCCAGGTTCAGTGAGAAACCAACACTGTATCGAGAGCATAATGAGGAAAGTATGTCCTCCTCTGACCTTCACAAATACATGCATTGGCACATGAAGATACATACATGTGTGTGTGTGTATATATATATATATATATATATATATATATATATATATATACAGTACATATACAGAGACATGAAAAATGCAATCTACAGATTAGTTTCAGGTCTTAAACACCTGATCCCAAAGGATGGAAATATACAATAGAACATTAAAAATAATTATAGGATTACTTCTTTCCATGTACCTTTCTTTATCCAAAATAGACATGAAGATTAATAAGTGCCTTATAACATATCCTGGAGGACAAATGAGTTTTACAAAGTGAGAAAAATTAGAATTTCCATAGCTTCAGTATTTGCAGCAAGAATGTCTTGTGTGCTTATAGCACCTAGCTTGTGGATCTGGTAGACTCAATGTCCCACACCAGAAGCAATAATGAGATTACTCCATAGTGAATATATATAACTAGCTATAACCCTAGACTTAATAATTATTTTTATACATGCCTGCCTTATATAAATCACATTAGTTACCTTCTTTTAAATTTTGAATTTTCTATATTTTTTTCTCTCCTCCATCCCTGACTGGAACCCCTCCAGTTTCTCAGAACTATAAAAACTAGGTCTATGGTTTTTTATGGCAGTTTATACTATCTAATAAAAACATTTCCATCAGTCCAGTTCAGTTTGCCTTCACAATATTCTTTAGATGAGGCATCCAAAGCATGGGGCATGTTTTCTCAAGGATTTAGAGACTAAAATTTTAAGCAGAAATGTTCAAAATGACTGGATTCTGGAGATAGAGTCTTCTTGATAGTTTCCTTCTGTCTGAGTGTTTACACACTGCAAAGAGATGAAGAAGAGGGAGAGAGAGAGAGAGAGAGAGAGAGAGAGAGAGAGAGAGAGAGAGAAGATGGAAGGGGAAGACAGAGAGGGAAGGGGAAAGGACAGAAACAAGGTGGAGGTAAAGAAGAGACAAGGAAAGGGAGAGAGGGAAGAGGGAAGGTATCTTAGCCAAGGTTCTATTGTTGTGAAGAGATACCACAACCATATAAATTTTCAAAACGAAAACATTTAATTGGGGCTGCTCTCCAATTAAGAGGCTTAGCCCATTGTCATCATGGCATGGAGCATGAAGGGCACACAGGCAGACATGGTGCTAGAGGAGGAGCCAAGAGTTCTACATCCAGGTCTGTAGGCAGCAGGAAGAGAGAGTAACACTGGGCCTAGTTTGAGCATTTGAAACTCCAAAGCCCAGCCCCAGTGACACACTTCCTCCAACAAGGCCACACCTCCTAATGCCACTGTTAATCATTCAAATATATGAGCCTCTGGAAGTCATTCTTACTCAAACTACCACAGAAAAGGAAATGAAAAAAAGGAAGAAAGAGAATGTAAAGAGAGAGAGAGAGAAGAGAAAGAGAGGAAAGGGAAGAGGAGAGAAAGGCTCTCAACGAAGAAGAGGAGACTGGTCTCAGGAGATGGTTTACTCAGTGTGACATTTGTCATACTTTCATGAGGACTTGAGTTAGGAGTCTCAGCACCCTGATAGGAAACCAGTGTAGTGGAAGCCATCTATAAGCCCAGGATGGAGGAGAATGCAGACAGCAGAATCTTTGGGCTTAAGTAGTCAGCCAGTCTAGCTGAACTCACAAGTTTTAGGCCAGTAAGAAACCTGTCTTTAAAAACATAAGGTGAAGAGGGTTCAGAGAGATGATTCTGGGGTTAAGGACAGTGGCTCTACTGTTCCAAAGAATCCAGATTCAGTTTCTAACACACTTACGGTAACTCACAATCACTAGGATCTCCAGGCCCAGGTTATCTGATGTACTCTTCTGGCCTCCATGGGCATGGAATGCACTTGGTACACAGACATACATGCAGGCAAAACTCCCATATAAGTAAAATAAAAATAAAATGAAATAATTAACATGGAAAGCAATTGAAGAAAACACCTAACGTCAACCTCAGACTTTCATGTACACACACATGCACAGCTCTACTTGCACATACATGTACACATATACATGTGTGCACACACATATGTACATACACACAATAACACTAGGCCTTGACAGTATAAGTGTAAGACAAACTTCAGAACAACTTGGACATTTCCTCTTCACACATGCAAATATAAGCCAGGCTTCAGAATTCAACAGATGTCTCTATCTTTGTTGGCTACATTTTCCTTCCTATGCTGGCCTACTTTTTACATCAGTCTCTTAGCTACTCTGGTCCAATCCTCTGAAGCATTTATCAAAGTATTTTCATAAGCATACATCCTTCTGGGGGATTTTGAATCATGGGAGATTTGATCAAATTATCAATTATAACCAGATTTGTAAACTATGTTTGGCAGAGTCACAAACAACATATCTACTGTTAAAAACAAACAAACAAACAAAAAAAAAAAAACCTACATGGCCAGTAAGATGTAACTTTTATACACTGATGAACTTCCAAGAAGAAATGCAATTCACTCAGCCTTCTAAAAGAAAGCAGAAAAGTTATGAAGTTTCTTTTTCAGAGCTGGTGAAATAGTTTGTTGGATAAAGCACTCACCAAGAAAATGTAAAAACTAGATTTCAGATCCCCAGAAAACTATGTAAATAATAGGTAGATGTATTGATCACATTAATTCCAGCCTCCAAGGTACAGACAGACAATCCCCAGAGATGTATCAATGAGTTCTGAGTTTGATAGAAAATGCCTTCTTCGATGAATAAGGTGAAAGAGTTATTAATAATGATTCTATCAACCTTGGGCCTCCACATGCATGCACATACATGTGCCTATACATGAATGCATACGTGCATTCATATGCAACACATACACAAGAAATGGTGATGGGGAGGTATCCCTTAAAACAAATATCTCAGCAACATTAAAATCTATAAGCAACATTTTGGAATGGCAAAAAAAAATGGGGAATTTAAGTGTAAAATTCTCATGATAAAACCAGAAACCATACTCACTGGATGATGGCATGTAGAAGAATGCAAATTGATACATATCTATCACCCTGCACATAACTCAAGTCCAAGTGGATCAAAGACCTCAAAAACACAAAAAACAAACAAACAAAAAAAAACAACTCAGATACACTGAATCTGATAGAAGAAAAGATGGGAAATAGGCTTGAATACATCAGCACAGGAGACAACTTTCTGAACAGAACACCAATAGCACAGGCACTAAGGTCAACAGTTAATTAATGGACCTCGTGACACGGAAAACCTTCTATAAGGCAAAGGTACAATCAATTCGATGAAACAGCAGCCTCCAAAATGGGAAAAGATTTTCATTGACTCCACATTTGATAGGATAATTTCCAAAATATGTTAAAAAAAAAAAAAGCCAAGAAAGTAGACATCAGAAAATCAAATAATACAATTTAAAAATGGAGTATATATCTAGAGAATTCTCAACAAAGGAATTCCAAAGGGCTGAGAAGCACTTGAAGAAATGTTCAGTATCCTGAGCTGCCAGGGAAATACAAATCAAAATGACTCTGAAATGCCATCTTACACCTGTCAGAATGACTAAGATCAAAAACACAAGAGACAGCTCATTCTGGCAAGAACATGGAGCAAGGGGAACACTGCTCTATTGCTAGTAGGAATGCAGACTTGTACCACCACTTTGGAAATCAATATGGCAGTTTCTTAGAAAATTGGGAATCAATCTATCTGAAGACCCAGCTATGTCACTCCTAGGCATACACCCTAAAGATGCTCTATCCAAACACAAAGACAGTTGCTCAACTATGTTCATAGCAACTTTACTTGTAATAGCCACAAACTGAAAACAACCTATATGTCCCTCAGATGAAGAATGGAAGAAAATGTGGTACATTTACACAATAGAACATTACTCTGCCATACATACAATGACATTATGAGATTCGCAGACAAACGGATGGAACTAGGAAAAATAAAATCATCCTGGGTGAGGTAATCCAGACCCAGAAAGACAAACATGGTATGCACTCACTTATAAGTGGATATTAACTGCAAAGTAATGGATCAACACAGACTCAGAGAGGCTAAGGAACAAGGGAGGCCTTCCCTGGGGAGGGGAAATAGAATAGATATTGGACTGGGAGGAGAGAGAGATGGGAATACGATAGATCAAGTAGAGAGAGCATGAAAAGAAAGAGTACTGGGGGAAACAAATGGATTATAGGGGCAATTTGGGGACAAGATAGGAACCTATCTCAATGGAAATGACAAAGAATCTATTGGAGTGACCCTATCTAAGACTCCTGGTAATGGGGGATACACAAATGACCCAGTTGTCCTCAGAGAGGCTATATCCAGAAATTACAGAGATCTACAGCCAAGCATTAGGTGGAGCTCAAAGAATCCTGCTGAAAAAAAGAAAAAGAAAAAGAAAGGACTGTAGGAGGCAGAGGGGCCAAGGACACAAGAAAATCCACATAATCTACAATCCTGGACACATAGGGGCTCACTGAGACTGAATTGACAATGAGGGTACCTGAGTCTATTCTAGGTCCTCTGTGTATATGTTGTAGTTGTGTAGCTTAATGTTTTGTGGGACTCTTCTGACATTTTTACCTGCTTTGGGGACCCTTTTCCTCCTACTGAATTGTCTTCTCCAGCCTTACTATGAGGGGAGATGACTAATCTTATTGGAACTAGATATACCATGTTTGGTTGATATCCCTGGAAGGCCTATTCTTTTCTGAAGGGAAACAGAAGAGGGGGTGTGGATAGAGAAGGAGGCAATGGAGAACAGAGGTAGGGAGGGAAAACTGTGGTCAGGATGTAAATATAAGAATAAATTAAATTTTAAAAAGATGTAAAAGTTAAAAAATATCATCGACCATCCGTGAAGTACAATGTAATGCAAATAAAACAGGAGAAACCATAGCAGTAAGCAACACGGTCATCTCTGGAGGAAACTAGCTTTCGTTTAGGTCTTCATGATTCCCAGGAGTCAAAATAAAGCTCAACATTCTCAAATACCACAGAGTAGACAAGACAGCAAGGCATGGTGAGAAACACAGGGCAGGCATCACAGTGAACATACATACCTAAGAACTTCTTAATTTATTTATTGTATTCATGTGTGGACCTACATGTGTGGTGCATTGCAGTGTCTACAGTGGTTCTGTGTGCAATGCAGTGCATGTTCAGTATGTGATATGTTCATGGGTGCAGAGCATTGCATTTACAGTGTAGTGCATGTATAGTGTGAGCAGTGCCCGTGGAGGCCAAAGAAGACATCAAAGACCCAGAAAATAGAGTTACAGGTTATTGTAAATTGCTATGTGTGTGCTGGGAACCACAGCAGGTCCTGTGCAAGAGCAGACAATGCTCTTAACCATGGAGTCATCTCTCTAACTCACTCTAAGGAGTTTGAATTGAATAGGTACAAATGCAATTACCAATGCAACATCTAGAGAAATTGTGTATGTGTTTGTGTGTATATGTATGTATGTGTTTAAGTGTTTATACCTACATCTATACCTATACCTGTACCTGTACCTGTACCTGTACCTGTACCTGTACCTGTACCTGTACCTGTACCTGTACCTGTACCTGTACCTGTACCTGTACCTGTACCTATACCTATAGGACTGGATTCAAACACTTCAAACAAAACATAAGCAAATCTTAAAGAAAAAAACTATAACCACACAAAAGAACAATACCTATAAAAGCATTCATTAAGATAGGCATGTTCAAGCTGTATTACAGAGAAATAGCAATAAAAACTGCATGGTATTGGTACAAAGACAGATAGGTAGATCAAAGGAGTAAAACTGAAGACCCAGAAATAAACCCACACACCCATGGTCTCCTGACCTTTGACAAAGGAGCTAAAACTATCCAGTGGAAAAAATACAACATATTCAACAAATGGTGCTGGCTTAAGTGGTGGTCAGCACGTAGAAGAATGCAAATTGATTAATTCTTATCTCCTTGTACAAAGCTCATGTTCAAGTGGATCAAGGACCTCCGAATGAAACCAGATACATTGAATCTAATAGAAGAGAAAGTAGGAAAGAGCCTTGAACACAATGGCGCAAGAAAAAAAAATGCCTGAACAGAACGCTAATGGCTCAGACTCTAAGATCAGCTATTGACAAACGGAATCTTGTAAAATTGCAAAGCTTCTGTAAGGCAAAGGACACTGTCAATAGGACAAAACGGCAACCAACAGATTGGGAAAAGATCATTACCAATCCTACATCTGGTAGAGAGCTAATATCCAATGTAATTACTTCTGGAAGCCAAAGAAGATGCTTAGAAAAGAATCACAGGTGTGTTTAAAACTCAGATTACATATAAATAATAGATTTAGTAAAGAGCACAGCAAAAAGAGATAACGAGCAAGTGAGACTAAGACATGAAAAACTGAATAAGATGCCAGTGGTGGTTTGAATAAAAGTGGCTGCCATAGGTTCATGTATTTGAAAACTTGGTCCCTAGTTGGTGGAACTGTTTGGGAAGGATTAGGAGGTGCGGCCTTGTGGGAGGGGGTGTGCCAGTAGGGATACATTCTGAGGTTTTAAAAATTCAGTCCATTCCCAGTTAGCACTCTCTGTCTGTGTGTTTCTCAAGATGTGACCTCTCTCTCTCCACCGCTTCAGTACCATGCCTGTCTACTGCCATGCTCCCTGCCATGGTCACTAATTCTGAGACTATAAGCCCCAAATAAACCTTTTCTTCTACAATTTACCTTAATCAAGGTGTCTCTTCACAGCAATTGAAAAGTAATTAACACAGACCTTTCAACCAAATGATCCAATTTCCCAAAGGGAAGACTAGAGGAAACTGGATTTGAGACATTTGAAAGAATAGGTTATAACATTAAGTTCTTTAGGCCACAAAGAAAGCTCAATAAAATGCTTGTCTAATAAACACAAGTGGTTCAATCTCCAAAGCCCACATGAAAAAAAAGTCCAGGCAAATGGTGCAATCCCAGTACTAGGGCAGCAAACACAGGAGTATCACTAGAGTTTGTGAGCTCCAGGTTGTGACAGTTTTCCTCCAAAAACAAAGCAGATGGAATATAAGGGACGACTTCAAGCTTGTCCTTTAGTCTCGAAAGGCTTATGCACCCACAGCAGCACACACCACACACACACACACACACACACACACACACACACACACACAAACTTCTTTAGAATTTTCCTTCTTGATGCGTAACACAAAGAGTAAACAAGCCCATGAACTGTCCCTGAGTTCTCCATTCTGTTCTTCCAAATGTCTCCACTGACTGATTGCTTAGGAACATGAATTAACCCTATGCATGAAAACAGGAGACTGACTTACTCACATTATTGCTTCCTTGCTGGATAACAGCATCCTCTAGATTAGCATAGATCAGTGAGATTAGAGTTTGTGAAATAGCAAGTTGTCTACAGGATCCTCACCCATAGGCTTCAGCAGCTTCTAAGATGAGATACTTTCACAGACCTGAGACCCATTGCATCCTGTCTGGTGGCGGAGGCAGGGAAGCATCTGTCTGTGTACTCACTGATGCATGTGGTGGATGCCACTCTGATTGTGACATGTGGATAGAGAACCACAGGGGTCGCAGATTACAAAACTCTCAAAAAACATTAGCATAGAGAAGTGAGTGTACCGTTTGCATAATGCTGCCTTATATAAACCCTGTGAGGAGGCTGGCAGTGTGCCTCACCTCAGAGGGTGTTTGCCTAGTTTGCACAATGCCCTGGCTTCCAGCCCCACCACTGCATAAACTAGCTATGCATATCAGTGGTGCATACCAATAGCCCCAACATTTGGAAGACGTAAGCAAGATAATCAGAAATTCAAGGTCATCTTCAATTACTTAGTGAGTTTGAGGCTATCCTGAGCTACATGAGACCTTGCCTTAAAAGAAAAATATGGACTTTGTTTGTTTTTCCCTTTAAGTAGAACAAACATTTTAAAGAAAATTCACAGTAAATCTATTAGAAAATATAATTTTTCCTTATGGTTATCATAATCCCATTTGTCACAGGTGATGAACCCTACTGTTTACATTGGGGTTCCCTCAGTGTTCTGCCTATGGTAATGGTAATAGACATTTACCTACTCTTTCAGAAGCACAAAGAACAGTTTTATTGCCTTGAAGACATACTCTTCTCCCTCGCTCATTGCCCCGCCCTCCAACAAGCACTGTCCTTCTCACCATCTCTGCAGTTCTGTCTTTTTCTCAAATACTATATGATTAAAATTATAGCGTATGGTTGGCTATCCATGTTGACTTCTTTCACTTAGAAACATGTACTGAAGCTGCCCTTGGTGTCCATGGCTTGGTAACTCTTTACTGCTGGGCTGTACTCCATTATCTAGATATTCTAAATCATTTATATCTTCACCTTAGAGGGGCAGCAGGGTGCCTCATGCTTTTGCATTTTGAACAAATCTGCTATAACTATCTATCTGCTTTTTTGTATGTGGGCCAGGGTACTTAACTAAGTCCTCTAAACACCAAGGACTAAGATTACTGCATCTTAAAGCAAGAATGTTTTGCTTTGTAAGAAGTTGCTTTTGATAGTAACTATACCATTTCCCATTCCCACAATGAATGAATGAATTCCTGTGCCTATTGTCAACACTTGGTGCTGTCGATAATGATTTAGACCATTCTATTGACTAAGCAGCAGTCACTCCCAGTTGATTTAATTTCCATTTTCCCAATGACCAATACAAACCATGTTTTCCTCTGCTTGTTTGACTTCTGTATGTCTGTCTTCAATAAGAGATGTTTAGAATTTTTGCCACATCTTTAATCTGATTGTTTTCTCACTACTAAGATTTGGGGAGAGGTAATCAGTTCTTTGAGAGTTTCAAGTTTTATATTCATTTTGGTCATACCCACACATACGCCAACTCTTCCCAGATCCATTCCCCTTCCCTGGCCATCCAACTTTGTTTCTTTTTATTAGAAAAAATAATTTAAAAGAGAAAAATGTAATTAAATTTACACATATGTGTGTTTAAACATAGTAGCTGTGAAGAAGTATTTATCTGTGCAACTGTGTCTTGATTTATAGACATAATCTATTTATACACAGGAGAGAAAACAGTGCTGTATTGAAGACACACTGTTTTAAGGAGCTGTGTATGTTCTGAATTGTGAGTTGGAAAGGTTTTATTTACACAGGAAACCTGGGAGAATCTGTATATGAGCATGCCTTTGCACTGGAGATTATATAACACATTGTTTCTTCTCCTATTCCAATTTTTAAAGATTTATTTTACTTTTAATCATGTATCTGAGAGTAGATGTGTGCATGTGTTCAATGCCAGTGGAGACTTGAATAGGGCATTGGACACCAGGAGCTGGGGTTGTGAGCAGTTGTGAGCTGCCTAACGTGGGTACTGGGACCCAAAAGGGTCTCTAGGAAAGCAGCTCATACTCCTAACTGCTGAGCCCGATTGCTTAGCCCCTCCTACTCTGCTTTCAAGTGACCAAATTATCTGAAATTTTGCTGCAGGCATCTAGGTGTCAATACTTTCTTCACTCCAAAGGAAAAAGAGAAGACCCTTTTGGAATTATAAGAGTGTTAAAACTTTTATGTTTTAATAATAATTAAATATTAACCGGGAGCCTTGATTTGTTTAATGCAGTGCTTAGCTGCCCTGCCGCAGACACATTTGCACAAGCAGTCAACCCCGCTTGATGTTTATCGTTCTTGTTTGTTATTGTTTTCCATCACTCCAGTAAGAAGAAATATTCAAAAGCCAATTGTCTGCCCAAGACAGCCTGGCATACCAGTAAATTTTCCATCACAAAGCTGACTTTTATTTATATGTAATAAAAGAACAAATGTTCTGTTCTGTAGAGAATAGATGATATTTTGGTTTAAACTAACCCAATTTTTAAAATGGATATATGGTGCTTTAGTCTTCCCCAGGCCAGGAGATGGTTGCGGGTTAGTAATTACCCATGCAAAGAGCATCTGGCCCCGATCAACCCAGCTGCTGAGCAGTAATCCCACCAAGTCTCAGGGTTCTACTAGGCTAGGAGGCAAAGCTTAGTATATTTAGCATATCTGTCAAACACAGCCTGTGAGAGTGCTCACTTACTATGGCCAAGCAGCAATCTCAGAGATGGCATTCAGCCCCAGAGCCCAGCACACAACTTTGCCTGTCTTTACATCCTTAGCTACAGTCGAGCCCAGCAGGAAGATAACCCACAGCACTGCCGGATCAGACATACAGAGCCAAGGCACAACTCCACATAAGGCAGAATCCAGCCAGATAACAGTGCATGTCAGAGCACAGCTACTGCCAGCATGAGCTCTCAGAGGACATGTGACCTAGCTCAACTGGAGAACATGACCTCAAGATCTACTTGTCTGGGGTTGCTGCTAGGTGGCCCATTCAGAATTCCAGGTTAGACTACATATCAAAAGACCAGCTGACGCTAAAGATCAGCTACAAAGACAGAAGCAAATGTCCATTCCATCAAATGTGCATGTCAATCTAAGAACACAGGACTATAAAAACCAGAGAAATAGAAAAACACCAAAAGAAACGATGGATGTTCCAGAAATGTACCAAAAGAAGGACAGTCTGAAGAATGATTAACCAAGGGTTCTAAGTGAACTAAAGCTTCAGGAAGCTTCATGCGACTCCCAAGAAAATGAGAGCTATTTTTTAAAGCATTGAGTGAAAGGCTGCAGAGATGGTAGGGAAAGGGTACTTACTGTTTTGCTGAAGAACCCAAGTTAAAGTCCATGGCAGGTAGTTCACAGCTGCCTTAACTGCAGCTCCAGGGGATCCAGTGCTCTCTTTTGACCACTGCAAGCATCTATACTAAGTGAGATGCACTCACATAGAGACATACATGAATATAAGCTAAAATAAAT
>JANHMN010000009.1:21025022-21042851 GCA_030674055.1 Rhabdomys pumilio
AGAGAGAGAGAGAGAGAGAGAGAGAGAGAGAGAGAGAGAGAGAGAGAGAAGCATGTAATAGCTACTGCTGACACATGACAAGATGCTCCAAAGCAGAAAGAGACAAAGGGACAACTTGGGTCTCAGGGCCTTGTGGGAAACACCAGTGACTTTGCCTCCATTGCCCCTCCATCTCCCCGTTTATCCCCCCAGCAGGGAAGTCAGCCTGCACCTGGAGCTCAGTGGAGGCTGTTTAATAAGACATTTGTTTACTTCCTCTTGCTACCTCTGACAGTGTCAACCTTTTCATGATGTGACTCTAATGAAAAGGTAAGATGCTGCAGGTGGAGGCGCACTGAGCTGAGCCTGTGACAGCACTGGTAATCCACCAGAGTTTCAGTGCTTGATCCACAGGGATGGAATAGAGGTGGATGATAGGTTCTTGGCTAAATCACCGTTCCTTCTCTGGGATAGGGTGCATGCAGTCTTGGAGAAAGCCACAGTGGGGGAAGGGAGAAGGAAAAGTGGTTAATCTTGTCATTTTTGCTTTAAAAACATTGAAATGCCTACCCTAATTAGAATCCTCAAAAGATGACTTAAGGAATTCTTTGTTTCAAAAGAGTTGTCTCTCTCTCTGTGTATGTGTCTATCTGTGTGTGTGTGTGTGTGTGTGTGTGTGTGTGTGTGTGTTTGTGTCTGTGTGTGTCAGAGAGAGAGAGACAGAGAGAGAGAAAGTTTATATGGCCTTGGAGGCCAGAGAATGACAGATGTCTTAGGACTTCATTGCTGTGAAGAGACACCATGACCAAGGCAACTCTTATAAAGGACATTTAATGGGGACTGGCTTAGAATTTCAGAAGTTTAGTCTATTAATATCATGGCATCGTCTAGGCAGACATTGTACTGGAAAAGATCTACACCTTTATCTGTAGGCAGCTAGAAGGAGACTGTCTTCTTCAGGCAGCCAGGAGAAGGGTCTGGATTACATTGGCCAGACTTGAGCATATATATGAGACCACAAAGTCCCACCTGCACAGTGACACACTTCTGTAAATGAGGCTAGACATCCTCCAATAAGGCCTCACCTCCTAATAGTGCCACTTCCCATGGGGTAGGTGTATACCAACACAATAGGTCTCCCCTCCCTATTCTCTGCAAGAACTGAGTAGAAGAAAACCAGAAAATAGCCAGGAAAGCTAGTCAGTGTCCTTGAGTGTTTGTACAACTTCACCAGATCTCTCCTGCAAACCTCCTTCCTTGTCCTCACACTCCCATTTCAGTCTTACAGTCACCCTGTTCAGCAGTTTAATGTACCCAGATACATTAATCTAAGTCCCCTTTATGAGAAACAAAAACTCCAGAAATGTATTTAAAATCATCTCTGCCTTTGAAGAAAAAACCCATAAAGATGCTCTTAAGAGGAAATAAATTGCTTCCTGTAAAAGAACCCCGCTGTCCCATTTCTCTGATCAGAAAGTCTGCAATAAGAGGGCATCAGATCCCCTGGAGCTGGAGTTATAGGTGGTTATAGCCACCTGGTGTGGGTGCTGGGAACAGAAATGAGATCCTCTGGAAAAACAGTATACACTCTTAACTGCTAAGCCATCTCACTAGCTACAAGCATCTTTCTTCTCATCTTTAAAATTAATATGTGCCTATACTACACTGAGCCTAAGAAATTCGGCATAACTATGAACTTAGAGCATGAATACAATATCAAACCACAGTAAGGAAAACATGAAGATCCAGAGGATGAGTAAGAATGGCTAAGAAGAAACAAGACTTTCTAGAAGATAGCTCACTCTGGGTCCCTGATTTCCCTGACTCCTCTAACGATTAAGAAAAGAAAGACATTGTGTAGTACCAGGTGGCCTTACACCCGCACCTAGCTATTTGTATTTATTTTCTCTTTAGAATCTTGTAAGTACATGTTCTTTGTTAAACTAAAGCTCACTTATTTCAGTCCTTCATGGTCCAAAGATCAAAAGTAGTTTGAGGAAGAGAGGGAAGTGATCCGAAACCTCTTGACCACTGTTGTTTGCCATGTGGCCTTCCTAATTATAGGGCACGGCAGTGAAAGCAAGAACAAAAAAATTTTGCCTTCACAGACTTGTCCTTTAAGCATAATAAAGTAGTCAAGAAAGAAATAGAAAACTATGAAAGCAGAAGACACGCATGAGAAAATGTTAAGTCCTCAGAATAGAGTCATTAGATAAGAAACTGATAACAGACCAAAATAAGGATACCACCAAAGTCCAACTTGGTGAACCAACAAGTTTATTAGTTTAGATGAGTATCTCACACCACCATTCGTGAAGACTCATAAAACTGGCAACCTTAACTCTCAGGCACCCCAACAGGTGAAGAGTGTCTTCTCTAGGCAGCATCTACTCAGCAGTCCCTTACTTGAGGAAGCAGGAGCCTTGTGTATCTTGTAAGTTTCAGGAAATTCCTGAGATATGTGAATTGTTTACTTTCTAACTCTTAAGGAGTTTCCCCTTTGTATGGGGAATTGAAAGAAATTGTTTCACAACTACATCTTAATTGAACGTCATAGATCAGTTTAAATTTTAAAAGCTCAAGTTTGCAGATGAAACCAAAGCAAAATCATATTCATCTTAGTCCTTGCATAATGTTAGATAAACTGTTTAATCTTTTTGATCTGTATACTTCATTTGGATAAAAACAGACATGAGCTGTCTCTACCCTCAATGAACCACACTGTCCTTCTAATCCTTATCATTTCCATATCTACCCCCATAAAGACCAATGACCCTCATCAGCCTTCCAACTCTTGTGAGAAAACAATAAAACAAAACCTCCTTCTGATAAATACAAATAAGGCCCTCCAGATAACATTGCCGTCACATGATAAACCACTTAATCATTTGCTAACGATGAACAGTTTGACATTTCTGGAGCCAGATACTGGAAGCTAATGGTGCCCTCTGTGCCCTAGTGTTAATTACTTCCTTGACTAACTCCAAGAGACACTTATTAAATTTTGAGACTCTCTGCTTCTAAAAGGGCACGCAAGTGAAGCTGATGCCTCTGCTGCTTTCTGAATTAAAGAACAAGCATAATGTTAGCCAAGGTAGAAAGAAAGAGTCCTGCTGAGGTAGGGAAAAGCACATGGAAGTAGTCTGAGCTTGGACCCATTGGCCAGGAAGCAGAAAAAGCTGCAGTGTGCATAACAGCAAGAGAGCAGCCGACACGAAATCTAATGAATCCTCAGTCCCATCCATGTTATCATTATGGTATTGAGGCACTTGGCATGCCTCAGTCTGGGTTTCTTCTGTAAAATATGACTAAGTGTTACCTGTTAAGAAGAATAAATAATCTCTGGATTAGTGCCTTATGCACAGTGGGAATAATAAATGCCAGGCACCAATACAAGTGAAGGTATCACCAGGTTGGTCATTGCTCAGGCTAAAACTGTCAGTGTGCTTTGATGACAGCTCATTTGTTAGCACAAACACAGACAATCTGAGACCAAGACAAATAGCATAACAGAAGGGAATGTCCCTCCAATTTTGTTGAGTGACACCATTAGTAATGTTGGAGAGTCCCTGTCCATAAGTCTTGCCATCCACATGTCCTTCATAAGTGTTACCACCTAAGAAGTTTCCCAAATCAGGGCTCCTCTGATAGAACACTTGCCTCACATGTTCAAAGCCCTGCATTTACTCCTCAGCACCTTACAAATTACTCATAGAAGAAGAAGCATGTAAGCCCACCACTTTGGAAATGGAGGTAGAAGGATGAGTGATTCCAAGCCAACATCTGCTACAAGTTCAAGGCCAGCCTGGGCTATATAAGATCATGTTTCAAAAATAAAATCTCTACTAAACAGGTTTCCCAAGTCAAAAAGAATAAATAGACTTGACTTCCAACTCTGCCACCTCTACCTCCTATCCATCTTATTTCAGAGAAAAAGAAATTCAGTTTTAACTTTTTGTTCTATAAATACACCTACACGTCATGCTTGTTTAAGACATTGCGTGCAGCACCCCTGCATTCCTACTCTGTAATAGGAATCTATTACACTTATTGTCCAAAACACTTATTAAGGTACATTATTTCACTGGACCCAGATACTATTCAAACTACTTTAATATAAAGCAGAAGTATGCTTTTATGTCTTTGCCTCACACAAACATTGCTGTTGCTCATGCCCTCACACACGTTCAACCATGCATACATGCACACAGATCACAGACATCGCATAAACATACAGACCATATACAAAATGTACATATAAGTGAGTTTACAAACAGTTATGGCAAAATAAATAACAATAGAAACTTAAGAAAGAAAGTCTTGATTTTATCTCAGAGTTTATAAGTATATATGACAGTTTCTAGAGCATGAAGCAACTGGTCACATCTGAAGTCAGAAACCAGAAGAGAGATGAATGATGATACTAAGCTCACTTGCTCCAAGACCCCAGCACATGGAGTGGTACTGCCCACATTGAAAACAGGGCTTCCCATGTCAAGTACCTAATCTAAAAATTCTCTCAGAGACATGTCCAGAGGTCTGTCTCCAGTGTATTCTAAATCCTGCAACCACATAGACATTCTCAAACGCACGGTCTTCTAGAATAATGTTTGTCCACCTGTGGGTCTCGACCCCTTTAAATGTTGCCTATAAGATAACCTGCATATCAGATATTGACATTATGATTCATAACAGTAGCAAAATTACAGTTATAAAGTATCAATGAAAATAACTTTATGGCTGGGGCCACCACAACACAAGGAACTATATTAATGGGTAGCAGCATTAGAACGGTTGGGAATCACTAGGACAGCTAGCTCAGCCCCCATATCTCTTAAGTTATCTCATCTTAAAGGAAAAGAAACCAGTATGTACCTAGAAGATAAAAACCCTGAGGTCAGTTTGTTGCTTTGAGTATACTGCACTCTCAGCATGGTCTCAGGATTTATGAGCCACTCTGGAGTTGATGAAGGAGTCCCAAATCCATGTTGATGGTCACAAAAAGACACTTACCTAGGAATCTGTGACCTACCACAGGTCTTTCTCAGCCTCTACAAGATCTGAGGTTCTTGGGTCTACATTTGTGATACAGGGAGGGCTACTCTCCATCCTGATGAAAAAGCAGAAACAGCATACAGTGAGAGAAGTAAAGAATGCAAGGATCAGTAAAGACTCCCCAGAGCTCTCCCTCTGTGGCTTCCATTGCTAGGGCCTTTACACAGTCATCTCTCTCTCTCTCTCTCTCTCTCTCTCTCTCTCTCTCTCTCTCTGTGTGTGTGTGTGTGTGTGTGTGTGTGTGTGTGTGTGTGTGTATTTTATGTACATGTTGATGTTGGTGTGTGCATGTATACGTGCAGATGCCTGTGTGTGCAATGCACATTAAAGCCTAGCTACTCTCCACATTAATTGTTTAGTAAGACTCTCTCATTGAACCTAGAACCCATTGATTGGGGCTGGATAAACATTAAGCCCAGGGGATCCTGAAATGGAAACTTATGGTGTCTTTGGGAATTCAGTTGTGTCAGATGGTGTTTTGCTGGAGCAAACATGTGAAGGAATGTTTTCCTAAAGTGGACACAGGTGAGAAAATGCTTTGCTAAGGCAAACATGTGAAAGGACAATGATGTTAATAGGGACCCAACAGATGGTGGGCGATGCTGGATGGTATTGGTAAGCCTTGCCATTCCTTAATGATCAGCACTTCTTGTAACTTCATAGACAGAAATGTACCAAAATACTTCTGGTGGTGTTCTGGCAGCTTCTTGCCACTTCCTGGACTCAGGCTGACTAGCAGAGATGTTGGCTGATACAGACTCATGTGGAGTTTCGTTAAGACATGGGAGGACATGTAGTGTTAAGGGATATAAATAGGACCCAATGGACAGTGACAGGGAAGGTGCTTGCATAGCTAGATTTGCAATGCTTTGTTGGTCTTGGGTCTTCACTGATACTTGCTTTGTTGAGAAAGGCATGGCAAAGAATTTCTCTTGGTATCCCTCCTGTTCCTGCTGACTCTTGCCAATTTGGCTGAGCACTGGCTACTTCTGCTGGGTTGTGCCACTGCTGCAGATAGGTGTTTGCTATCCCAACACTACCGAACTGGACTGTTGGAATATTTGTGAAACGTTTGTGAGTGGATGGAGCTGTCGCCGCTGATTCCAATGAACCAAACTTCTGATTTCCTAACAGCAGAGGATTTGCTCCAAAGAACAATTTCTAAACAGATGCACTTCCCCCACATCTTAATAACCTTTCTTTTCTACTACCCAAGGTGGGTGGTGGGGTAGAAGGGAGGTTAAAGCATTTAAGAACCCTTATTCAAAGTAGATTTTGAAAAAAAATCAAAGCCAGCAGGGTCCTCCTGTCTCTGTCTCACTGGTGGTGGCATGACATCCCAGTGCCACTGGTACTTGCTCGTACCTGCAGAATTAGGATGTTATTCGCTTGTACATGTATGATTTGGATGTTCATGCTTCCCCTCAAGCAACTGAGCCACCTTCCCAGCCCCTACCTCTGCTTGGAAATACTGTGTTATCTTTGTAATAGATCCCCATGCTGAGCTTCAGATAATTCTGATAAATTTCTTTCATAGTAACCCACACGCAGTTCTAAACAGTATTCGTGCCCATCACCTTAGTGAAGGATTTGGCTGACAATGGAGATTACATATGTTGGAGAGGCCTTCTCTCTTTGTTCTTTGACAATTCTGAAAAGGTCAGAGGCCTCTTCATTGAGCTGGCTCCTTCCCCATGCTTCTCAACTCACAGGACTTTTGAATAGCCAGGTATATACTTTTTAACCACAATAATGGCTACCTTGCCATCTTTAATGATAAAAGCCATGAAGTTCTAGAACCATCTTTCTGAGAATCTAGGAATCCTTGGCTTCCTTCACTTGTCCGGTCAGTCAAGAGGCAGAGAATAAAACTAGAAAAGAATATTGGCCTTTACATAACAGTATGAGAAGTAAATCTTGGGTTACTTATGTTTGATGGCTTAAAAGCCATCATTTCCCCAAAACCATGATAAGAAAACTAAGGGCTAAATCTTGGGAGATAGCTCAGTCATAAAGTGCTTGTGACACAAGCATAAAGACCTGAGTTCAATACTCAGAACCCACCCTAAAAAGCATGTGATCTAAGCTCTAAGGAGGCTGAGAAAGGAGGATTCCTGGGGCTGTTTGCCAACTAGACTAATTAATCATGGAGCTCTAGGTAAAGTGAGAGAGACCCTATCTCAAAAAGCAAAGTGGTAAGCAACTGAGGACATTTGACTTTTACCTCTGGTATACATACGGATATGTACATGAACACATGTGCATACACATAGACACACAAACATAAACATGTACACTCAAAAGAGAGAGGAAGGGAACAAAGGCAGGAGGGAGAAGAAAGATTGACAGTGGAAATTGGGGAGAGTATTAAGAGTTTGCTCTGCAACAGACGCACTGTCCTATATGCTAGAGTTTTCATGTTGTCCTCAATTTTTTGTTTTTGTGTGCGTTTTTTTTGTTTTGTTTTGTTTTTGTGGGTTTTTTGTTTGTTTGGTTGGTAGGTTGGTATTTTTCCCCTAACCTATCTTTGCCTTTTCCTCCTTATTTCTAGTATGTGCTATTTTGCTGCATTTCAAGCTCCCTTGAATCCTTTCTGGAACAAGAAGCACCACAACAAGGTCTAAGCAGAACCCCCTTTGTTAGCAGAAGAATGACTCCACATTCATGTCACACATAAAATGATGGATGGCCAGAAATAAAATATTTAGTCCCCTGTGTTCCATCAGTCACTGTGAGGCATTTATTGCTCACTTCTTCTGTAGGAGGGACTGTTGGAACTATAAATAGGTGTCACCAACAGCAAGAAGGTTCTCCTACAGCCCAGAGACAGGATAGGCACAGAAAGAATATATCCAGGAGTGCAGGATCATAGATAGAAACAACATTATGCACAAGGTTGGTCATTAAAAGCCATGTCAAAGTGCAAAGGTTTTAGGTAGACTGAGAGGAATGAAGAAAAGTCTAACAAATGGGAAAAGATAGACTAAAAATATAAGAATAGAAGAGAGCACAGAGAAAGGATTAGTCACAGAAGAAAAGCACTCATGGGCTTCCAAGATTTGAGCCTGTAATCACGCACAGTGGGGTGGAGGAGATGGCTCAGGGAATAAGAGGGCTTGCTGCACAACCATAAAGACCTGAGTTCAAGTCCCTAGCAGGCCCTAAAAAAAAAAGCACTGACCTAGACAAAGAGAGTTTGCTACACAGTGTTTTATAGTGTTCTGTCCACCTAAGGTGGAATGAGAAGTAACATAGAAAAGTATCTACCTTGTCAGATGTGTCATCTGCACTGACAGATGATGACTTATGTCCTTGACACCTTCCTTCATACTGTTCAGGACCTCATCTCCCATGATTCTCTCTGCATCCTTACCTCAATTGACCATGATTTCCTAGAGTGACATCAAACTACTTCTTTCCTTAGGGTTGGCCTTAGCAGAAGTCTCAGCCTTCACCTAAAACTCAAAGCAAAAGCCTCTGATGATTCCTTTGCTGGTGAGGAAGGTGGGCTGCAAACATATGTATGAGTGTGGTAGTCAGACCAAGCCAGGTGTCATTCATCAAAAGTCCATCTTGCTTTTTGACACACATCTCTCACTAACTGTAGAGCTGGACTTTGCCAAGTGAGCTATACTGGCTAGTTGGTAAGCACCAAGGTTCCTCCTGTCTCCTTGGCCCCAGTGCTGGGATAGCAAGATTATACCTCCATGCACAGCTTTTTCTATATGGGTTCTAAGGTGGAACTCAGGCCCTCATATGTGCCAGAAGCGAACTTTACAGACCTAGCCATGTGCCCTTTTGTAAGTCCCTTCTCATGACTCAGGAAGTAGATTTGACCTTGAGCCAGGTGACTCCATTCAACAAGGCATTTTTCACACTCAGTGGGCAATCTGCCGTGCGGCCTTTCACCAGTTGCAGAGATAATTCCTATTCAGTAGGGTGGACATTCCTCACAGTTCACATTATCAGCACGGTAGTTCTCAGCCTGTGGGTTGTGACCCCCAGAAACCATGGAAAACACAGACATTTGCATTATGATTCATAACAGTAGAAAAATTACCCTTATGAAGTAACAACAAAATAATTTTGTGGTTGGGGCTGTAAAGAGCATTCTTGTGAGGTCCAGCTGGACCCAGCATAGGCTAGATGACCTAGCAAAAGGCCAGAGGGACAGAACCTAACTATTAGATAAAGAGTGAAGCCAGATATGTGGTGTGTGATGAGTGCCATAGTTCGATAGGGAAGCCCCAGGGTGTTCCCTGGTTGGAAGTAAGCTTAGAAACTCCACTCGCGAGTCCATCATGACTAGCCCCCCGACTCCACGCTAGTCTGGACTCTGATGAGACCCAAACAATCATCCAATACCCCACCGCACTGGGTATTGCCAGCGGAGCAAGACTCGCTGAGGCCACAGCCAAGGCCAAAAAAGAGGTGACAGAGACATCCGAGCCTGAACCTGAGCCAAGAACAGGTTGTATTTATGAGTGACTGAGTGATGTGGATAGTAGCAGCCATAGCTTTAGTGTGTGCCTCCCTAGTTTGGTTTTGCATGTGTGCTGTGACTCTATTATATGACACTGTGACTTTCTTATATGAACCCGATATTGAAAGTAAAGCATTTGAAAGACCAGATCTCGACTCTTGCCTGTCTGTCATAATTCCCGAGGCACCTCCTGTCAGAATCAACTGACAGTCTGGGATATAAGTGCTCGAGACAGGGCTCACTGCAACGTAAGGAACTGAATTAAAGGGCTGCAGTGTTAGGAAGACTGAGAACCAGTGTACCAGAGTGCTAGATTTTAAATTTGTGACTGTAAACTATAAGGTGCTCTGGTTTTTTTTTTTCTATTGCTTTGAATAAAAACACTGAACAATAGCACCTTAGGAGAGAAAGTATCTTAGGGTTGCTATTGCTGCAGTGTTTCACCACACCATGACCAAATAAACATGGGGAGGAAAGGCTTAATTTGGCTTACATTTTTACATCATTGTTCATCACTGAAAAAAGTCAGGACAGGAACTTAAGCAGGGCAGGAACCTGGAGACAGGCACTGATGGAGAGGCCATGGAAAAGTGCTGCTTAGTGACTTGCTCATCGTAGCTGGCTCACCCTGCTTTCTCATAGAATCTAGGACCAGCAACTCAGAGGTGTCACCACCTACAATGGACTCAGCTCTCCCTGATCAACCACTAATTAAGAAAATGTCCTACAGGGTTGCCTTAGGATCTTATGGAAGCATTTTCTTAATTGAGAGTCCTTTACCTCTGATGACTCTTGCTTGTGTCAAGTTGATATAAAACTAGCTAGCATGGGGAGGTGATGTTTTCTTTGGCTTACAAGTCAAGATTCCAGTCCACCATTGAGGGAAGTCGAAGAAAAAACTGGAAGCAGGAATTTAAAGCTTCTTATTCCATATAGCACCATCTCCAACCAAGGAACTCACTTCACAGACAAAGAAATATAGCAGGAACCATAAAGGATGCTTCTTGCTAGCTGGCTCACAAGTTGGCTTATGCCCATCTGCCTTTCTTATGCAGTCTAAGTTTACCTGCCTATGGATATTGCAACCCACAATGCACTGGGTTTTCTACATCAGTTATCAATGAAGACAATTCCCCACAGACAAACTCACAGGCCAATATGAGAGACAATTCTTCACCTGAAGTTCTTCTCTCATGTGACTCTAGGCTATGTCAGGTTGACCAAGTTAACGGGGACACAAAGGCAGAGGTCAGCAGTAATGGATATTGCGTGGGAGAACAGAGGAAGTAAGAACATAGCAGCAGGTGCTCCACTAAGCCAGAACCCATTGACTAAGGTAAATTAGGTGAGCCTGTGTCATTGAGAAGAAACTGAAAGAAGCACGATATTGGCAGAGACATGTTGGGGGGAAAGATGTCTAAAAGATCCCTTTACATAACCCTCACCCAAATTGACAACTCCATCAAGGTCGCCATTAAAGTGACATATCTGTGACTCATCTCTATCTGCTCTACGCCTAGCACTGGGCTTTTATATATAAATGCAAAGTCCATGACAGCTCAATAAGATCAGTACTATTACATCTGCCAGAAATGTTGCGGGGGAGAGACAGTGCACACCACGAAGATTCCACTGGGCATGGTAGTGCACGCCTTGAATCTCAGTACTCTGAAAACAGAAGCAGGACATTTTCTGTGAGTTTGAGGCCACCTTGATCTACATAGTGGGTTCCCAGCCATACAACCTAAAATGGAAGAAGGAAGGAAGGAAGGAAGGAAGGAAGGAAGGAAGGAAGGAAGGAAGGAAGGAAGGAAAGAAGGAAGGAAGGAGATGCACTGAGTTGGATTTCAGGTAATTGGGTATATGTAAAGCAAGGGAAGCTGGGAAAGAGATTCAACAGCAACCCACAGAACAAAGGGATGTCCTTATACTTATCCTCAGAAGGATCTCTGCGTTCAGCAGATTAGTGAAGGTTTTAGATAAGATAGATACAGAGCAGTAAGTCAAAGGTTGACCCTACTGTACCATCTAAGACCACGTAACCTCAAGACAGATCTCCATTTTAATGAGGTACCAAAAGGCCTGAAGGGCTTAGCCAATTAAGCTTTCCTTCCCAGACACTCCTCCCTGCAAAAGATATTTAACTTCAGGCCCACCCTGAGATTGGGGGCGGGGAGGGTAATGGTTTTACTCATTCACTTTCCGTCATGACAATAGATGCCTTAAAACCATGGACCGCCTCTTTTCATTGGGACTCTTTTCATTGTGCAGAGCAAAGGAGAAAGCCTTTGCCTAATCTCTCATGGAAGGCTTCTCTGCACTCCCAGCCACGACCAGGAAGCCAGGCCAGCTGCCCAGCAACAAGCCATGGATTCTATACCCGCGGGACCCAGCTAGAGCTCCCCTCTTTTCCCCCTCAGCCCTGGGCTAGATCCAGCCCACAGCACCCCCCCCCCATTTCGTTCTCAGCTCTTCTGTGGCATCCAGCAGTACCTGGGTGCCCAAGAGCCTGAGAACCAGATAGCCTCGGGCCTCCTCGCAGCCCCCAAGCCAGCTTCGGCTGTTCCCTGCAGTTCCCCATACCCATAGCAGTGTCCTGCAGCTTCCTCATAGCTGGACACCCCCCCCCCCGCACCAGCGTGGGGTAAGCTCGAAGGTAGACTCTTCCCGAGTCCTACCTCACTAAGCTGCCCGAGCCTTGCTGAGCAGACGCGGGATCCCCACGTAACTCTACAAACTTGTAGTGTTGGTGGGAAGAAAATGGAGTTCCCACTCCAGAGTCTGGTTGAAGTTGTTCACCCTCTGAGAATCGAAAATTCCAGCACAGCGACAGCATTGGTGGCAAAGGCCATTGTCTGACTTTTTTCTGTAATTCTTTAATTATAGAGAGTGGGGCAGTAGCAGTGAAACTTGTTTAAGGCTAAGTCCCTGATACTCACTCAGGTCTGCCCTACTCCTTTCCACAAGTGTTCTAGGAATCTTACATACAGGGGCTGGAGAGATGGCTCAGTGATAAGACTGAGTACTGCTCTTTCAGAAGCCCCAAGCTCATTGGATGGCTCAAAACCACCTATAACTCCAGCTCCAGGGGATCCAATTCTCTTTTTCAGCCTCGGCAGGAACTGCAATTATGTTCACACACACACACACACACTTATTCACTATTTTTTTTAAATCTTCAAATGCTGCTACAAAGTGATTAGATAAGAGGAGAAAGATAAATATTGAGCATAGGATAGACATTAGTAGTTCTCCATTTGTAGCCAAATACACTCTGGAACATATCTGGGAACTAGAGGCAGCAAGCCAATCCAGCCAGGAGTGGCTTTAGGTACATTCAGAATAAGGTAACCTATATCTTCAGAATGAACATTTCAATAAAAGTTCCAGCTCACCAACTTATGCCTCTGCATAAGTTGCATCATGGGAAAGGTTATGTTCGGGAATAATAACTTAGATATGTCAAGCCTAATCAAAACAGAAAGAAAGCCACCAGGGCTGGAAAGATAGCCCAGCTGTTAAGACCACACGTATTTCTCTTGCAGAGGCTCTGAGTCAAGTCCCCAGCATGTCCTGCATACAGTGGCTCCGACCACCTGTAACTCTGGCTCCAGGGGAATCTGCTGCCTTCTGCTCGCCTGCTCTGGCATCGGCACTCAGGTGCGCATGCCCCTGCACACCTCCGTGTAATTAAAAATACTTTTACAAAAAATAGAGAAACACCAATAATCTGCCCTTTGAAGCAATTTCCTCTTCCTCCTCCTGAATCCTAAAAAGGATGCCTAGGGAGTCACCAGGAGCCCTTGAGCTGCGTGCTTGCTCAGAGCCCACTATCCTCTTGCAGCCTGCCTACTCTGCACGTTAACACTGTTTCTGAATGAAACCTCCTTGATGACTGACTATCTTTTGTGCTCTTCTTTGATCCTTTGCGCAGGATGCCAAGAACCCAGAAACACCTGCTCCACTCAGACCCCAGGTAACACAAGCGATAGACTATACGTTAAGGGAGTTCGTAGGTCACACAGCCGGTTAACAGACACTTGACTCTCTGTGAAATGGCAACACACCTCCCCATTGTAAGGAAGCCCGTCTCTCCATGCCCCTCTGCTGTTAGGGTGTCCCACAGCGATATATGATTATGATTTCCTTCCTTCTGTTTTCTGTTTTACTCTCAATGCTCTGGAGTTTTCACTTTTTTTTTCTTTTTTTCTTTTTTTTCTTTTTTTGGCCCTCTGCCAGGCACTAATGTAATGAGAGGCTTGGAAGTCTTCCCTGAATCTCCACTTACAAAGATTTTAAAATCCCCCACTGACCATTTGAAAGGACGAAGTACATAAATCTATAAAACAAAATCCAGTGGGTTCGCCTGGCATTTCTTCAGGATGGAGCCAGATAATCCCTGACTTTGGGCGGCAGTGCTGAGCACAGTGTCTGACCATGGTGTTTGTTAGAATCTGCTGGGGTGAAACAACAATGAGTTTATATCACACTGCAAGCTGTTAGAACTTCAGGAACCAAGCCAACTCTGTCCCAGGCCTGATATTTATGCCAGGGTTTCCACTGGGAGCTCTGTGCACCTGAGGGCTGGTCCTCAGGAGTGTGTGCAGGCTGACCACCTTACAACAGCAGACAATCATCCAGAGATGCACTGTGGAAGGCTCTTAAGCTCAATTATTGGCTTTCCACCCTAGGAATGGAGATTAACGGCTATATTACAGGCAGAAAGCAACTCATTTAACAATAGGCTAGCTAGCTAGAGCATCATAAAGACCATAGGTCAGAAGTCTATGGTGTGCAGACTCTACAGTGACATTTGGGAGACTTCTTGACACAAAAGACTTGAAGGGGAAACTATCAGGAGTCTTCCAGTATACATTCTGAGGTGACTGTCCACAAATTCCTGGCATTGGATTTGATTGTTGCAGTTGTTGTCGTTGTTGTTGTTGTTGTTGTTGTAAATGAAAGTGTTCTATCTCCCCTCCCTCTCCCTCCCTCTCTCCCTCCCTTCCTCCCTCGAATGCATACAGCACATATGGAGGTCAGAGGACAGCCTGTGGAGCCCAAAGATCAAACTCTCACACTCAGGGGATCAGGCTTGGCAGCAAGCACATTCACCTGCTGATCCATCCTGCCAGCCTCCTCGTCCCTCTAATTCTGACGGTCCTGTTTGACAGAAGGAGCTAATAGAAGTAGCTGACTGCCCTGTGCAGAGCGGTTGAGGAATGTCACTTCTTATGTATAACTGCTGCAGAGAAAGAAATATTTTAGGCATATCCTACTTTCCCTCACTGAGGCACTGAGTGAAATCAGTGGGGTGGATGTCGGTGCTCTTGGAATGAGCACCAATTTAAAATGGAAAGAAGCAGAAGCAACCGTGATGTGTAACATTTGCTTCTGGTTTAAAAAAAAAAAAAATCAAATCTGACTGTTTGCATTGTCAACCCTTAGGGCAGCAGTGATGTCGTTTTGAATTTGAACAGCCCCGGGATACCGTTGGAGCTCCACACACATGAAACAAAACAGCAAGATTTACAGTCTCTGTGTACATTTTGTCAAACTCTCAAATCTGATCCATACATTTGGGGTTATTCCTAGCAACGGCTTAGAAAGTAATGTCTAAGATAACAGACAGTTCTTTATCCGCTGTTCCTCCCTTTCCTTTCTGTTTTTCTTCCTTTTGTTTTGTTTTTTATTTAGCTTTTTTTCCTTTTAATATTGTTTTGTGTGTGTGTGTGTGTGTGTGTGTGTGTGTGTGTGTGTGTGTGTCCACATGTAGGTCAGTACACCATGTACAAGCAATACTCACAGAGGCCAGAAGAGGGTGTTGAATCCCGAGACTGGAGTTACAGTTGTGAGCCCCCACACAGATGCTAGGAATTAAGCCCAGGTCCTCTGGAAAAGTACCAGTACTCTTAACCAGTGAGCCATCTCTCCAGCCCCTTGTTTGTTTTTTTGAGACAGACTATCACATAGAATGGTCTAGCTTTGAACTTGCTATGTGCCTTTGTCTAGTCTTGAATTCTTGATCTGTCAGCCTCTATCTCCCTGGAATCACAGGTGTATGCCACCACACCCAGCTCAATTCCTTGCTTCCTTCCTTCTTTCCCACCCTCCTTCTCCTTCCTCCCCTCCTTCCTTTTTTCACTTCTCCCTTCTCCTTCCTTCCCTGCTCCCTCCCCCTCCCATCCTCCCTCTTCCCTCCCATTCCGTACTCCCTCCTCCCTCCTTCTTCCTCCCTCCTCCCTCCTCCTACTCTCTTTCCCTTTCTCTTTTGCCATTGTAGCCATCTCCAGAAATACACACACACACACACACACACACACACACACACACACATATATTCACATACATAACACTCATCACTCAGGAAGACAAATTGGACTGATGAGATCGCTCTGGTATTTCCGGCACTACTTCCTCCAGCCATAAGCATGTCGACCTCAGCTACTCTTCCAGAGATACTTACCCCCCACCCCAACCCCAACCCCTCAAAATAATGCATGTTTTTCATCTCTATATTTCATAACGTCTAAATTGTCATAAAATGTAATTAACAACACTTAATATCCAGTTAGTTCATCATGTATATCCTTAACCAGATGAGCCAGAGTTCAAATCCAAGTTCTGTGTTTTGTTAGCTATGGAACATTAGCAGAATCTTCTAACGTATCATGCCTCATTTATTGAGGGATGAAATGGTATGGCAGCATTATCTACCTGACAGGAAGCGAATGGGTGAATGTGTGCAGAGTGTTTGTGAGCATGCCTGGCAGAGAGCCAGCACTGTCAAAGTGCTGGCCATTTCATATCAACCACAAGAGGCTAGCTGATGGTTATCGTTAGATGTCTATTACCTATTTGTGAGAGAGTTGTCTTTCTCACCTCAGTCCCGAAAACCCACATACAATCCTTCTGCTTGACTTTCTCATCGGGCAAGAAAAACAAGTCATCAAAACAATTACTGTCGAACAAAAGAACCAACGATACTTGTCAACTCTGACTTAGATTTTCTCTCGTCAGACGCTCACTCTGTTTTAAAGGAGATGAACAGAGGCTATGGAGACACCTCGGTTAGTGAAGTGTTTGCTGTGCAAGTGAGAGTGCCTGAGTTCAGTCTGCAGCACTTGTGTAAAAGCTGAACACAACAGATGCCTGTAGTCCCAACAATCGGGAGACAGAAATGGCCAAAGCCCTGGGCCTCAGTGACCAGCCCACTTAGGTAAATTGGTGAGCTCCATGTTCACTGAGAGATGCTGAAAAGTGATGGAAGATGACACTTGATGTCAACCTCTAGCCTCCACAGACATGTGCACACACATACATGCACCTTCATGAACTGTGTGTGTGTGTGTGTGTGTGTATATATATATATATATATAACTGTACAGACATACATTCTGACCTTTAGGAAGACCTAGCTTCCCACTGTTCCAGACACTTCTGGTGTGTTTTTGTTTATTCTTTGTCCATGATTTCTCACATGCTCAAATGGATCACTTTATACACCTTGTCCTTAGGGTAAATACTTTTGAACTTGGCTGGACAAATTTGTCCCTAAAACATGCCATGACCCCTGAAGCAAGTGTGGGAACCCTAATCATTGTCACCCATCCACAGATGTCACTTAATGTCCCCACAGTTCACCCAGTGCTCTCCCACTGCTATTGCGGAATGAGACTCAAACACAAGGGCCAGGGCTTTGAAATCTAGAAAATGAAAGGTATTTAATAAAAAAGGATTAATTTAGCATGTTATTAAGTTAATCAATGAAAATATTAGTGGAAGGACTTTTTACAAAAAGAAAATTAGAAGTACATTCAAACATATTAGACAAATTAGCCTCCTGAGAGCTTTCCCAGAGAGCACTAAATAAACAAAAGAAAAAGGGAAAGAGTACATGAAGAATTCTTGAAAAATCAGAGTTTCAGGACCCCAACTTTGAAATGTAACCTGGCTCTAACTTTAAAGATTCATTTAGAAATCAGACCTGCAGGCTGTTCTTTTGGTTCCTGAGTTCTTATGAATGGGACTGACCACCTCACCACAGATCCACACACAGGAGGCTTTGCACAATCTAAAGCTCTAGCTGGCTTGAGTCAGCCATAGGAAACGAAATAAAGGAAGACAGAGAAATGCTATTTCTCCAAATTACCAATCTGAGAATGCAGAATGTCAGAGATAAGCTCTCTGTGGTCCTCCACCTGATCCTGTATCATCATCCACACAACCAAAAACGTTCCCTCATCCCGAAATCCCAAATGCCACGTGTGTGTGTGTGTGTGTGTGTGTGTGTGTGTGTGTGTGTGTGTGTG
>JANHMN010000009.1:21044050-21054518 GCA_030674055.1 Rhabdomys pumilio
GAGAGAGAGAGAGAGGCACCAACTAATAAAAAAATTAACTTAAAACCAAAATGAAACAAATTAATTAACCTAGTGACATCTGTGAGGTGCTGGTGACAACAAGATGCCTGATATGTGCCCTCCTCAAGGTCCACACCTTTGATAAGCAAAGAGTGAGATGAAGTTTGTGATCTTATCTGCCTGTCCCTCAAACCATAAAGACCCATTCAGCAGCATGACAGATCTAGCTGCAAGTGAGGATTAAGTCGGGAGTGGATGTTACCAAGATGCACTGTGGATGTCTATAAAATTGTCAAGGAATAAATTAAAGATACTGTGGAGAGAGGACTGGGAAGAGGGACCTGGGTCATTGGTCCCGTGCTCTTCAAGGGATATGACCTGTCAGGGCCCCAGCTTCCTCATTAGCTCCCGGCTACCACAAAGTGAGCAGTTGCAGTCTACCACACACCCATCACCAGGCTCTTCTGTCTCACCAAAAGCAAGAAGCCAACACCTACAGACCGAAGCCTCTGGAGCTAGAAGTCAATGTGAGCCTTCCTTTCATAGGTTGTTTATCTCAGGAGTTCTGTGAAAGCAACACAAAACCGATGAGCCCCGCATCTTCCCTATATGGGTCAATCAGAGTCAGGATCAAATAACAGTTGGGTATTTCAAGGCTGTATTATAGCCTTTAAAAAGTTAAGACAAATTGTATATAATCACTGAAAAGCACATTGGGTTTTCAAAGAAGCATTGATGGATATACCAAATGAGTCTCCTGCAGATACCCTCGCCTGTTTGACCTTCCCCAAGGACCACCTGCTGTCACAGATCCTTCCAAGCAACCTCTCAGCTCGTCATCAGACTTTACATCTTTTCCTACTCAAGCTGCAACCACCCCATTGGTCCTGCTTGGTACTGTGTGATCAGTCCCTTCCTAGTGAAGATCAGTGTAACTGGGCTCGATAGTCATTCTACTTAAGTTTTAGTCCCAGAACCTCAGATCCTTAAGGACTGGAGCTTAAGATAGAAGAGAGCTGCCATGTGGGTAGATGCTGAGAATTAAACCTGGGTCCTCTGGAAGAGTAGCCAGGGCTCGTACAGGATTAGCTCTCTTTTCAGCTCTTCCGGAACAACTGTTTTTGTTTGTTTGTTTGTTTGTTTGTTTGTTTTAAAAAATACAAATGGCAAGTAAGGTATGTCCCAGTTGCTAGGCAAGCACAAGGCCTGAGTTTGATATCCAGATCCATCGTGACGTCATTTTTATTTTATGTGTATGCATGCTTGCCTGCATGTACAAGCCTGTGGAGGGTAGAGGACATCAGCATGTGTAAGCACAGCACTGAGATGATAGACACAAATGGATCCCAGGGTTTCACTATTTGGCCACCCAGCCTGTCTCAAAAATCCAAGGTGGGTGGAGGCTGAGGAAGGACAAATAAGGCTGTGCTCTACATTCTGCATACATGTGCACGTGCACACACACATTAATCAACATGCACATAGAGGGGGTGGAAGAGGTGCTGTTCTCCACATTCCACATACATGTGCACGCGAGTCCACATGCCAATCGGCGTGCACAGAGACAAAGTGAGGAAGACAATGTTGTCTGCATTCCACATGCAAGGTCTGTCCACGCTTGGCAGCCTCCTGAGAGCAAATAGTCTCTCTTTCTTGGAAGCAAGCTTGAGGGAAGACTATAAATACTTAAACATTAATATTGTTATCCTTGTCACATGAAAAATGAATTAATGATTTCCTGGATGTTCTCTGGGACTGACCTCGGTGGCTCCATCCTGTGTTCTGTTCATCTTATTACCAATTCTTCCCTAAAGTCTTTCCTCCTTAGAGTCAGGAACTGTCATCTGTAAGTAATGGGCCATGCACACAGATCCTGCTCCTGCAATGAGTGTGGCTAGGGTAATATTCCCACCCCCTCTCCTGGGTCTCCACAGGGTACCCAAAGCCTGCGTGTCATCCCTGAGCAATTTTCATCAACTCTCTCAGAACTTGCCTGAGGAGAGGAGGGGGGCTGGAGTGGAACTGTCTCTTTAATGGGATTTTAATGTGATCTTCAGCAAACTAATCTTATTTAGATATCATAGGAAGCCGTGTAATCTCATCTGGGCACTCTTATTTCCTACAGAAGAAGGGAAAGCTTTGTAATTCATTTTCGGCAACAGGAACACTTTAATAAAATCGGCTTCCGAAGGTTAAATGATCAGACAAACAGCTGCAGCCCCAAGACCCTCTATCCATCTCGTTGATTGGGGCAACCATGACAACAAAATGACCACTCCTAAGGTAGTTTAAATCCAGCCTGTGCTAAGCCTAGCTCCTCTGCTGCCGTATGCCTCTTCCAGTGCTTTACAGTCCCATGTTTAGCTGTGTAGCCGCTGAGGGTGTACAAAATGAAGAGAAGACCGAGAGTCTAAGTTCATGCCATAGTTCTAGAAATCAGCCAAGCCCAGAGAAACAAAGAGCATATGGTAGAATTCATCCGTGGAGTTGATGTCATAAAAGGAGAGAGTAGACTGCAAGTTATCATAAGCCATGCTGGTTAAGAACAGAATCAAGTGGTGGTGTTTGCCAGAGTCAATAACCAGATACAGGCAAGACAGACAGACCTGAGGACACAATTCTGGAAAGTGCTTGTTTTACAATCATGACAACCTGAGTTTGATCCCTGGAACCTACATTTTAAAAAAAGAGCCAGGCATGGTGGCACATGCTTATAATCTTTGTACTGGAGAGGCAGGACAGGAGGATCCCTGGTGCTACCTAGCCAGCCAGTAAGCTTATTTGACAAGTTCAAGGTTTAATGAGAGACTCTGTCTCAAAATCAACAAGGTGAATGACATCCTGAGAGATATCTTCTTCTGGTTTCTGCACATGCATAAACAAGCACACATGTGTACATGCACACACACACACACACACACACACACACACCTGCACATGAGCATGTATACACACATACATATGTAAAAACTAAAAAATTAAATAGAACAATTTTAGTAGACCAGTCTCACAATATAGTGAGTACAGCTGCTCATTTGTCTGTCATATTCATAAACATGCCAAGAAAGTAGTGTTGTCACCATGAAAGCCATAATTATATAAAAGGATGAGTGTGCTAATTCAATAGAATTAACCTCCCATAAGATATATAGACTTCCAAACATTATGTTGTCTAGAATATACACATATAATTTAAATGCTATTTGAAAATAAATAATGTCAGTGTAACTTTGAATCATTCTAAGCTTTTGTTTCTGTACTGGAAATGATGATATAATGAATTAGGAGAAAATGGCTCTGTGAGGTAAAATACTTGTCTTAGAGTTCTATCAATGTAGAGAGACACCATGACCACAGCAACTCTTACAAAGGAAACTATTCAATGGGGGCTGGCTTACAGTTTCAGAGATTTATCATCATAGCAGGAAGTATGGCAACACATTGGCAGACATCGTGCTGGAGGAGGAGCTGAGAGTCCTACATCCAGATTAGAAGATAGCAGTAAGAGACTGTGAGCCACTAGGTTTGATGCGAGCTTCTGAGACCTCAAAAGTCACCCCCCTATTGATGCACTTCCTCCAATAAAGCCACATCTACTCCAACAAGGCCACACCTCCTAATAGTGCCACTTCTTATGGCTGTCTGGGGGCCATTTTATTCAAACCACCACAACACTCATCACATAAGCATGAGGAACTGGGTTCAAATCCCTAGGACTCAAGCAAAAGCCTAGCATGGCATAGGGGTCCCTATAGCCTCAACACTGTGGTTTGGTGGCCATTGAGTTTTACTGAGCTGTTGGGGTCCAGGTTCACTGAGAACCTACATTCTAGTTTGCTTCCTGTCCATGTGATAAAACACACCGACCAAAAAAACAGTTTAAGGCATTTCTCGGTCCATCATTGAGGGAAGCCAAGGCAGGAACACAAGGAAGAACTGTGGAGGAGGACTTCATACTGTCTCACTCACAGGGTTATCTGCTCAGCTAGCTTTCGAGGATAGCCTAGATCCACCTGCCCAACAATGGTGCCTGGCATAGTGGTCTGTGCCCTGCCACAGGAATCATCAGTCAAGACAATCTCCCACAGACAGGGCGAGATGTCTCCACCTAACCGATTCTTTCGTTAAAAGTTGCTCTTTCCCAAGTGACTTTACGTTGTGTCAAGTTGACGATATAAACTAACACCACACTTGGCCTCAAAAAATAAGTGGACTGAGACAGAAGACACCCAAAGGTAACTCGGGCCTTCCTACACTCATGAACAAGCACAAACACCAACATGCACATGTACACACACACACACACACACACACACACACACACACACTTACTTACTTACTTATGCTTACAGTACAAAGATTAAGAAGTTGCTTTTAGGCTTCTCACCTCTGTCACCTGGGGACTGGCTGCCTGACAATCACCTCCATGGCTTTCTCTGAATCCTGCTCCTTCACAGTCATCCCAACCTTGCCTCTCATTACCATAATTTCAACCGCTTGCTTCTGATTAAGTGCCATTTCTCAATCTCTATTATTTTGGGATTTGATCATCCCCATTGCAATCAGGCAGCTGGGCTCTGTCACAGCATCTGCTCTCCTCAGCCCTGACTGTAAAGGACAGCCACCAGGGCCCTGGGGTGGCTGACTGTCCTGTCCACATTCCATTCTTTGCCTTATGTCCTACAGGCTCTCCTAAATAACCAAGAGAGCTCCTCCGCCTGTGGCAGGCCTCTTACTCCAACACATCCCTGCTCCTGAGCCCTTTGCTCCTTTCTTCCACTGTCTGACACAGATCTGGAATCTTTACTTCCCACTGCGTGCCTTCACTAAGCTTCCAAGTGTCAACCCACATCTCATTAGCACAGTACCCTGAGGTCCTTTTCCACATGGTGGAAGAGATAAACCCAGTGTGGAGACAGCGCTCTCATTTTGATCAGTTCTTCTTATCCAACATTGTGTTTTATCACCTTTGAGTCAGCAGACTCAGGATCCAACCATCTGTGTGCATCCCATCCCATCGCTGCAGGTTAGTCAGAGCTGGCTAGCTCCTGCAGCTCCCACTTTCAGACTAGAGTTCCTTTTAGTTTCTTTTATCCTTCCACCAACCTGACTTCTGGTCCCTCTCTCTCTCTCTCTCTCTCTCTCTCTGTGTGTGGGGGGGGGTGTTCTTACATGTGTGGGAGACAGAGAACAACCTCAGGTGTCATACTCAGAAAGACTGTCTTATCTCCCTGGAGACAAGGTCTCTCATTGGTCTGAGGTTCATCAGTCGAACTAGACTGACTGGCCAGTGAGTTCCCAGAAATCCTTCTGTCTCCATATCTCACTATGCTTAGAGTACAACCATGCACCAGTGTGCCTAGCATTTAAACTCAGATCTTTCGGCATTGACGTGGATCAAAGTAGATGTCATGACACCTAAATATAGTATTTTTTCAGGAAGGGGCATCTGTGTTGCCTTTTAGGCATAGAGGGGACATAATCTTACAGTATAGAGGGTGAAGGATGGACCTCAAGCCTCGTGTGTGTGTGTGTGTGTGTGTGTGTGTGTGTGTGTGTGTGTGTGTGTGTGGTCTTAATCCCACTATATTACTCAGGTTTCTCTAGAAGAACAGAATCAATAAAGAATGAGTACATACTAAAAGGGAATTTATCAGATTGGCTTATATGAAAATGCCCAGGTGCTCTAACAATGGCACTGTCTGCAAAGTGGAAACATGAAGACCCAGGTAGCTGCTCAGACCTTGAGGCTGGGTGCCTCAGGAGTCCTGATCTCTGATGCTGGAAGCCTGCAGGGTTCTGCAGGGTTCTGCAGGGCTGCTGGTCTTCAGGTTGTATTGGAAGGCTGAAGAATCAGGCTTTGACTGGCAGCAGAGGATCACAGCAGCAGTGACAGGTTAAGACACATTCACCAGCAAGAAGTGGAGACAGATGGGCAAGCACACAGCCCAGCTGCTCCTCAGACCCCTACATCTGGGCCACCACTGGAAGGTGCTGACCACACGGAGGAGGGGTTTTCCATCTGTAGCTAATCCTCCCTGGAAATTCCCTCACAGACTTGTCCAGAAGCTTTCTGCTATTTGTTTCCAGAGGCAATCAAACTGCCAACCAAGATTAACTCTTACAGCCCCTCAGTTCAAGCTGAGGCTCCAACATTAAGATGGGGAATTAGCTGGGGCTTTCTATTTAGCCTTCTGTGGAGTTCTGCACTAGGCCTGATCCCCGGTCAGTTCTCCCGCTGCAGACCACTACTTATGCTGCCAAGGAGATCGTCCTCTTCCCCCTCCTCTCTACACAGTGGTAACAGATCAAAGAAAGGTTTTCACTTTCTTTCTCCTGTTAAGGCCTGGGTAACTGCTACCTGTCTAGCCAGCCATTTTATGCTCTTACTAATGTTATAAGGAAACTTTTTCAAATGCTGTTATTAATGTTACAAGGAAATTGTCTCATGTACTGTTATTAGGAACTTCTTCATGCCCTCATGCCGGAGTTGCTTGCAAATTCTGTTATGTTCTGCACTTTGGTGTTCCCGGAAAAGAATCACAATAGAGGTCAGTTAAACTGCTTTGTATAGTTACCCACAATGGACCTGAACCAACCACGGGGCAGCACTTCTTGTACCTATATATGAGCTTTTATGATTTTTGCTTTTATAATCTGCCCCTGGAATGAACCCCAAAATAAGAGAGACATCTGCACCAGTATAAGAAGCTATTTGGAATAAAACTTCCACTTTGAGTATAAGTCAAATAAAGTTAGGTTCCCAAGACCTCCCTGGGAATTGACATCCTAGTTGGCAGAAAGAGGCATGTATGTGGATAACTGACATCCTGGTTGGCAAGTTGGGACATGAATGCAAAGCAAAGCAAGCCCCATAATTGAATAACTCAACCAAGGAGAACAAGATAAGTGTACAACAGAGACATGCTACTAAGGAAGTGCCCTGTCCCTAAATTCTGATTGGCGGAATAACTTGGCACAGGTGTTTGTGGATTTCAGGCTTAAAAAAGCTCTATAGGATTCTGGCTCAGGGTCAAAATCAGCTCAGAGCTGGTCTTTGGCCCTGATTGGTAAGTCCTGGGATGAATATTCAACAGACTTTCCCTGTCTGATTGAGATTGGTGTTTGTGTGGTTTGTGAGGTGACTCCTGGACCCCAACACTTCAATGCATTATTGTTGGGAGCCGACTTTTAACAGAAAGTGGCTAGAAAGCAGATATCCATGCCTGTAAGGCACACGTGGTATCCACGCCTGCAAGGCTTACGTCATATCCACGCCCCTACAAGGGGTGTGGCAAAAGTGTATAAATACCCCAGATTTCCCTTCAATAAAAGAGACTGGATCAGAACCTCTGTCTTGTCTCCATTCCTAGCGTCTCTTCCCCTTATCCCCACTCTCTCTCCCTCTAGACCCTGACCCGAAGACCGGAGCGGCAGTTTGGGCCGGGCAGTGGTGGCGTACACCTTTAATCCCAGCCCTTGAGAGACCAAGCCAGGCAGAGCGGAGCAAGCTGCAACATTTTTTGTTAAATCTTTTGTCTCAAGCCAGATAGAGCAGAACCGGCTGCAATACATTACTGATAACTCTTAGCAACAGTAATGTAAGTAATATAACTCCCACAGCAAAATTCCATGTACATTCATGGGAAAGAATTGAGATTTTGGGCCACTAATGGCTGAAAATTTTGATTTGGATCATATTGGATATCAAAGCTTTACACTGAGAGGGTCCAAGGAAGAATAAGTGAGAACTTAAGACTATCAGACGCACTTTCATGGGTGAAACTAAGTTATATAACATGAAGTGAAATTTTAATAAATGTTCATTCAACTGCGGTCATCTACAGTGTTTGTTTGCTTTGGTTTTTTTAATTTTTCAACACTTATTTATTGTGAGGGTAGGTGAGTTAGCTGTGTGCCGTGGTGGTGTGGGTATGGAGATCAGAGGACAGCCTGCAGGAATTGTTTCTATCCCTCTGAGTGGGTCCTGGAGATCAAATTCAAGTCCTCAGCCTTAGCCACAAACCCTCTTCCCCACTAAGCCATCTCAACAGCCTCTAAAGATTTGAAAGCATTCCCGTTTCAGACAGATATTCAAGTAACAGAACACCTTGAGACACAGCGGGATCTGAGAGGCTGACACTGCGTAGTAGTGACTATGGATGACCTGTGCACTGTCACCTTCTAACGTCTTTGAAAATCCCTTACAGCTGAGATAGACTGCCCCTCCAAGGCCATTCTTGTTTAATTGATACTTTATTTACATTTCAAATGTAATCCCCTTTCCCCATTTCCCCTCCCTACCCAACAATCCCATCCCATCCCCCCTCCTCCTGCTTCCATGAGGATGTGCCCCCACCTACCTTCCCACTCCCACCTCCCCACCCACGATTTCCCCCACACTAGGGCATCCAGCCTTCACTGGACCAAGGACTTCCTCACCCACCTATGCCTGACACTGTCATCCTCCCTTACATATACAGCTGGGGCCATGGGTCCCTCCCTATGTGCTCCCAGGCTGGTGGTTTAGGCCCTGGGAGCTCTGGTTGGTTGGTATTGTTGCTGTCCTCATGGGGCTGCAAACCCTTTCAGCTCCTTCAGTCTTCTCTCTAACTCCTCCATTGGGAACCCCTTGATCAGATCAATGGTTAGCTCTGAGCTTCTGCCTCTGTATATTTCAGGCTCTGGCAGACCTCTAAGGAGACAGCTATAACAGGCTCCTGTCAGCATGCACTTCCTGGCATCCACATCAGCGTCTACCTTTGGTGACTGCACAAGGGATGGATACCTAGGTGGAGAAGTCTCTAGATGGCCCCTCCTTCAGTTTCTGTCCCACACTTTGTCTCCATATTTGCTTCCTTGAGTATTTTCTTACTCCTTCTAAGTAGGACCGAGGCACCCACACTTGGTCTTCCTTCTTAATGAGCTTCAGGTGGTCTGTGAGTTAAATCTTGGCTATTTCAAGCCATTCATAAAGGCAGCAAAAGGATCAGCCAGGAAACTGTCACAGACAAACCACCTGACACATGCTGAGCTCTCCTTCTCTCTGGCCCATATACCTCAGGAGGAAATGTTCATCCTTAGTAATCTCAGGGCAGCCTTAGACCTTCTCATACTTCTAGGTACCAAAATGTTTTAGATTGGTCAGTACTGAATTGTCCATCCTGCCCTGCCTTGCCTTTCTCTTGCCTCCTGTTTGACCCTCTCCTTCACTTGGGTCTTCTTTATACCAGCCTCAGCACTATCTACCTATGTAGCCCTGAGTGTTGTGTTGTGCCTCTTGTCTCTAGATTCTCAAACTTCTTATCTTCTCAGGTGTGTGCACCACGCCTGGTTTTATGCAGTGATGTTTTCTAACTCAGGATTTCCTGCATGCTAAGCAAGCACTCTACCAATTGAACTTCATTTGGAGACTGACATCTCCTTAAGTAAGGACATTAGAACTTGAGACCAGTGAGAAAAAAAGTCCAGTCATATCCACAAAAGAATAGTCAAGAATCAAGATTAACCACCACTCTCCTGGGCCTCTTTGTTAGCTAGCTTCTCTCAAAAGGGAAACTTGTTGATATAAGCCAAAGGCTGATTGAGTATTATGGACATATGGACCCATTCGCTCAGCTGTAAAAAGTATCCCGATACAGGTTTTGTAAATAATTTGCAATTGAAAAAAAATCCATTTACAGTGTAAATGAAGATGAATAATGCTGAAATTGACTTAGTAGGTGTGCCAGAATAAGAATATAAAATGCATTCATTAAAGTAAGGTGAGATGCATGCTGTAAAGCAATCCATTTTTTCCCCTCTCTCTTTCCCTACTAAAAGAAACTGAAGATCATTTCGATTGGTCTGAGGCAAATCTGTTGAGAGGCTACTAACCAGATGAATGAAAGCAGAGAGAGAAGCATTTGGCATAAGAGCTGGAGCTTTAGAGACAGAACTGTGAATGTGGAGTTGTAAGTAAACACCCAATACATTTCGGAGGTTATTTCAGCCCAGGCTGGGGATAAGCAGAAACAAACAAATCGCTGATGTTGCAAAGAGCTAGCTAAGCCAGAAGAACAGTAAGAATAATAACATCACATTACAGGATTAAACTTCACTCGGAAAGATGTGGCGAAAATGTGTCTTCTGTCTGAAGTGCCTCATATAATTAGAACGAAGGCATGTTTGTTGTGTCCGTAAGAACGACTTTTCTCTAGTGGCCAATCTATAGGGAAGAAAGGATGTTGGGCAAAGCTGTGGCAGTGTTCCCTAGAGGGGTGACATTCACACTACTGTCTTCATTGCCATTCACTCCGAGGAACTCATAGTTCTGGGGATCTGATTTTCACAGCATAACATGAATATTCAAAGTGCTACTTTACATATCACATATGGTTTAGATTTGAGTGATTTCCTCCCAGGCTGGAGGGATTTCTCTCAAGCAAATCTGGGTGTATTCTCTTAGTTTTACCTTAAAAAAAAAAAA
>JANHMN010000009.1:21070372-21096370 GCA_030674055.1 Rhabdomys pumilio
CACACACACACACACACACACACACACACACACACACACACACACACAAACACCAGAGCAGAACAAGGGCTGGTGGTGAAAGGCGTGTGACTAAACTCACCCCATAACTGTCCGTAGAGGAAGGGTAGGTGTGGTTAAGCACTCCTATATAGAAATACTACTTCTTTCTAGACATCGTCTTCAATTTTCTAAACCATCCTCTTCTTTAATTCTCTTTTGTGTAGATATATAATATCACCTCCTTCCTGGGCTCACATCTCTGTAAGTATTGAACTAGTCAGGTCCTGGGTGCTGTCCACAGAGTATCGCAAATGTACAGAAGAATAGATGACAGGTAGATATAAATAACAGATAAATAGTAGATAGATGATGGGTAGAGAAGGACAGATGAGTGATAGAGCGATGATAGAATTGGATGATATAGATAGATAATAGATAGATAGATAGATAGATAGATAGATAGATAGATAGATAGATAGATAGATGATAGATAGATATGATATATAGAGAGAGACACAGATAGATGGATAGATATAATAAATAAATAATAAATGATCAAGAGAAAAAACTCTTGTTGGCAGCATCTATATGTTTAAGTCTGCACATGGCTATTTCTCTCTGTGTGTTTATCTAGTATACAGGTGTTTATCTGTATAAGTTGGCATCCATTTCTCCAAACACTCTTGAATCTGCCCAAGGGTACCCAAGGGGAAAAGTTAATGATTAGATTTATTAAGCAAAGTTTTCCAGCTGCCTGTCTGACTGTAGGCGTGTAAGTGCTTGGCACTGTTTCCAGTTTTTACAGCAACAGCAATTTCAATATCCCCACCACAACAGCACCAGGGTAGGCCTCTCTGTCGGTGTGATGGCTGCTGCTGAAAATGTCTGGTTCTATGCTGATATGCTTATAAGATGCTAGTAGGTGTTTGTTTGGAGGTTTAAAAGTTCTCAGGTGGCAAATCCATCTACCATGCTCAGTTTCAATGTCATTATTGGCTTTCAGTGTACACCATAGGGGTTAAACTCTGACTTTCCTGAGTCCTGGAGTGCACTAGACCCCTGACCAATTTTAGCCTAAATTTCTGACACCTTTCTTATTGCTGATTCTAGTTTCATTTGCTGGGTTTTCCAGGGTTTCTAAATTAGGGGGAGGGATGCATGTCTGTAGGGAATAGTATCGTTTCAGGATCCCCAAGACCAAGTTCTCGGCACAAAAAAGATTTTTTTTTTTTTGCCCCAGAGGGACAGAAACCAGAGAATAAGAGACAAAGACAGGAGTCAGAGGACAGGGGAAGGGAACCAGGGAGTGGTAGGAATGGTATTTGCCCCATAGTAGGACGAAGGACTGTATCTGGATAGAGAGGAGACAGATATGGCACATAGGCAAATGGTGGTTTATAAAGGTACAAAGGGGAACCTGGTGTTAGGATGAGGTGTTTAATGTTAATTGGGTGTGTTAATTAAGTGAACCAAAAGGGGCTTTTGATTGCTGGACTTCAATACTATGACAGCTGGACCTTGGTAGTTAACTTCGGGAGGGGGAAGTGGCCAAATAAGGCAATAGAACTTGATGGCTAGCTTTAGGGATGCAATCTAACAGATTTAGCAAGGTGGAGGATATGGAAGAAAAAGGCCAAGGCCTGTCAGAGCCATGCTCAACACTTGGGCTGGCCAGGGTCCCTTCAATGTGTAGAGAGCAGAGAATGTGTCTTCCTTAGTTGCTCTCTTAAAACAAGCAAACAAAAATCCACAAAAATAAAATCATAATGAAATATAATGTTCAATAACAGATAAAAACAGAGCAGAGGTCTGGGGTGTCACTGGATGATAGGTGTGTGCTTAGTAGGAAGAAGGGACTGGCTCTATCTCCAGTGTGTTCAGAAGTTGAGCATATGCCCCCAGCCAAAATCTCAGCACTAGGGAGGTTGAAGCCAAAGAATACTGGTGAGTCCAGATGAGTCTGAAGCCAGTCTAGGCATCACTGGTGCCAAGGTCTATAGCCATTGTCTTGGCTCCCTCAGGACAATCATGGCTAATGCCTGGCAGCCTGAGGGCATCAGAGCTCTACCTTATTCTTTGAGACAGGGTCTTATAGCATACACTGATTTGGTCAGCTGACACTCCTCAAGCCCCAGGAATCCTCCTGCCTCCATCTCCCCAGATTACGGATCCACACTACAACGTCCATCTTTTTAAGTGAGTACTGGGGATGCTTAGGTCCTCACATTTATGCAGTATCACTTGGCCTACTGAGCCATCACCTCAGCTTCTGTTTCCACTTTTTATAAGCATAAACTTCTAGCCTGAAGTTGACCTGTGTACTCAATGAAACTTGAGGTATTTTAAATATAATCCAGTTTCATATTTCTGACTCCTTATGCTACAAGATTAGATGAACAATTCTATTTTTGAGTTTTCCATCTTTCAAGAGGGCTCAGGTTTGGTTCCCAGAACCTATCTACAATGGTCTATAACTCCAGTTCCAGGAAATCTAACTCTCTCCTAGCCTGTGCAGGCACCAGCATGTAGATGGAGTACGTAAAAACATATTCAGGCAAACATCCATTCACATAACATAAGAAATAAATAAATAAAACATAAGAATAAAAACATAAAATAAATAAATAAGAAAGAAAGAAGCAAACAGAGAGAGAGAGAGAGAGAGAGAGAGAGAGAGAGAGAGAGAAGGGAAGAAAGGAAGAAATTGATTCTAACTGACCAGTCTTCAATCTAAAGCCTCAAAAGTGTTGCCATGCCTTACCTACTTGCTAGATCCCTGTATATACTTAGAAGGTATCTCTTGTCTCCAGGCATGCCTAGTTCCCTGGGACTCCATGGTTCTCCAGGCAGTATTCCTTATGGAACATCTGTGATCCCTGCTTTATGGATATTGCCTCCAGCTAGAAGACCTACCAGGGAAAAGTAGCCAGTCTTCTTTGCCCTTGGATTCTACAAGGTTATCTCCAGTATGTCTTGACATAACCCCAAAATCTACCCTGTCCCAGACACTGACCATCTTTCTATTTCTTAGCCCTGTCCTCTTGGTGACACAACACACTGATAGGCATTGAAGACAAGACTTAGAGGTGAGTGAGAGTCTACTCCTTAGACTCGTGCAGTCAGTAGAAGAAGCCAGCCTGGGAGCCAAATAATCAGAATGCAGTGTGGTAAAGAAAGACCAACCAGTGGTATTGTTGTGTAGATATTTCTTTCAGACTGAAACATTCTGTTGAGACTCAGGAAATAAAAACAACTTAAAGTCTCAGGAAGCTCCTAAAACTTATAAAACTCACAAGACCCTGCCCTCGGATTATATAAATGGTAATGACTGCTGGAGAGAAAAGATTCTTAAACATGCTGAGCTGCCTACAAGTCATGGAAGTTGCTCCAGGGGTTTGGCTTTCCTGCATCATCATCCAGGCTACATGGGCATTTGGTACTGTGCCTTTGAATCGCTCAGGCTTCTCTAAGAAAAAAAAAAAAAGTAAAAGTAAAGTAAAAAAAAAATTCAAAAAAGAAAAACTCAATCACACTCCAGTAAATAAACTCTAGTAAACTCACTGGTTCACCAAGCTAGCCTTACGTGGACTCATTTCTTTGGTCTATCAACAGTGCCTTATGGGGGTGAGCAGGTGTTTGTTTATGTCTCCCCAGGAAAAACCACAGGAAATGTATAAACTGGGATTACCAAGAAGGGAGAAATTGGCTGCCTGGTAGGTAAGATGCTAAGAAAAGAGGTGATTCAGAAAAAAATAAGTTGTATTCAATACTCTATTTTCTGATGTATATAACAAAACATCACAGACAGTTGTGAAGAAAGAACTTCTGATTGGTTAGTTCTGGCTAAGGGCTGCCTCTGTGGATGACCTTCATGCTGAGAGTCCCAAGTCACTGCAGCATATATAAATGAAAATAAGCCCTCGTTTTTATGTGGTTACTGAGATTCAGTTATGGAGCTACCTCTCAGACAATTTTATGCACCCTCATCATCTCCTAACAGTCGCACTTCTACAGTTGGGGTAATTCTGCACCCTCTTAGAGACTGATCTCTAATGTGAGTTTTGGAGATGGCAGATGGCATTTAACACATAGCAGATGCACAGGGCCCCCTAAGGGTCCCCTTCCTCTCTTCCTTGCAGACAATACCAGCCACACTCACAGACTCAAACTGGCAATTCCCTGTTAGTGTTGCTTCTTAAGCAAGTCCCCAAAATAAAATAAATGCTTAGTGAACCTAAGGCTTCTATGATTGGGAAAGAGCAACACATTAGCCTACAAATAGACTCAGTGAATTTATTTATGATTAATTATTAACATGATTCATTTCAGCAGGTAGAAATCTTAAAGAAGACTGCTTCCTAATTGAAAACAGGGAAAGTATGAGTGTGCGCACTTTGCTTCCCTGGGATCTAAGATCTGGATTCATGTCCTAGTAGTTGTGGGAACCACATTCTCAGTAAAGGAGTGTGGGGAGGGAGCAGGAATGTAGAGCAATTGGAGGCAGCTCCAGTTTATGCTGGAATTAGTCCCATCTGGAAGCATGAAGCTGAGGGACTAGGATACAGCGCAGTTGGTAAAATGCTCACCACTCAAGCTTAAGGACCCGAGTCCAAGCCCCAGAATGTATGGTCCATGCCTGTAATCCCAGCACTGAGGAAGAGGCAGTAGAAGATCCCTGGGACTTTCGAGCCATCCAGTATAATTAACACACTCCAAAAAAAACCCTGTCTCAAAGACAAGGTGAAGAGGGATCAAGAGAGATACCTTATATCAACCTTTGAGTCCCTCATTCTCCTGTAGGGTAACTCTGCCTATTCTCCTGTAAGTATCAGCAAAAAGTATCAGTATCTTATCGGTTCACCAAGTTGGACTTTGGTGTGACCATTTCTGTGGTCTGTTGTCAAATGACCTGTTTGGGGTAAGTAAATGCTTGTTCATGTCTCCCCATGAATAATTTCACATAAGGTACAAAGACGTGTACACAAACATTTACATAGCATCCCTCATAATAGCCAAAGAGTGCAGTCATTCTAAATGCCTATCAGCAGATGAATAGATAAACAAAATGTGTGCATATTGACAGAATGGAATGAGTTTACTCCCTTCCTGAGATTTATATTACTAGAGCAAAGCTGAATGAAGGTCGGCATCCTATAAACTCAGTGGAAGAGAGCTCCCGATCCCATTGGCAAACACAGAACAGTCATTATGACATAAAATCAAACATCTTGCCATACTGATGTCCTCAATATCTTCAGCTTCCACGTTTGTCATTACCTCCACTGCAGCCCTGGCTGAGCTGAGTAGTCCAAGTGATCTTGATCATATGTCCCTTACAAACAAAACCACCACACAGGTGCCTCACAGTCAGCAATAGTCTGCAACGTGCCCCTGCCTCCTCCTGCTCACAACTCCACCGACAGCGTTTCTCAATGCAAATAACTAAAAACTGAATTACAAACATAAGCCAACTTTGCTTGGCGTAATTAGTGGATTAGACATCAGAAAATCCACTTCTTCTCACCGCTCATCTGCCTCCTCACTGTGAACCTCCCACCTCCTCCTTCACCTTCTACTAGGAAATAAAGGTTCATACAATACAAAGTGAGCCAGGGTTTTGTTACTGGGGGACAATTATACAGCTGTTGAATTCGTTTTAAAATGGCTTTAAGTATTATCTTCTCTCAAATTGGATTAGGTCTCCCTAAGAAAATTAAGCTGAGGCTGGGAACATGGCTCAGTTGGTACAGTCTCTGGCAACCAAGCACGAGGACTTGAGTTCAGATCATCAGCACACATGTGAAAGCCACACATGGCTGTGCACATCTGTAATTTCAGTGCTGGGGATGTTGAGTCAGAAACGTCCTTGACTCTCATTAGCTAGCCAATCAGTGAGCATTAGCTTCAGTGGAAAAAAAAAAAACCCATCTTACAAAGTAACAAGGGAGAGGGATCAAGAAAGACACCCCCTGTGGTATGCAGCTAAAATACATAAATGCATACACAACTCATGAACGTATTTGTACACCACATGCAATCAAAGAAAAGAAAGCTGAGCATCTAAAGCATAATGCCTAAGTCAAAATATATCATTAAAATCTGGGCTCTTTTTTTGCTAGAGATTTTGGAAAGAACTCTTGGAAACAAAAATCACCGAGCATTTAAGTTGGTCTCAGTAAAACTCAGTGTCAAGGGCTTTTAGGTTTGTCTCTTTTCTCCACTGGTTTTGTTATCTTGGCAGGTCATGCAACTTTTCTATACCTATTTACATATCTCAAAAATAGACAAGGTTGCAGGAATCCAATGGGATAATTTCTCTAAAGTGTCTGTCACCTAGCTAACACTCAACACAGTTTGTATCATTAGTCTACACCTCCAACTCAGATGAAAAGAACAGCCATACCCTGGTCCAACCTTGACCTACATTGTACATGGAGCAAGCATCGGAGGTTGCTTCTCAATAGGTTCATTACCATATTCTTTATCTACCCAGCACTGCTGTGTTAGTGACTGGAGGTTTGTGGAAGGCAGAGTTGACAGGGGAAAGAAGTCAAATAAAATTTATAATATGGGGAAATGTCAAAAATAAATTTAACTAATTAAAAACTTGCTGATGTGGAAAAAATTTAAGTTAAAACCAGCCTGGGTTACATAATTATACACACACACACACACACACACACACACACACACACACACAACAACAACAACAATAATTTTGGATAACTTTCTTATTTTTTAGATTCCATAATGATTTCTGCCATAGTGTATGTGCACATGTACATACTTAATTATGCATGTGAATATGTTTTTCTACGAATATAAAACCATATGCTGGTTTTAACCGTCAGTTTTCCACAACCAAAAATCACCTGGGAAGAGAATCACTCTTGAGGAACTATCTAGAGGTGGCCAGTCTGTGAGCATGATGATGGGGAGTTGTTGTTGATTGTTAGATGATGTAGGAAGACCCACCATGATTGTGGATGGTAGTGTTTCACGGTCTGGGCCTTGGAAGGTTTAAGAGTGAAGAAAGCTAGCTGAGTGCTAGCAAACAGCAATCAATCAACAACATGCTAAATTCCTCTGCTCTCGACTGGGTATTTGATGATTTCAAGGCCCTTGAGTTCCTGTTTTGACTTCTCCAAAATGATAGACTTACAAGCCAAATAAACACTTTCTTCTCCTGTGTTGCGTTTGTTCACAGCAATAGGAATGACACAAGAACACACCATCTAATACTAAAGGTCTCTGAGTAACTTATTCTTGTCTTCCAAATGAAGAAACTGGGCTCCGGGACACTTAAGTCCATGTACAAAGTTGCTTGTCTTACCCATGAAAGAACTGGAAGTTGAAACAAACTTATCAAGTGCATGTACTTCACTGCAGCTTCCACGGAAAGCAGGAAGGATAGTTTGGGAGACTGGGGCTACGTAATCAGTAGTCCGGTCACAACTGAATTTCGAACTTATCTCACTGGGATAATGCAAACACAGAAATAATGGTCCAGTACAATAGTTCTCAGCCTGGGGGTCATATATCAGACATCCTACATATCAGATATTTACATTACAATTTATAACAGTAACAAAACTACAGTATAAAGTAGCGATGAGATAATTGTTTGGCTGGGGATCACCACACACGAGGAGCTGTATTATAGGGTTGCATCACTAGGATGGTCGAGAATCGCTATTCTAGTACTTCCTGAAAGAAGGCTGGCAGCTTTGAGGGACACAGTGTAAGAAGAAGATACACCCGGGGGACACAGACAAATTATTCCCCTAGTGAGCTAAAATACTCCTTTAAAATTATTATGACTGGCTCACATATGTTAGCTCAAACCTGCCCTTTTCTGCCAAGATAAGCACAAGTGTCTGTGCATTCACTCAATTTTACAGGTTATAGCAGAGTTGGCACTTAGAAAATATTCCTATTAGCCATGGTTCTCTAGTGGAACAGAATTGATAACATGAATATATATTTACATGTAACATATAGTAGGCTTATTAATTATAGTATACATTACATTAATATGTATTAAATAGTATATATAGATATAGGTATTACAAGGGGACTATCAGACTGGCTTCACAGTAAAGGCTGGGTAGTTCAACAATGACTGCCTGCAAACAGGACAGCTGAGAGCCCAGTAAATGCTCAGTCCATGAGAGTGGATATGTCAAGGATGTCAGTCAGATACTGAAAGCCCAAAGGATTTCTGGAAAACTACTAGTCTATAATTCCTCCTGGAAGGCTGAAGAAGGTGAATTCTAATGTCAACGATAGATGCCAGTGGAGGCAGCTGCAACAACAGATGTACTCACAAGCAAAATGGGAAGGCAGGAAGCAAAACAGCATTGCTTTTCCCTGGGACCATTATGAAGGAGGCCATGCACAGGGACATGGCACACACGCTAAGGAAGGGTCTTCTCCTCTCTTAGTATTCCCTCACTGATCTACTCCAAGGTGGTTCCAGATCTAATCAAGTTGACAAGCAAGATTAACTGTCACAGTGTTGATGAGATGAACTGCTAGACAAAATTATCTTCCAGATACTCCATTTTCAACTGAAGGACCTGAGTTCACAGAGAACCACACTTAAAATATATACTTAAAGGGTATAAAGATCTGAGACTCCAGGCTTGATCTCAGGAAGTATGAAGCATGGCTGTAGAGATGGTTCAGACAGGAAACCACTTGCAAGCATGAGGAACTGAGTTCAATCCTAGAATTTACGTTTAAAAAAAAAAAAGAGCCAAGTGTGGTAGTACGAATTTTCCATCCAGCTCTGGGAGACAGGTGGATCCCTGTGCTGCTAGCTAGACAACCTAGCCTACTCAGCAAGTGCCAGGCCACTGAGAGAAACTGTCACAGAAATGAAGGTGAACAGGTACTGAAACAGTGACACTTGAGGATGTCCTCTGGACTCCACACACATGAACACAGACAGATCTGCACAATACAGGGAGGAAAGATGGAGGGAGAGAGGGAGGGAGGGAGGGAGGATGAAGAGGAAGAAGAGGAAGAGGAGGAAGAGGAGGAAGAGGAGAAAAAGAATACAATCCACAAGACTCCATGGCAGAATAGAGACTGATACAGACACTGAGGGATAACTAGCTAGGGCCTGGAAGCAAGTATGGTATAGCGGGAGAAACCCTAAGTTTGGATGGCCAAGAAAAATGTCAAGGACTCCAGACTCCTCTCTGTATTGCAAGAGCCTTGCAGATATCTGGGACACTGACAACATAGTGACAAGAGAGAGTTTCTTGGGGAGAAGAAATAGCAGCTAATAAACAAACAGAATCTTGTAAAAGAGATGCCCACCCACCCCCACCTCCTCCCAGTTCTGAAAACTGAGCTTGGAAGAAATGGAGTAACTATTCCCCAGGCTGGGCTCTGAGGAATATCACAAAGCAGGCTGGCAGGCCTTTGTGGACCTTGCTAAAATATTCGAGGGGATGACTTCCTTACTTGGAAGAAGAGTTTTCCTTGTAACTATTAAATTGTCTTTGTTAAAAACGTAAGCTTTGGATGGGACAATGGGTCAGCCAGCGAAATGTTTGAGAGCCAAGCATGAGAACTTGAGTAAGAGCCCATGCAAAAATCTAGACACGATGGTGCATGCTTCTAATCCCAGATCTGGGGAGGCACAGTCACCTGGATCCCTGGAGCTCACTGGCCAGCCAGACTACCCTGCTTAAGAAAGCCAAGGTACCAATGGGAAACCCTGTGTTAAAAAAAAAAACAAGAGGCTGATTCTTGAGGAATGCCACCCAGGTTTGACCTCCAGTCCCTTCATACATGTGTACACATTGCATATGTACCTACACAAATGTGAGCTTTGAATTCCAACAGAACTAAGCTCAAAACCACCCTTCTCTATACCTGCCAGGTATCTCATCTTTCCACATCTCTAGTTTTCAAAAGAAAGAAATAAATTTTTATGGAACTAACAACAGCAGGGATCAATAATTCTTAGTTCTTCCACTGTTTTGCCAATAATTAATTTTGTTTGCATCTCAAGACAGTCAAGAGTTTTCCCCAGTACCTGGTTTAGAGATCTATAAATATTTGAGAGCTTATCTCAACGTGTCTGTCTATTTTGTGCTATTTAAACGATGCCTGAGATAGGATAGTTTTATTTAAAAAAATAAAATAGAAAGTTACTATTATAGCTTTGGTTAATAGAAAAGTCCAAAGTCAAGGGTCTGTCTTTGGTGTAGGCCTCCTGGATCACCACCCTGTAAATGGTAGAGGCGAGAGAGTGTGTGGAAGAGAGAGTGGAAGAGGAGCCCATCCCCATGGTAATGACCTCAGTCCTGTGATAAAGAACTAAGTCCCTGAGGTCTTTGCAGTGGTCCATTGTCATGCAGGTATCCCACACTTCAGCAGCTTTGCCCTAAGAACTGAGTTTCCAAATCATGAACTGTAGTGACATATTCAAATCATAGCCCAAATCAACAAGAGGAAATAAACCTGAACGCTTTGATCTATACATTACACTACACCCACCCTATTCCCCACAACTGTAGATAACTACACATGTGAAGCCAAGAGAAGAAAAATTACCCAGAGAAAGTAGCCAAGCAGCTATCTTGTGTGTGAGGGGGGAAAAAAATCACATTTTTCTTTAATAATAATGCAAAAATTGGGACTACGGAGGCGGTCAGTTGTAAAGTTCTTGCTTTAAAAGCACAAAGATCTGAGTTTTATCCCCAGAACCCATGTGATGACACACAGCTGTGATCCCAGCTCTGGGAAAACAGAGCCAAACAGATCCCTGAGCCTCCCTGACCTGACAATCTAGACAAATCAGTAAGTTTGGGTCCAGGGAGAGACCCTGTCTCAAAAACAAAGTGGAGGGCACCTGGGAAATGATACCCAAGATTGACCTCTGGCCTCCACAACCATGTACACAAATATTCACATATACTTGTACACACACACAAATATATATACACAGATACATACAGACATCAATCAATAAATAAATAATAACAGTTCAAGATGTATTAAGACTTTTTCCAAATATTCACATGTACTTGTGCACACACACATACATACATATATATATATATATATACATATATATATATTCAATATATTGAATATATATATTCAATATATATATATTCAATATATATATATATTCAATCGATAATAAATGATAACAATTTAAGATTTATTAAGACTTTGTCCAAATATTCACATGTACTTGCACACACACACATAGATAGATGATAGATAGATGATAGATAGATGATAGATAGATAGATAGATAGATAGATACAGACAGACATCAATCATCAATAAATAACAACAGTTCAAGATGTATTAAGAACTTTGTTGAAATATAATTTGTTATTAAGAAGTAGGCCATTCCCAAGAAAAAAGCCAGGTTCAAAACTAAGTGTTTTAGTCAAGAGAGACGACAGAGGTTCTGGTTAGTCAACAAAATGATGGACTGGGTATTAAGACTATCTTGTACCTCACTGGTACAAATAGGAATGGTTATGCTTTAATTGTATTTTGAGAGAAAAGTTTTATTTTAACAGGAAGGGTGATATGTAGGAGGAGCTAAGGGGGAAGGAGCACCGAGAGGAAGAGATGGAGTAAGGAGAGGAGAAGATGAAGTAGAGTAGAAGCTAGGTGATGAGAGAGAGAAAGAGAGAGGGGGGCATGGAGGCAGATGTTCACGTATCTCCACCAGTCAAAGATAGTTTACATAGCTAGGTCGGTATTGGGTTACACTTCTGATTGAGCATTACCATACTTATAAAGCCTTTAATTAACATTTTTTTAAAAAATGTATAAAAGCAAAAAGGAAAAGGGGGCACGGGAAAGGGTCTTCTAGGGAGGGGAAATGGGGAAAGGGGATGGCATCTGAAATGTAAATAAAATATCCAAAAAAGAAGAAGAAGAAGAAGAAGAAGAAGAAGAAGAAGAAGAAGAAGAAGAAGAAGAAGAAGAAGAAGGCCATTCCAGTGAACAAAAAAATTATGTTGATGTGCTCTTTCCAGTCAATTTTGATTGTTTAGAGAGAGATTGGCAATCTTCTAAGAAGTACCATATAGTAACTATCAGAATATTTAAGGGCATGGTCTCTGTCACAGGTACTCAACTTTGTCACCATAGTATGAAAACCATTAAAACAAGATCTAACCAAAGGGGTAGCTTGTGCTGCAACATGACTGCTGACACACTGACATCTAGATCTTATACAATGCACATGTCAGAAAATACTGCCTTCAGAGACCCCAACACACCTTTAAATGCTTGCAGAAAGCCACCTGGGCTCTCATGGCTGCACAGAATAGGTCCTTATTGGATGTGATGTTTTGCTTGCCCGTCCTGACCTGGTCATAGGCTTCAACAGAGTCTCAGGAGTTCTCTTGTCTAGCCACTGTGAGAAACACACGTACAAAAGGAAAGTTCACTTATTTATAATCAATGGGAATTCTTAGATCAGATCAAAGAATGCGGCTATTGCTGACTTAGAGAAAGGAAAGGAAGAAAGAGAGCAGGGAAGGAGGAAGGAAGAAAAAAAGAAAGAGGAACATTTTCTGAGGTGAAGGCATGAGAAAAGAGGGAGGAAAGAGGAAAAGGTGTCTTAGTTACTGTTGTAGTAATTATTTCAGTCAGGGGTTTCTCCCCCACCTTTAATCATTCAGTTTCCAGATAAAAGACACATAATTTTTATATTTATAATAAGCCTTGCACATTAGAGTTGGGCAGATATTTATCCTCTGTGCTACTGGAATTTATTTCCCTATCAATAACCCCAAATTATAACTTGCTATATTCCAACTGGGCTGCTCTTAACTCCAATTGGTCAGCTCTCGTGGCCATGTTTTTATAACTCATCTACCATGGCAACTCCTCCACTCTCCCCCTTCTCTCTCTCTCTCCCCGAGTGGTCCCTGCCTCTGATCCCAAGCCTAGCAACCAAAAACCTCTGCCTATCTCTCTTCTGCCAGCTATAGACATTTTTATTCAGCAACCATGGATAACTTGGGGACAAGGTTACCTAGTGCCACTTGGGTCTATGTCACATGGGGTCTTCATGCAGATTCTATCATCCCTGGTGGCAACCAAGACTTAGGATCCAGTATTTAGCATTATAATAAATACATAGCAAAAGACCAAACCTCAGCAAGTTACTTTCTGTTGCTGTGACAAAGAAACTTATAAAATTATTTTTAATTGGGTGCTTGCTTACAGTTCCAGAGGATGGATGAGTCCCTGATCGTCATGATGGGAAGCCCGGCAGCAGGCAGGCAGTCAGGCATGGCACTAGAGCAGGAGTTGTCAGCTAACACGTTTAGACAACAACCACAGGCACCGAGAGAGGCAGTAACTGGGAATAGCATGGGCTTTTTAAACCTCTAAGCTCAACCCCAGTGACACACCTCCTCCAATGAGGCCACACCTCCTACTTCTTCCCAGAAAAATCCCACCAACTTTGGAACAAGCTATCAAATATATGAGCCTATAGTGGCCATACTCACTAAAATCACCACAGAATGGAAAGGAGGGAGGCAGGAAGGCAGAAGGCAGGGAGGGAGTGAAGAAGGAAGGGAGGGAGGGAGGAAGTAGGTAGGGGAAAAAGGAGGGAAAAAGAAAACTCTTTTAACAACTTCTTTTTTGTTTTATTCAGTATCGATGTCAAGTTTGGGTCTCATCCTTACTTTCTCCACATTTTAGTTTACTTGGTTATAAGTTTGCTGTGGCGAACTTCCTAGAAGTGAAATGGAATGCAGAGCATCACCACCACCGGCGCCTGCGCAGTGTGTTCTCCGCGCGCACATTACAAGGAGGCATTCAAGGGATAGAAGCTGTAAAACACTGGGCTGTCATTTCACCTTCACAGAAAACCACCAAAGGAAATCGAGTCGACAAGACATAAAAGGCCACTTTCTCCTTTTAAAATTGCTTTACATATTTTAATTCGTGTGTTTCCCTTGGGGTTAGATATTTCGGTCACACGGTTATCCAATTAAAATGAAAACTCTCTGCTTTATCCTTTAGGCGAGGACAGCTGCCAGCTGCTAAGTTTTATAAAGTCTTTAATCTTGTCCATAAATATTTAACAAGAACTGGTTAGTACACAGGGCAGAGCAAAGTAAGAAATCAAAGGGGAAAATCTTAGGAGTAACCTCGATTGCATGTGAAAGCCATATAAAACAAAACCAGAATGACCACCTTCCTCCTTTTACTAAAAAATGTAAAGTATTTCTGAGTATTTTGATCAGTCCTTAGCCTGCTTGTCCTCACAGATCTACTAGAATGGCCAGATTATAAAAAGATATTTAATGAGATGGTCTGCCCTTTACTTAGTTTCCTGCCATTTGTTTCAGAGCTGGCCTTTGCTGTTTCCATGGAAACCCAGAGGGAGGCTCTCTAAGAATTTTAGTAGCATTTGACTTTGGAGACCTTCGTGTGTGTGTGTGTGTGTGTGTGTGTGTGTATACACATGTGTTGTGTTATTGTGTCATATGTACACATATATATGTTGATATGTGTACCCATGCATATACAGGGGAGAGCCAAGGAGAATATCAGGTATCCTGCCCTATCAGTCTATCCTTTATTCATTTGAGAATAAAGACTATTAGTTCTATCACTGAAGCAGAATCTAGTAGCCAGCAAGCCCCAGCAATTCTCTTGTTTTAGGTCCTAACAGTCTGCAGGTTGAAGATGCGCCCATGGCTTTGCAGGTTGAAGATGCGCCCATGGCTTTGGTTGCTAGAATCAAAGTCAGGTCCTTATGCTTGCACAGTGAATGCTTTCACACCCTGAGTCGTCTCCTCAGCTCAAGAGCCCTTTTGTAAAATTCTTATTTATATGCATGCACAAGCACACACACACAGACAAATACACTCCTCTCTACCCTGACCGGCAGGGTTCTTTACATCGTTGTCATAACCTTCCTTACCCATTAAAACTCACAATAAGCAACTAAATACCCCCACACATGTACACTCGTGCTCACACACACATACACACACACACACACACACACACACACACACACACACACACACACACACAAAAGTAATTAAAAATAAGCCAAAACTATACCTCCCTTCTTGTTACTCAAGAGGGAAAGCTTGGACCTTCTTCTTCTGGGTATTTAGACTTTGTTCTCTCTCCCATCACTCTCAAGTCCATTCTGCAACAACTTTGACCTTCTAGGATGGTCTTCACTTCCACCTTTCCCTGGAGTATTCAGGCCCACATGGAAGTTTAGGGCATGCTAAAGAAGGCCCTAACAGATCTTTTAGGCCAGTTCCCCTAACTTGCTTCAGTAATTGTCAGATCTCAGAAATGAATGAATGACTGTTGCTGGGAAGAATTCTTCAGTGCCAACTGGAGTCCTCAGCTTTGCCCTAAGCTCACTTGATTACATCCTGACTCCAGACTGTGGAAACACAAGTGAACAAATATCAGGCAGCAGTTGTTGTGTAGATGGACTGAGTATTTATTACTTTTATCATTGCTATGACAAAGCACCTGACAAGTGTCACTTAAGGAAAGAGGGACTTGTTTTGGCTCACAGCTTTGGGGTACACCATAGAGGTAAGCATGATGCCAATAGTATGAGACAGCTGCTCACATTGCATTAACAATCAGGAAGATGGGTAATAACACCTTCTCTTTTTTATTTGGTCTAGGACCCCAGCCCATGAGATGGTGCCACCCATACTCAGGATGCATGAATCTTCTCCCTTCAATTAACATACTCTAGAAACTCAGTCACAGACACACCCAGAGGGTCATCTTCCAGGTGATTCTTCATCCTGTCAAATTGACAATATTAACTATCCCTGGTAGGTAAAGGGTAACCAGTTGGAAGGAAGGACAATCTAAGATGGTGTCTTAGTTAAGAGTTTCATTGCTAGAAAGAGATACCATGACCATGGCAACTCATAACTGAAACCATTCCATTGGGGTTGGCATACGGTTTCAGAGTTTTAGTCCATTATCATCATGGTGGGAAGCATCGTGGTATCCAGGCAGACATGGTACTAGAATGAAGGAGATGAGAGTTTTACATCTTGATGTACAGGCAGAAGAAGGGGACTGGGTTCCATACTGGGCGGCATTTGAACATAAGAGACCTCAAAGCTTGCCCCTACAGTGACACACTTCCTCCAACAAGGTCACTCTAACAAGGCCATGCCTTCTAATAATGCCGCTACCTGTGGGCTAAGCATTCAAGCACATGAGTCTATGAAGGCTAAAGCTATTCAAACCAGCACAGATAGAATAACACCAACTGTTCCTTGTTCTAGCCCAATAATCATGGACCTTCAGGACATCCCTCATCCCCCTACCCCTTGCTTTATTCTGCCTTGAATTTTTTTCTAGCATCAAAATGCAGGTTTTCTACTTACAAAACATTGGAGATGCCAGGATGCTTACTGTAGGAGTTTTCTAAGCCTTTGGGGTTGCTTTCCTCAAATAGTTGCCTCTCCCAATCCAGTTGCTTTATACCAGATACAAACATCCATTCAAGCACTCAATACTGCAGTCATTCGTGACAAATAGGGCATCTACCACCCGGCAGGCACAATTCTAGACAGTGCGCTCATTGTTAGGTTACAGGCCTTGCAGGAGTTGTCAATTTAAGGAGCTAGAAGCTGCAGCCTTGAGATCTCTAGCCCACAGCCCTGCATCATCTTTTCTGACACAGTTAACTGGCAGTGCCTTCTGTGGCCCTTCAGTCCTTCAGCAATCCCAGCACAGAAGACAAACCCAAACCCTGCTGTCATCCAGTATCTTCTCGACTCCTGACATCCTTATCCAGTGCCTCTGTGACTCTTAGCATGCAGACTCAATTACATGATGTAGAATTTTCTCCCTTCGTCAGAAACCAGTAACAAAAAGGTATTCCTTTGTCCCACGTGACTAAAGACTCCTTCTCTCCCATCAGGGCCCTGTCACACTGTCATAGTGGTGTTATGCTCTCACCTGAAGGATGACTGTCTCAGCACCTTGCTATGAGACCTACAGAAACCTTGCTCTAAAATCCATCTAGTACTTAGAGCAGAGTTATAAGGACCTGCCTCCATGGAGCATGGACATTGCCCTGGCTCATGTAGCCTAATTCTGACTCCATTCCTTCCTTTGTAGTCCCTGACTCACAGCTCAGCCTTGAGTTGCCTGTATCAGTGCCTTGCTGGTTTGATTACCCTCTCCTTGATGTCGGCTCAGATATACCCAATGTTATGTTTGCTTTTATACTATCTGAAGTTAGGTCATTAGATAGCCCCTGTCTTGCTCTGATTTCTATTGTTGTGATAAACCACTATAACCAAAAACTACCTGGGGGAGAGAGGGATTATTTTCACTTACATTTCCACATCGCAGTCCATCCCTGAAGAAAGTCAGGGCAGGAGCTTGGAGGCAGGAGTTGAAGCAGAAGCCATGGAAGAAGTCTCCTTACTTGCTCCTTCTAGTTTGCTCACTCTGCTTTTTTGTTTGTTTCCTTTTTTTTTTTTTTACATTATAATATAATTAATTTCTCTTTTACCTTTCCTCCCTCTAAACACTTTCTCATACCCTTCTCTACTCTTCTTCAAATTCATAACCTCCTTTTTAATTGTTAGTGTATGTATACACATATATTCTTAGCTATAACTTGTTCAGTTCACACGTTACTTGCATGTACATTTTGAAGACTGACAATTTGGCACTAGTGAACTTTTTCCTGGGAAAACCCACTCCCAGCTTTCCTCAGTTGCCTACAGCTCTTCATGTAGATTTGAGGCTTTGTGGGCTGGTTCACATCCACTTTGGCATGTCCACAGTGGTCATCCTTATTCGAGTTTGGCTACAGACCTTATAGAAGGTATCACTTTAAGGAAGCAGAAGCTGCAGCCTTGAAGAGCTCTAGCCACATTGTCCTGCATCATCTTTTCAGACATGCCTATCTGACAATGCCTCCTGTGGCCCTGTCATCAAGACTTCAGAGGTTCAGTTCTCCTAGCAAACTCCCTTAACCTCTGGCTCTTACAATCTTTCTACCTCTTTCCAAAAACATTTTCCTTGGGTGAAGGAGAGTTTTGTACACGCATTTATTAGGACTGTTTTCCCCCAGTAAAAACTGACTTATATCAAGTTAACAAGAGAAAAAGAAAAAAAAATGGAGAGGGGGAAGGAAGGAAGGGAAGGAGAAAGACGGAGAAAGAGAGAGAGAAGAGAGAGAGAGAGAGAGAGAGAGAGAGAGAGAGATCAGGCCAGTCGCACTATTTCAATCAGACAGTTTTCGTTACAATAAGGTGTGTTGTGTGCCTGTGTTTCCATATGTGTTCAGGTCAGGTCCAATGAGGCCAGAGGGGCAATGTCAGGTATCCTGCACTATCATTATCCACCTTTCTTGAGATGGGGCCTCTCTGTGAACCTTAGGCTAGCCTGAGGACCACCAAGCTGCATAGACCCTCCAGTCAGTTGACACCCACAGCGTTGAAGTTACAAAAGCATGTACAGCCTGGCTTTTTACATGGGTGCTTTGGTGCCAAGCACTTTCAATCACCGAGCCATCTCCCCAGCCCAACAACAGGTTTTTCATTTTTTTATACAGTGCATTGCCTTGGTTCCAAGTGGTGTTTAAGTACTTCATTTGGTAATTCATCTAGATGTAGCTCCATTGTTGACTAGTAGAGAAACTATGACCTTCCTATCCCAAAGCCTTCCAGATCCAAAAGGACAAACAAAAGTTTGCCTTCTATGGCCTGCCATGTGCTCCAGACACTTTTATCTTTGTTTTTTTGTTTGCATGTATGTGAAACATTGTGTGTGCGTATGTATGCAGGTGTACATATGTATGTGTCCATGCATGCACTTAAGTGTGTGTGTGCCACTGTGTGTGTGTGCCAGTGTGTGTGTGTGTGTGTGTGGACCAGAGGGTGAACTCTGATGTCTTCTCTCCTCAGTCTCCACTTTATTTACCGAGGTATGGTTTCTCCCTGAATCCAGAGCCCACACACTCTCCTAGCTAGCTAGCTTACTCCTGAGATCCAGAGTCCATCTCTCAAAACACAGGAATTACAAGCAAGCCACCAAACCCACCCAGCTTTTCCTATATGTTCTATAGATCTAGAAGTAGGTTCTCATACTTGCTCTAGCTATGTTTTACCCGTGTGTACTTTGCCTCAAGATCATCCAAAACATGGTCATTATCCTATGAATAATACTTCCTCACTCAGTGTTCCTCATTCATTTTCCCCAGAGAAGCTTAAGTAGCTCTTGGCCAAGGGCATTGCCTTGGTACCACCTGTTCCATCCCCATCTCCCAGCTGATAAAGAGGAACACGGCAAACATACACTTTGTCAAACCTCAAAGAACCTGTGTTCAAGCATGCTCCCCCCGCATCGTCACTCTGGTCCTGTAAAAGGTGTTTGGATGTTGCTATCACCCCCATCTGGTGCTTCATTATACTACCCGAATGACATCCTCCTTCCTTGACGTGCCTCATCCCTCATGTAACGATGATTACCAGTCCTGAGTGCCTCTCTGGTCTCTAGGGCAGCATCTCACAGATCTGGCCGCCGCTGTATTTATCATTTCTCCATGCCATTTCTTGCCTTAATTAAACTCAGCCCCAGGATATCGGAAGCTAGAGAATTTATATTTTCTTCTTCTTCTTCTTCTTTTTGATGAAAGCAATATTGTTTCCTGGGGGAAATACCCCCACCCTTACCTCTCATCCCTCCTAAAACTGTAGTTGTTTTGGTTTTGTTTTTTTTTTCTCAAGCACTCTTTGTCCTGTGTTTCCTCATTTCTGTTTCTCTGTGTGTTTCAAAGTTTGATTTACATTTTAATGGCTTCAAAGTCAAAGGCAGGAAATGAATGGGAAGCAGCTTTCATTTCCTACCTTTTTCAGGACCAGTTCCTATCATTTTTCCAAAGCATTGAAAAGCAGCTATTTTTTTTTCATTCTTTATGATCTTCGAGAAAGGCCCTTACTGTTATTTACACAAATGGATGGAAAGGGATCTGACTGATTACACCAGCTCTCAGCTATCCGAGGGCTGTAAGAAGGAGACACCGCAGATCGAACGCCTCAGTAAATGGATGTCCATCTAAGCAGTACATCTTAAAGGTTCATCACAATATTCAGGCTGTCTTATACTTTTTCTGTTCTCATTTTTGCAAGAAATAGACAAACAAAATTCTGCTTTTAGGTTCATACAAAGTCATTAATGTCTCAGTATAATGGACACACTGTCTTTCTCCTCCAAGATTAGCATAGACAGTCACTATAGCCAAGACAAAGGTTCTCCCCTCAGCAAGTCATTTCTCTTCCATAGGTCAGAATGTTCTCTCTGGGACATTATGCTACTACCCTGCATAAAAATTCATCATGATTACTGGGCTGGGGGATAGCTCAGGCAGCAAAGTAACTTGCCTTGCAAGCATGAAGACCTGAGCTCAATGCTCCAGAACTATGTTTAAAACAAAACAAAAACAACAACAAAAAACAACAACAACAACAACAAAACTACACATAAAATTCAGGGATGATGCTCTAGGCAAACAGAAACAGGATCCCTAGGGCTCACTGGCTAGCCACTGTAGCTGAATCAGACAAGTTCAAGTTTAGTGAGAGATGCTGATGCAGAAAATAAGGTGGAAAGTATGTGAAGAGGACACCTAACATCAAGACTTCAACTCTCTCTCTCTCTCTCTCTCTCTCTCTCTCTCTCTCTGGTCTATTTTACTCTGTGGTAGTTACATGCTCCTCTTCACCTCTTCATCAGGACACTAAATGCAACAGCCACTGTTTTCCATCCCCACTGCCATTCTCTTGGGGCACAACGGGAAACTCTCATGCATGTTTTCCTTATGCTTCCTACAAACAATACAGTAACTTAGTAAAAGAAGTAAACAATGGAATAAACAGTTCAATGAATGAGTAGATAAAGCCAGGCATGGTGATATGTGTTTGTAATCCCATCACCAGTAAGGCAGAGAAAGGTAGATTCCTTGACTCACTGGAAAGCTTACCTTCTTCACTAGGCAAGTTCTAGGCTAGTAAGAGACCATCTCAAAAGAGAGAGCAGAGCCTGAGGAATGATAACTGAGGCTGTCTCCTAGCCTTTCCATGGCACACACATAGTGCACACCCATACACACATGGACACCCACATTTACACAAATAGAATAAAATAAAATAGTTAATGAAAGAACATGGAAAATTACTAAAATATATCACTCCAAGAGTCATAATTTTCCTGACACCCATCCCTAGGGGATGAAGCAGCTATCTGGGAGTGACATATAAATTATAAACTCACAATCCCAGGAGAGTCCAACTTTGAAGTACTTGACCATGAAGGGCAGTCTCTGATGTTTTCCCCACAGGAAAGGTTGCTCACTGCAGTTCTGACTGTCCAAGGTATCAAGCCCTCTTGACAATTCATCTGCAAAACCAATGTGGATGGTACTATAGCTTCATCTTTGTTGCTGTGATAGAATAGACTAACAAAATGCAAATTAAGCGAGAAAACATTTATTTACGTGTACAATTCCAGGTTAGAGTCCACCACCATTGGAAAAATCAAGGTAGTAGGAACTTCAGACAACCAGTTAAATCATATCCACAGCCAAGAGCAAAGAGAAATGGATGCACACATTCTCACTCACCTGCTTGTACTCAACTTGCTTTCCCAAGTATCATATAGTTCAGGACATACTGTTTACTAAATATTGCTTCAACAGTGAGCTGGAGCTTCCCATATTAGTTAACTTAGTTAAAAGAATCACTCAAACATATTCATAGGCTAAACTACTATAAATAATCCCCCCCCATGAATCCCTATTCTCAGGTGATTCTAGGTTACGTCAAGTTGACAATTAAAGCTGACCATCACAGCATGGCTAACAAGAACTCCCTCAGCTCAGTTGGACCAAGGGACTCCTGGTGTTGAACCAACTTAAAAAACAAACAAAAAGCGACTTCTCCAAAGAAGACTGAGCTTATTATAGGGCATTGGAGGATTGTAACCAGGAATATGCATTTTATGGGACTGTAGGCAAATCCAAGGAGGAAACATACATAATTTATTTTGAATGATTATGTTTCAAATTGTCCAGTGGTCCAGGCACTTATCTCAAGAGTTAATATCAGTGTTAGTAAACAAGGCATATGTTACAGTTCTTATTGTTTGTCAACTTGACAAAATCTAGAATCACCTTGAAGGTGAGTTTCTCTGCACACATGCCAGTGATTATCTGGATTGAGTTAACTGAGGTAGGAAGACCCAGCCTCTTATCAGTATCATTGTATGGGATTCCTGGACTGAACAAAAAGGAGAAAGTGAGCTGAGCGCCAGCCTCCATCTTTCTGCTTCCTGACTGTGGATGCCCTATGACCAGCTGCCTCCCTATCCTGCTGTCTTGTCTTTACTGTCATGGACTATTTGACCTCAACTGTGAGCCAAAATAACCCTCTCCTCTCTTTCGGTGTTTTTATAGGAGTATTTTGGCACAGTAACAAGTACTAATACACAGTATTGGTAATAATGCTTAAGAATACACTATGACAAGCTAGAGTTTAGAAAATCCTTGAAAAGTTTTCTTTTGTTTGGTTTTTACTAACTCCATTTGTAAGAACATATGCATCAGTCCCATGAAAGGCCCTTTTTCCTACTTGAGAACAAGTACATAGAAGCTTTAAATCTGCTTCTTAGACTAAATACCTCTCCAACTAATTCTTAATTATCTGTGTCTATGGGAGATAACCTGCACAATTCACCTTAGTCAAAGATAATTTATTTTTGCTAACACTATTCCTGAGGAGATGCAAAACAAACCTGTTCTCCCTGCATAGAGATCTGACAAAAGACCAAAGAAATTATACCACCAAAGTCTGATTTGGTTAACTAATGTGTTTACTGAAGTTGCAGGAGAATGGTAAGGGGTGACTTATATAGTCAGGAACAACTCAAAAGCAAATGTATCACAAAAGTCTACACAAGATGCAGGACAGCTCATAGAAACTGAAACCCTGGAGCTCTCTAACATATAGGTAACTCAGAAGTCAGTGTTTTTTTAAGACAGATTGACTGAGCTCTGTCTCCTCAGCTAGGGGCATTGTGCACGCAGTGAGTTTCAGGGACTTCCTGAGACTTACAAATTGTGTGCTTCCTGGGCCCTAAGTAGTCTTCAGTTAGAACTTCTTGAGTTTAAGGAACTTCCTTCCAGTGTAAAAGTCAAAACTCAGAGGAAATTGCTACACAACACTAGTACAGTGCTATCTGCTTCATCAACACAACAATCACTAGTGGCTTCCTAACTGTCCAATAGCATGAGCCTTAGAAAAGTGTTCAAATAAATATATGGGGAAATATATATATTATGACTACACCAGTCAGGGGATTGCTATCCTAATATTTATTTGGGAAAAGTTTATGATAAAATCAAGATCTTGTTTTGTTAAAGAAAGAAGACAGAAGATGCCCATGAAGTTTCCCTTTCCTCCACTAAGAATGTCTTAACATAGTTTGCATCTTAAATGGTACCCCAAGGGTTGGAGCAAAGGCTCAGGGGTTAACAACTCTTGCTGTTCTCGAAGAGGACCTAAGTTCAGTTTCCAGCACCCACAACAGGCAATGAACAACTACCTACAACTTCAGCTCCAGGGGATCCAAAGTCCTCTTCTAGCCTCTTCAGCTATCTGCACACTTCTATGCATATACCCTCATCCATGTGCAAAGCAGAGGAAGCCCCGAGAGCTTATATAAGGAGCAGATGAAGTCCTGAGTCCATGTATGTTATTGAGAAGGATTTCAATGCCTGACACACACAGGAATTTGGCAAAGCCTTGTCCTGGTCAGGCTCAGGAATTGGTAAAGTCTTCCTTTGGTTTGTGGGCAAATGTTAACAAAGTACACAAAGAACATCAACTTTGGCTTCCTTTTCTCTATGTTTATAGCATGAAAATACACTCCTATAGAAACCTCCTACAAGACTAACTCGTCCCCATGTTGTACATAATAAAAACACTGAGGTTGTGGGTTGTGTGCACTGTGATGCATTTCCAGCTTTTCTGTACATATGTCTGTGTGTCTGTCTTTGCTTAATTCCTTCATCACTCCATTCAGGTTTCTGGAACCAAACCATGAAGGGTACAGCCAATACACAAACATGTACATAAATTAAAAAAATAATAATAAAATAAATCTTTAAATGTCTTCACTAAAGGCCATGTGTTAAAGGGTTAGTCCCCAGCTTGGCACTGGTGGGAGAAATGAACCCTTCCTCTTTCTTTTGTTTCCTGTCTACAAAGTAAGTGATCTGTTCTACCGCATACCCCGACCAGGGAAGGCTTCCTTATCCCAGACTCAAAACAGTGTAAGGCCAATAAATTATCTATTGTAACCTCTAATACCATGAGCAAATGAACAAATATAAGAAGACTCTGAAGAGCATACAGAAGAAAGGAGATGGCCTGGGAACCTTGAGATCTGAAGCACAATGTCGTTGTGGGTTTCCTGGGGTTTTACTGTTGCTTCTGGGACCCCATACACAGTGCTGAGGAAGCTATCAGTTTGGAAATAGCAAGGGTAGACAAAATATCAAAGCCATTACACAGGTGTGTTTTCCGTTTTCCTTGGTAAAAGAGCCAAGGAAACAGATGACATGACTGAAGATAGAACTTTCTTTCTTCCTTTTTTTTTTTCTTGAAGATAGAGTTTTCAATGAATCCACAATTTAGTCAAATCAAATAAATAAATAAATAAACAAACAAACATGGCACCACTGTGGCATCAAAGTTCTGGTGGCAGCTGGGCTTCCATCTTTTTTTTACCCTAACAAGGGATGTGACCTCAGTCACTGGATGGTGTCTAAGAGGTCAGTCAGAAGCCAAACTGTCACCGTCCTGAGCAGTGCCCAGATTGGTTTCTCCATCCCTCTAGTGTAGGTAAATGCCAACTGGGAAGCCTAAACCAGCTCCCTGGCAAGTCCCTACTCAGTCTCCTGTTCCTCCATGTCAGTGAGGAGTGAGTGAATATAGATATCAAAACCAACCAGTAGTCATGGGAGCTGCTTCCAGTGCACATGGAGCAGTAGCACAACATACTACCTCCTCCTACAGACTCACACAGCAAAGATCTCATAAGGAAACTAAGTCCAAACTCTACCCAGTCATAACACAGAGATGACTCCTTCAATTGTAACATAGGACAAGGTCAAAACAAAGGTATCTGCCACTACCCAGAAAATCAGGTGGTGAGCGTTACCCCGTACAGCTAAAACAGAAGGTATACATAAGACCTAAATTCTCAAATATGTCCAGGTTTTATCTTTTGTTTTAAATCATTACATAAAATCTGACAAAAATATAACACACACAAAAAAAGAAAAATCTCAACTGGAATGGTGAGAAAAATAGACACTTGTACAAAGCAATGAGAAATGTATGGCTTAATTTGTCAATGAAAATTTAAGAACAAATGAAAATACAGAATAATTCAACAAGGAAAGGAGACACCTCAATAGAGAGCAGTTACTGTAGAGAATTTTAGGATTGGAAATTGCACCTACTTAAATAAAACTTAGCAGATAAACTCAGCAAAAAAAAAAATACACAGGCAGAACAGTTGTGATCTAAATATAGAACAAGAGAAACTATACTATCTGAACAGAGAGAGAGAGAGAGAGAGAGAGAGAGAGAGACTGTATGCAGTCACGGGATACAGACATATAGTGCAGACAGACATTCTGTGTGTTATCTCTTATTACTGCTTGCCAACACAATTATCTCCAAATAAAAATTTAATGAAAAAGAGAAGCTGGAAAACTGGAGAGAATTTTTGAGAACAGTTCACTGAAGATCAAAATAGCATGGTTAATAAGGCTGAGAGGAAGGTTGAAGATTTCTAGTAGTTTAATCAAGACAGGTTGCTGCTGCTGTTGTTGCTATTGTTGTTTTCTTAGAGTGTGTGTGTGTGTGTGTGTGTGTGTGTGTGTGTGTGTGTGTGTGT
>JANHMN010000009.1:21096380-21115269 GCA_030674055.1 Rhabdomys pumilio
CATTTTTCCAACTGAACCACATCCTCAGCCACAGAATTTTTTTTATGAGAAATAAGTTTATAGCAAATTTTCCATGATATAAAGGGAAGTTTTGGAGTAGCAAGGGCTTGAGGTTTGGGTGGTGTGGTAGCTTTGTGGCTACCTCTTCTCAAGTTTTTTTTTTTGGTGCATAGAACTACACAGTATATGAAATACTCCCCAAGGACAATATTGGCTAGTCCTTGCAGGTTCCTATGAAGGTGGTCTCTTGTAGTCCCCTCTCCTCTACTGAGGAAGCTGAGGCTTGCAAAGATCCTTTTCTTTCACCCTGCTCACAAATCAATTCCAATCCAATCAAAGAAATGTCTAGAAGAAAGAATAAGGAATACACTTCATGGTACAGGTTCAGGTAGAGTCTTTAGGAATAAGACTGTAGACATTCTTATATAATACCAAAATTGACAAGTGGGACTTTCTGAAATTAAAAAGCTTCTACACTGCAAAGGAAACGATTAATTGACCAAAACAAACAAACAAACTCCTTCCTAGAGAATGGAGAAAATCCTTTCCTAGTTATACATCTGACAGAGGATTGCCGGATTAATGTCTACCATATATAAGGAACTAAGGAACTAACAAGAAAATAAACATCCTAATTTTAAAAATGGCTTGTATTACTGAACAGAGTTCTCAGGAGGAGAAATGCAAATGGCTAAAATACATTTTAAAAGTGTTCACCATCCTTAGCTGTCAGTAAAATGCAAATTAAAGCTGCTTTCAGATTTTGTCTTGTCCCAGTTTTAATGGAGAAGACTAAGGAGAAAAATATAACGGGTGCTGGAAAGGACTTGGGGATGAGGAACCCGCATGCATTGTTGGTAAGAGGACAGATCAGTGGAGCCACTGTGCATACCAGTGTGTGTTTTCCTCTGAAAATTAGAAATAAGTCCTACTGTTTTAGTCACTGTTCTATTGCTGTGAAGAGACACCATGACCATAGCAACTCTTACAAAAGCAGGCTTTAATGGAGACTGGCTTACAGTTTCAGAGTTTTAGTCTATTACCATCATGGTGTGAAGCCTGGTGGCAGGGGGAAGAATGGTATTCATGGTGCTGGGAAAGCAGCTGAGAGCCACATCCTTATCTGCTGGCTAAGAAAGACACCAGGCCTGGGTTGGACTTTTGAAACCTCAAAGCCTATCACAATGACTCACTTCCTCTAACAAGGTCATACCTACATCGATAAGGCCACACCTCTTAATCCTTCTCAAGTAGTATCACTCTCAGGAGATTTAGCATTCAACTATATGGGCCTATGGGGAGTATTCCTGTTCAAATCACTGCAGCCTTTCAGAGGAATAGACCCACAGGATTCTCTATTTCCTGCTCCAGAAACACACACTCATGCATGTTCTATTCACAATGGCTAGGGCATGAAAAAAAAGCCTAGATTTCCAGCAACTAGTAAATGAATAGTGAAAAATGTGTCTGTATACAGAGCAACTTCATTCAGTTATAAAGAAAAATAAAATAAAATGAATAAATAAATAAATAAATAGAAATAAGTAAAATGAAAATAAAAAATAATGAAATTTGCACGTACGAAGCTGGAAAAGATTATACTGAGTGTGGTAACCCAGACCCAGAAAGATTAAATTCACGTGTTCTACCACATATGTGGATCTTTGAATAAAACTTTAGGCTTGTGTTTAATTTTGTAGTACCTGTAGAATCCAGGAAGCTAGAAATAGACTATTGGTGAGGAAAGAGGAGGAAGATCTTAATGGAGGAGGGACATAAGAGAACACAGGTGATGAAGGCCAGGGGGAATAATGAGGTGGGAGGGTTAAGTGGAGAGAGATAGAAGGATAGAGGGGAGGAAGAGCTAACACCAGGGTTGTTTCCAAGAGCCATATGGAAACCTACTATTTTATAAGCCTTATATATTTTTCTTTGGTTCATTCATATAAAACAGTTTAATCGGAGGCACCCAACAGAGGGCTGTGTTCATCTTAGAACCTGTAGGTTGTCAAATAAAAATTCCAGTATTGTTAGTTAGAAGTGCTCTGGGCACCCCCCAAACAATATAGGCCATTGCCTTAGTTTCTTGTTGTCTGCCAGAACCTGATGGTTAAGGTCCTCTAATGGAAGACTCCACACACATTGGTCACAGGACATGAAGACATTAATCGGTACTGACCAGGAGGCTTCTGCTCTACTGCCTAGCTCCAATCGTACTGGAGATGCCAGGTAGGATGCTGGGGATGAAAAGAAAAGTCAGCAGTCGTACCCAATTGTGAACTCTGTGAGCTGCAATAATGACTAAAACGGCGAGATATGCTGGTGAGTGTCACAGTGGCACGGTGGTTATACCATTTCCTGATTGGATTTAAGGCCTGCTCACTGGAGGAAACACACCCTTGGTGCTATAAATCTGACCAATAAGTCATGGTCAGGGAGCTCCCAAGCCCCAGGGGTGAGCCTACTACTATAAATCTACTAAATGGGCCTAGAATCAAACTTCCTCCTAAACCCATATCCCTACAGTCATGGGTTAACACAGCTCCCAGACCCCAGAGAGAAGGTCCTATGTACACTGAACAGTGGTTAATACAGACACTCACAGCTTGTCTAAGTGCAGAGAGCAAGTGACAATGGAATGCTTGGCCATAAATGGAACATTCTTGTCACACACTCTCTCTGCAAGGCCCAGGGAACATTGTAGAAAAGGTGGCGGAAACATGACAAGAGCCAGAGGTCTGGGATGACCAAAACAAAACAGTGTCTTCTGGACACAACAAGACCTATGTGCTAACTCATAGCCTGCCCAAGATGAAGCCAGTCCACATTCTAGCATAAAGTGGGAAGATGTGCATGAGACCTGCCCCCTTACTGAGGAGCTGATGGCTCCCAGGGGACAGAGAATCCATTGTCTTTAAGGGTATTGTTCCCAGTAAGTTGACTCTACTCCAATGGATGCTCCCACATCCAAGAGTACAGGAACAATGCAAAGTGAAATCAATGGGTTTTTACATAACAAACAAAAATGAGGTCATGAGAGGAAAGTAGATCCAGGGGAAATTAAGGGAAGGAGTTGTGTCGGTTAATTTAATCAAAATACCTTGTATGAAATTCTCAAAGAGTTAATTTTAAAAACGTAAAGGTAAAGATGAAGAGATTGAGCCTATAATACAAAATGGCCACATTTATGAACAGTGACGCCTGGGTTCAGTGTTCAGTGTCATCAGTTGGAGGCAGAGGTGACACTTTAAGACGCCTCTATCCTACAGGCAGATCTCCAGGAGGGACCAGATCTGTTAACACATGATGCTCTGCCGCCTTCTGGTACCACACTTCCTCTATGCTCAGATTCAAAGCTCCTGGCCCTTAAAGTATGCTAGTGGGATCAGAGGGACTTCCCAGAGAAAGAAGGAGGAGGCAGCTAAGGTCCTGGCACCATACGAAGACCTGAGCCCTCAGTTCATAAGTTAAATCTGACATGCTGCAAAACTAGGTTGCTATGGGTCTGGCTTGCTATGGACCTGGTAGGAACTGCCAGGATCAGAACCTGGAGTCAGTCCTAACAAACCAGGTTCAGTCACCCATCCTCAGCACTGGAGAGGTAGAGGCAGGAAGATCAGAGTTTGAGGTCATCTTCAGCTAAGTAACAATATTGACACCAGCCTGCAGTAATATGAGATGTTGTCTCAAGAGATAGGGAGAGCCAACACAGTCAATTTACCTGGACCCTTGGGGCTCATAGAGATTGAACAGCCAACCAAAGAACAAACACAGGCAGGACCTAGGCCTCTCCTCATATATGTAGCAGATATGCAGCTTGGTCTTCATGTGGGTCCTGAACAACTGGAGCAGTGGGAAGGGAGCTATTCCAAAAGCTGTTGCTTGTACATGGGCAATGTTCTATCTGGGCTGCTTTGTCTGGCCTCAGTGGGAGAGGATGCACTTAACCTCACAGAGACTTGATATGCCAGGGTAGTGAGGCTCCCACTCATCAGAAGAGAAGGAAAGGAAGAAAGGAGCAAGGATTTTAGGAAGGGGTGACCAGGAGGCAGGCAAGGAGCCAGATGTAAATGAATAAGTTAATAATAATAATAAGAAGAAAACAAATTAAAAAGAGGTAGGGAGGGGGAAGGAGAGAGGGAGGAGGGAAGGGAGGAGGAAGATATAATGTTTCCCCTCTGTGAATTTAGATTGTGTACACACACACACACACACACACACACACACATATATGCATTATATGCATGCATGCATAAAATATATATGTGACATGAAAGTAAAAACAGCAATATTTGGAAGGGGACTAGTTGGGAAACAAGAGAGGGCAGAAGGGGAATTAATATTACAAAAGCATATGGCATGAAAACGTCACAGTAAAACTGGTCACTTTGCATAATGAATGTAGTCTGTTTTTTAAATGTATACAGTAAAGTCACAGTGATATGCCATTTCTTGAGTTTCTATGACAGGCAATATAATTTCACATTTCTTGATGACAGAAAACTGTTCTAATTAAATCTGAAATATCTTCCAAAAGTCTGTGATCGAAGATCTCCAGCTGGTGAGCTACTGGAGATAGGGAAAAATAGTTCAAAAGAAAAAAGACCCCAGCCCTGTGATGTGACAAGACCCTGACAGAGGTAAGCTGGTGGCCATGAAATATAAGTGTGCGGGGGGGGGGGGGGGGGGACCGGGCAAGTGGGCAAGTGTGTGAGGAGAGAAAGGAGTTCCCATGGACCTGGGTAGACATGTTTGCTTTGGAGCTGATAGCTGCTGACAGGGAAAATGGGTGGCATCCGTATGCTGGGGGCAGGGGTGTGAAATAGTATTCTTCTATTATCTTTCTATTGAAAATTAGTTTTCATATAATACATCTTGATCAATGTCTCCTTCTCTCAACTCCTCCTACTTGGTTTATCACATCCACAGTGTAAAAAATAACACCAAGGGAGAAACGCCAGCTGGCACCCCTGCCAGGGAGAGACAGGGAAAAGAAGAAAGTGAACTTAAGTCTTAAACTGAAGAACACCTGTGGGGCTAAAGCCAGCCACGGCAGAGCATGCTGTGGGGCTAAAGCCAGCCACGGCAGAGCATGCTGTGCCACCAGACGCGCTTTTACTCCTGCCTTCCCTTCAACATTCTCTGGCCTCTCACAAAGCATGGGCAGCCTTAGCTGAACCCCCACCAGGGAAAAAATGTTAATAAATAAACAACACTTCTGTTCTGGAGTCTCCAGACCCGCTGCATACAGAGCACCATTTGTGGGACCGTTCAGCCCTCTCAGCCTGGCCCCGAACCACAGCCAACTGAAAGCTCCAAATGGGGTCTAATTCTGCATGTAATGGCCCCAGAGATAAACCCTGGATCGATGTGATCAATGCGGAATAAGTTGCAGCTGGATAACTCGGAATTTGTGATCTTTTCACTAGGCTAAAACAAACATCCAATCCCTTTACAAGATGGCACCATTCCCTCCTTCCATCTTTACACGCAAGTGGGAGAGATGTGAATGTTTCTTCGTCTAGAGCAGGACTCCAGGTTGAGCACTCAGTTCCAAGTCAGAGACACGTGCCCCTTCCTTTTTTAGAAAATTCCTATACAGCTCAGACCACTCCATGCTACCAGAACAATAGGAAGGGTCAGAAGTCTATCCCACAGGCAAGCGCCTTTTGTGCTTGGGCCGGGCAGTCTGTAATAAAGAAATGAGACCTAGACAAACAACTGACTTCAACATCTCAGGCTTCTTCTCATACTATTTTACAGAGGCTTAATCTCCCTATGACTTAAGGAAGTATTAACTCTTTCATACATTTCAAAAGAAAACACAAGTTCATTATAGCCACAAAACTACTGGGAGGACTTAAATGTTTTCTTGGGATCGCAAGCTTTGTGGGGTAATATAATATTAGGAAGCAGCAGCCCAGGGTTTGCTTAAATCAATCTAGTGGCTTGCATGGGTGTGTGCTGTTAACTGGTAGGACAGGCTTAATGCGGAGGGCGGGGGTGGTGTGTGTGGAGGGGGGGTCTGACTACCACAGCCCAGGAGTTTACCCTTCACCTTCACCCCACACCATCTCCCATGAGGGGGCGTTGAAGAGAAGGAAGTTACACCAAGATCCTCGGAAAATTCATCATGAAAAGACACTGCACCTGGCTCGATGGCCTCAGATGATAACACTGCCTGTGAACTTCAGCCTTGGAAACCTTCCAGGATCCACAGCACCAGTAATTACTGAGTTTATCTCTGTTCTATTTATTACTCTTGCCTGGGATGGTAGATAAGGTAAAGCATTTCCAGGCAGATAAAACACAGCCCATTTTTAACGAAGGAAGAAGTTCAGCTGATAAAATACCATTACCTTTTTCTTCAAGGGCCCTGTTTACAGAGTTAACTCTCTGATTCTCTGATTTTGCTGTTTTGATTGTTTCTGACAATAAAAAGTTATTATCAAATTTTCTGGAATTCTATCAAGCAATTGTATGTTCTAATTAATTGATATTATTGTGTGTGTGTGTGTGTGTGTGTGTGTATAGAGTACACAAGTCAGGTGTCTTCTTCAATCCCTTTCTCCCCGGTTTTTTTTTTTTTTTTTTTAGACATACCTCATCGAACCTGAAGCTTACCAAGTCAGCTAGAGTGGATAGACAGCAAGCTCAGAGATCTGCCTGTCTCTGCCTCCACAGCACTGGATTACACATACATGCCTAGCACCATTTCACATGGGGGCTAGGATCAGAACTCTCTTCAGCGCCCCCTCATGGGAGACGGTGTGGCATGAAAGGTAAGCGCATGGGCTGTAGTTTAGAACATGGGTCTGGCTCTGTAGTTCTTTAAAAACCATTTTAAGTATATAGAGACCTAAGCGAGGGGATTCTGATCCTCATACTCTTGAGACATCTCCACTGCATTTCAGGTTACAACCTCCGTTCAGCGTTTTGGTATTAAAGCAGACAATGAGGTGAACATGGGATGCTTATGAAAGGATATCACTGCAAAAAGCAATATGGAAAAACACATCCCCTCCTGCTCCTTTAAACCTGCTTCTTCTTGTTTTCAAAATTCTTCTCCACACTGATTTTTCTTTTAATTTCCTTTTTCTTATCTCTCTGGTCCATTTTATTTATTTATCTTTTTAGACCCACTGCTTTTACTGTAAAGGTCATTTTAGAAAATAAAACTGTTCAGTCCACTAGCATTGAATCTCTCCTTGGGTTTCACAGGAGAATGCAATCTGTGTATTGAAGAGATCTCAACCCTTTTTCTCTCCCCAGACTTCCAGAGTTGAGACTTAAACCCGAGACCCATCTCACGAGAACCAAAGACTCTACCATTGAGCTACATCCCCAGTCTTTTTATTCAACTTAATAAACATTTACTGGAAGTCTGCTCTGGGGGAGTCATGGGGTTACAGAAGTATGGCTTACAAAACCCCACTCGTTGTTTCAGAAGGGAAAGCTCTGTCTAGAGTTGCCGGGGCCAGAGCGTAGGACCTGCAGCCCAAAAGAGACTGAGCGATCTTCCCTTAACTGACCAATAGAAAAGACAGTAGTAAAAAGTGAAGAAAGAAAGTTGACTCAATGGAGAAAGGAACAAAGAGACCTAGCATCCCCTAACGCCTGACCCCAGTCCATCCTCAGGGGTCTGACTTGAGGTTTAGATTTAAATAGAAGGCAAGCAGTGAAGAAGCTAAGCAATGCTAGTTGAGATTCAATTCCTCCACACAGCTTCAGTCCATCACTGTCTGGTTCCTCTCTCCTGCAAGGTGATCTGACAAGTTGGCAGAATCCTGTGAAGTCTTTTCTCATGGGACAAGCTCCCCTGCTGGATGACACCAACTTTGGCCTTTCCTTCTCTCAGTAGGAGATTCCTGGGAAAAATTCAAACTTCTTGGGATCCATCATTTCAAAAGGTCTGATAGCCAAAGGGAGGGGGACAAGAGCCTCTTCAGAATATCTTCACTCCTACCAGAGGAGTTAAAAAGCCAAGTTTTGTCCCAAAGGATCTCAATCTGATGTCCTGCAGAAGACTAGAGGTACATATCTGACAATAGAAAGATGACAGTCCTTCTGTGAGTGAGGCAGAGTGAAAGGAGCCTGAAGAGCTGGCCCATCACTCTGATGGTTCCCAAGCTCCTCCCCCTTGTTGCGCTGTGGCACCAACACTGAATTCTTGAGCCATGCTGTTTGCCTCCCACCAGCTGGCAAAGAGCCATGTGATAAATGTCCCCTCAAGTCTCTGACTCCCACACTTCGCCTCTCTTCTCTGCAGCTCAAGCTGCACCTGGAGCTTCTAGAAGAATCCTTCCTGGCTGCTGTCACCCCTCCTTCCCAAACCCCTACAATCAAGGTCCCCAGGAATTGGGTGTCACCTTGATTGCAAGCTTGCAGGCTGGCTGGGCATCCTGAGAGATAGCTCTTTAATCTTATCAGCAGGGGAGAGAGATTTTCCAGCATTAAACAGCAAGAGCCTTGTACAAAGTTCCAAGTGTAATCTAGGAAAAGTGCTGAAAAATATGTAGAGCGATAAGAACACTAGGATTTACTGAGACCTGGTCTTATTATAGATGCCCTCCCCCTTTGCCAGACACCAACTGCCCAGGGAAAAACACATCTGCTGTCATTCTCAAATCAGCTGGCAATCGTAGAGTTCTGATTTTAACTCTTGTTATTCGTTCACTGATGAACACTTAACCATATGCAAGTATTCTTTCAAAACACAATCTTGGGACTAGAGAGATGGCCCAGTGGTTAAGAGTGTGCACGTCCCCAGGCTGGACCTAGGCCCCCTACACATTTGTAGCAGATGAGCAGCCTGGTCTTCGTTCGGGTCCCCCAACAACTGGAGTAGGTAGGGGTTGTCCCTGAGCCTGTTGCCTGCCTGTGGATCATGCACACCTAAATGGACCACCTTGTCTGGCCTTGGTGGGAGAGAATGTGTCTAGTCCCACAGCAACTTGAGGTACAGGGAGTGGGGGCGGGGCTAGAAGGGGGTGACACCCAGAAGGAGGCTTCCTTTCCTCAAAAGAGAAGGGAAAGGTAAATTGGGGGCAGAATTTTTGTTAAGAGGGTACTGGTGGGGAAGGCTGATATTGGGATGTAAAGTGAATTAATAAATGAATTTTAAAAAGATAGATGAATGCAACAAAGAAAGTATATGTGCTTCCCTTGCAGAAGACTGAGTTCCATCCCTGATACCCATGTCAGATGGCTCACAACTCCCTAAAAGTCCTGCTCCAAAGAATCTGACAGACTCCCTCTTCTGGTCTCCATCCATATCCGTAGACCACCACACAGACACACATACATATACATAACTTTAAAAAATAAAATAATTTTAATAATCTGTGTGTCTCCCCCTCCCTCTACCTTCCTCCTCAACACACAAGGTCCATTTCAGAATAGGAGCAGGCTTCCATCTGAAGACCCCAAGATAAGCCAGACTCAAACTAGCTCTCCTTCTGCCTTTCCATCCCAAGTGCTGGGAGTACAGGTATGTACCAGCGCACCTGGTTCATGTGGTGCTGAGTTTCAAACTCAAGGCTTCATGCTGCTAGGCAAACATTTTAGCAACTATTCTACCGTGTTTTAATTCGGAACATTTTAAAAGTATGCACAAATTAGCCATGTTTTCTCTGACCCTTGTCTAAATCACCAGAAACTTCCTGTATGCCAAGTCACATGATGTCTCCTGTGATCCTCCCAGTGTGCCTTGCACCTTCAACCTTCAGGAAGCTTCCCTCTGCCTACAGAAAAACAATGACTGAGGTAATTTCCTCAGAGAAGGCATTGTTCTTGCCTCAGTTTGACCAGTTCTATCTCCCAAAATGCCATGTCATATCCCACTTGTCATAGGCAATGCTTCACATTTACATGGGACCCCAGTATCTGTAGACACTGACTCCGAGATCCAGGCAGTTACCAAATTCCACAGATGCTTAAATCCTTTGTGTCAAATGTTAAAGTATTTGAATATAACCTACACAAGCCTCCCATATACTTTAGCTCACCTCTGTATTCATTTCAATAACTATTAATTGCTATGTTGAAAATTATCATACTGTGTACTTTTGGACATAGTAACCCAAAATAGATGTCTCTGCACATTCAGTAATCACACTAATTTTCCATCCAAAGTTGGCTGGACTCAGAGATACAGAAGATGCCAGTATTTTAATATATCCTAGACTGCCACCTGGACCAGACTCTAAGCTCACTAAATGAAAGGACTGTGTCTAACTAGTTCATTCTTCTAGCACAAGCTTCTAGCCTGGCACAATGCAATTACTCTCTCTCCTACTAGGGGACACACAGAGGAATTTAATAGAAGTACAAAAATTCCCCAAGGCCTTGTGGTAGACAGAACAATAGACTCAGGGCTCCCTAGCCTGCTCTATCTAGAGAAGGCCTACTTGGATCTGACAAAAGATGTCAGCTTATTTTTAAAGGGAACATTGTACTAATAACATGGATAAAGCCCTCCTAGCATCCATGATCCCTTTGGGTGACACAGAAATTTTTAAAAAAATGTTTACAAGCTACTCCTTGAAAGAATTGGTTACACACAGAAACAGGCATAGGGAACGCACACCTACAATTATGTCCAGTGCTACACTGAATAGTCAGAGTAAAATTTACTATCTGCCATGGTCTTCATTTCCCTAAAACAATACAGTGCCCAGCAACTGTGGATTCACTGATAAAAGATGCTTTGAAGAGGGCCAGGCCTGTGGAAAAGCAGACTGCAGGTGATTTGATGATCTTTCTCCACACTTACTGGGTTTTTTTTCTTCTGTGAGTGTGTGTGTGTGTGTGTGTGTGTGTGTGTGTGTGTGTGTGTGTGTGCTCATGTACACATGCATACTCAACCTATGTATGCATATAGGCCAGAAGTCAACCCCAGCATTATTCTCCAGTCACTGTGCCACCTTGGTGATGAGATAAGGGTGTCCTGGAACTCACCAAGCAGTAGGTCCTAATAGTTATATGGCCAGCCCTTTACCAACTGAATGATAACCCTACCCCTGATTGCTCTCTTTTGGGAACTCAACCAGTGTCCACAGTTACTTTCTCCAAGTGATGTAGCTAACTAACATGGGCTGTCAACAGCAGCTCATGATCTCCAGACTTTATCAGCCCCCTTCCCCCACCTTGAAGGGGATGCTCCACCTGGCCTGGGAAGAACATCTCCAGCCCAGCCTGAGTGTGCATGGTTACCATCAGGATGTGTCCTGGTTACCAGGTGGTTCTCCTGCAGACCCTCAGCTCACAGGAGTGATTGACAGGACAGTTTGGCAGGATACAGTGTGGTATTGCAAAAGGTCGGGACAGTGCCGGCTGCTCTGCTGCATATAGGCAGCCCTTTGCCCTGTGTCTGGGATGCTTGGTGTGAGCATGATTGCTTTTTTCTTTTTCAACGATTAGGTTATGGCTGTGAGTTTTCTCTCTTTCTCTATTTAAAAACAATTCAAAAGCGCCTTTAGTTTAAGGATCTTATTACCTCCGGGTTTTTTCTTCAACTGTTCCCATCATCGACCTCCTCACCTGAACCTGGAGATAAGCCCAGTTCTCACATCTGCTGCAGGAGGCAAGGGGCAGGAGCTTATAGCCACCTAATCTGACCATCAGGGTTTTAATTTCCACCATCGAGCAGGAGACGAGAAAATGAAGCCATGAACAGACCACGTAGCCCCTAAGCAGCCATCCCTCCCTGCTCCCAAACTGAGATCCAATAGCAATTTAGTTTTATCTGTCTAGAAAATCATTATTTGAAGACTTGAAAAGGTCAAGAGAGTCTCAGTTTTCACTTCTTAGGCTTTCATCTGCAGCACAAAGAGCTGGAGGAAGCTGACAGGCATGAGGCTAATTCGGTTCACTCAAGCGCCCACAGGGAAAATATTCAGATTGTCTCAATGAGGATCAGATGGAATCCATAATTCATGGCACACTGTGTCTTTCTCTGCTGGTAAAACACCCGCCTCCAAGATAAAAATAGTTATGGTGAGCTCTGGACGGAGGGGAGGAGAAAATGTAAAGCGAGAGGGTTGTCGAGGTGGCTCTATTAGAAAACTGCCTGATACACACCACGAGGACCTGGGTTCGAATCCCCAACAGCCTCACCAAATTCAGGCATGACAGTTTGTGTCCGTAATCTCAGCATTAGGGGAGCAGAGTCAGGAATTCCAGGAGGTTGCTGACCAGGCAGCTTAGCTAAAACATTGAGCTCCAGGTTTGGCAAGGGTCCTTGTCTCAAAAAAGAAGGCAGAGAGCCACTGAAAAAGCCACCTGATACTGACCCCTGCTCACGCACAAGCACACAATACAAATGTAAAAAGGCTGCTCGAGCTCTTTGTCGTTCATTCAGAGTCAAGGCAACTACTGAGCACCTGCTGTGTGATTCCTGAGCATCCCTGTGTGCCAGGCCCCTCAAGTCTCTGCATCAAGTCTAAGCCCTCAAGGAGCTTAGAAAGCCTAGACTGACAGTCACAGTAGTAAGGGTGTGGCCTGTAGCAAGTATGCCATGAAGCCTTCTGTGGTTAGAAGCATTAATTAAATGGCTAGAGCAGTAATGTGGAACCAGCCTGCATCCATCTTAGGCTCAAAAGCCATCTTATAGTAAAGGCAAAACTAGGCTCATTCCTGTTTGTGGTTAATCCTCTGTTTCTCAAGGATTGGGCTATGCCCCACCTGTAACCTTGACTACAAATGGCTCTGTGTGGTTCAGGACTTCACTCCACTTCTGGGATACAGGAGCCAAAACAATGTAACTTGGGCAGTTCTTGCCTCAAGGGTGTGGGAACTTTGCTGGGCAGACAAAACGCAGAATGCTAGATTGCATTTACCCTATGCCTGCTGTCTACTGGGTAATAGGCTCCCAGGAAGTACTGATCAGGGCAGTGGGAAAATGTAGCCTAAAATGTGGGAAGCCAAAACTGGGGTTCCGTGACTGCGGGGTGTCCAGTTCCACAGAGGAGTCAGGTGTGGGTCCATGGGACTGTGATGAGGAGCCCAGGGCAGACAGTGGGGTGGGGACTCCCAAACTCCTGGACACCCACTGGGTCTTGGGGAGTTGGGAATGGAGTTGGGTCTGCGGGGCTGAGGAGCCCAGGGCCAGAGGAAGGGGAAACTCCAGCTTACCTCATCAGAGAGTGTCCTTAGCTTAGCAGCAACTGTCCGGAAGCATGGAGGGGCCTTCTGCTGGAGACATAGGCAACACGGCTCTATAGACAAAGGCTTTCTTCATGCTCCCCAAGGCAGTATAATAAAGGTGGGGGGAAATCCAGCAAGGCAATCATCACATCCTGCAGCAGAGTGTCCAGCATCTGGATTCCATGCGGAATCTTCTGGGAACCAAAGCCTTGGCAGGTTAGGACCTCAATTAAAGCCTTGAAAGAGTGTGCGGTCGCTCCAGTTGGAAATTACATAAAGAGAAGCAGAGGGTCTGCATTAGCACTGAAAGACCCCCGAGGGGACCCTACCTCAAGTCTGCTTACCCACGGACACACGAGAGACCTCCTTGATGCATTTGCATAAGGTAGTTTAATAGCAAGGGCCCTTGGGTTGAAACCTGTCCCACGCAGGAGACCAGGAGACAAGGGATTTCGACCCCGAACCCCAGAGGCGTGGGGGGGGGGTGCTATTTATGTGTAGGGGTAGGGAAAGGCTGGAAAGTTTGGCGCGGTTACACACGATTGGTTATTTCAAATATCAGCAACTTGCAGAGGCGGCAGCATGGCTAGTTAGGACTTGTCTGGGCATGCCTTTTTACTTTTCTTTGTGGCCAGGAATCTGTCTTCCTGCTTTGGGCCTACCCCACCCACAGGTGGATTTTCTTCCCTGAGGCTTGAGGAATGTATGGGGCAGTGAAGGCCCGAAATCCTACATTCAGTTCCGCCTTCCTGGAACTAGTGAGCCTGTATATATTTTATAAAATGGTCTTTATAATTTTTCACTCTACAGCACTACAGGATAAAGTGCAAACTGACAACAAGGGACAGGCAGAAAGCTGAGGTAACTGGGAAGATCATGACAAAGATCAAGGCAGGCTACACTTAGTTTCTGTATCTTCTCATATTTGTACATCTTAAAACCCCTGGAGGCCAGACATGGTAGTGCACAGTCTTTAACCCCAGAACTAGGAGGCTGAGGCAGGAGGACCTCTATAAATTCAGTGTCAGCCTGGTGTACATTGTGAGTTCCAAGACAGACAGGACTAACTAGAGAAAGGAAAGAAGGGAGGGAGGGAGGGAGGGAGGGAGGGAGGGAAGGAGGGAGGGAAGGAGGGAGGGAGGGACAAAAGAAGGGGGTGGGGCCTCAGGTGTTGTTGTTTCTCAGGGACCAAATAAGTCTCATATTTTTAGAGCAAGCCAGCCTGGAACTCAACAAATAGACAAGGCTGGTTGTACAGTGACCCAGGGATTCTCCCATCTCTGTTTCCCCAAAGCTGTGATTACAGACACACACCCACCGCCATGCCTAACTTTACTGTGGGAATGAATGGTCCTCCTACTTGCACTGCAAGCTCTTTACTGACTGAGCCATCTCTCCAGCCCCAGGAACAGAATCTTTGTATCTGCACATTAAGCACAGGAGTATCTGCACAGGAGAACCCCTTCTCCATCTGGCTGTGCATCCTGTGCACTGCAGGAAGCGCTATCTCTGTCTTGTCCCAGCCCATGGCCAGTTGTTGCACCGTTAGGGGCAGTGCCCATGACCCAAAGCCTGCTGGACTCAGTCAAACGACCCAGTCCTCTGCTTTTCACTCAGTCTTGTTCTGCTTTCTGCAGAGCCTGCTATAAGAATCTGGACCACGCTTTTTCATTGCCCCGGCTTCAGCGTGATCAAAAGCTTTCCCAGGTGGCCCTGTGGATATGGCGTGGCCTCTCTCTCAAGGGAATGTAACTAATAGAAATTCTTCCTTCAATGCCATTGGCCTTTGCACAGTGACTCAGTCACCTTTGCAAATTAATTCCCAAGCACAGATCACAGCTCAGATAACATTTAATCTTCAAATAGAAATTTACCACCACAGCATCCTTCTCTGGTCCAAGATTACAGGTAACTCCTTGGATATGAATAGCACAGACAAAATGACATAGACTCTGCTTTTTGTTTCCTGAGAGGAATAATGAATTTCTAATCAGTTTCTAAACTTTAAAGTAGCCACATGAATACAACATCTGAAAAGATTATGCACCATCATAATTAATTACAGCAATTTCAGAAGAGCCACAAGACCAGGAAGTAAAGGGTAGTTTCTGTTTTTTGGGTTTTTTTTTTTTTGTTTTTTTTTACATAACACATAAAACTGTATAAAATAACTTGAGCTTTGGGGAAATGTAAATTGATAAGTGACATGGGGATGGACAGGTGGCTCAGTGGTTAGGAGTGTGTACCACTCTTGCAGATGTGGTTCCCAGCACCTGCATCCAGCTGCTCACAGCTGCAGGTAATGCCAGTTCCAGGAAATCTAGTGCTTTCCTCTAGCCTCTGGGGACACTGCAGTAGTATGTACAAACCCCCATATAGACACACAATTAAAAATAAAATTCTTTTAATAACTGATAGACAAAACTAGATGCTGGAGAAACTTCTGTTGTCGGAAATGAAGGTCTGAGGACTTAGCTCAGTGGCAAAGGCATTTGCTTCAACAGCGTGAGGACCAGAGTGCAGATCCACAGAACCCACATAAGTTTCAGATGAATGTGGTAAACACCTGCAATTCCAGATCTTGAAAGGCAGAAAGGCAGGGCATCCCCAGAGCTAGCCATTAGCTAGATTAGCCATATCAGTGAGCTCTGGGGTTGACTGAGAAACAATACCTTGGTATATAAAGTGGAAAGCTTTCAAGAAAAGCACATAGGTCAACCCCTGCCCATCACATATATGTGCATCCCACATAGAAAACACATATATACACACAGGCTCACACATAACATTGAGCAAAATTAGCATAACAATGGCTATTTTAACAATAGCATCTACTATGTCACAGTGTCTGAGGGGAGGATGTGCAAGTGGCTTAGCTGCATAGCCATGACTCCAAGTCTCTCAGGAGAGAATTATCAAGCAGTCAACATGGCCACAGTCATCTGGAGAAGCCACTTCCAAAGTACATCATTTGCTCTTGACTGAAGACATAGGTGACGTCACACATACCTCTCCATACTGTGACTGAGGGTCTCTGTAGGCTTAGGTTTTCAAAACCTACCTTAATAAGGGTTCTTAAATGCTTTAACCTCCCTTCTAGCCAACCACCCAGCAGAGGTCGTGGAAAGGAAAAGTTAATAGGACAAAAGGGGATGGGGACCTGTTTAGAAATAGTTCTTTGAGGTAATTCTGGTATTTGTTGTCAAGATATCAGCAGTTCAGTTCACACAAATCAGCAGCAGTGGTAGCTTAAGCCACTCATAAACACCATTCATGAATCAGCAATGGCAGGTTGATCCAGAAGAAAACACGAGGCTCTGCTAATCACCCCAGGTCCACAAAAGCAGCAAGAAGCCACTAGAATATCACAAGAAGTTCTTTGGTGCACTTCTATGAAGTCACAAGAAACAATGATCAGCAAAGAAGGCAAGGTGAACCAATGCCACATCATCACCCACAGTCTGGTAGTTTATACTTCTACCCTTTCCAAACATCACATGTTCTCTCAAGCATCTGCTCTAGCAAAACATCACACGCTTTCCAGGAAGCTCCCAGAAAAACACAACATGTCTGTTCTCAGCAAAGCATCCTCTCACAAACCAGTTTCCAACAAAACAAAACATCACATGACACAACTGAATCTCCAAAGAAACTAGAAATTTCCACTTCAGGTCCCTGTGATGTGTCAGCTGGCAAGCTCCAGAGTGAACATTGCAGAAGGGCACTATGAGTTATTCATGACTTTGCTCTTATTTTGGAGGCATACACTACCCACCATCTCCTGACTTATTCAGGAGCAAATGACTTTATAAGCAAATGACTCAACGTAGTCCATATTTAGAGGAAGAGGGAGGATTCTGAAATTAAAATTCACCTTTCAAAGAAAGGAAAATTAAAGAATTTTGGAGACAAGCATTTAAGCAACAGTTTCCAGCTGCAGCTGTTTCCACAGCCTTTAGATCTCTGCATTCTGCTAGTCTTCCTGTGGTCTACCATACCTGACCTTAAGTAATGTGTGGTGAGATCCAAAATCTACTGGAGGAGGGTCTAGTTCAACATGGTAAAACAGAAAGAAAGAAGATGTCTTAGTCACAGTTTCTATTCCTGCACAAAACATCATGGTCAAGAAGCAAGTTGGGGAGGAAAAGGTTTATTCAGCTTATACTTTCCACATTGCTGTTCATCACCAAAGGAAGTCAGGACTGGAAATCGAGCAGTTCAGGAAGCAGGAGCTGATGTAGAGATCGTGGAGAGATGTACTTACTGGCTTGCTTCTCCTGGCTTGCTCAGAACCCAGGACTACCAGTCCAGGGATAGCATCACCCACAATGTACCCTCCCACCCTTGATCACTAATTGAGAAAATGCCTTACAGCTGGATCTCATAGAGGCATTTCCTCAACTGAAGCTCCTTTCTCTGTGATAACTCCAGCTTGTGTCAAGTTGACACAGAAAACCAGTCAGTACAAAAGGAATCCAAGACTGCAGTGCAAAATGCCAACTGCATATCTGTATTCTCTTACTAGTTAAAAATATCACAGTATAGAGATGGGAAGATGGCTCAGTCAGCAAAGTGCTAGCCTTTGCACTGAGTTTGACCCTAGAAACTATATGAAAAAGGGAGGTGTGTTGGCATGTACTTGTGACCCCAGTACTGAAGAGGCAGAGATAGGTGGGTCCCTGGGTCTCACTGGCCATCCAGGCTAGCCATTTGATGAGTTCCTGGCCAGTGAGAAACCCTGACTCAAAAGAAGAAATGGAGGTATAGATGGTGCCTTCAGAAAGACACCTGATGTTGAACTCTGGCCTTAGAACATATGCGCACACATGTGTAACCCCACACACTTATACAAACATGCACATATGTACACACACAAAAATATTACACTGTAAGAGATAGATGTTTCTATTATTCTTGCTTAATGCACAATGACAAGAGAAGTGTACGAGAGCAACAGTAAAACAGAACATATTGAAGATGCTTCTACTAGGAAGCCCAGGTAACACGCCTCAAGGCTTCTTGTAAGGTCAGCATCCTTGTTTATTACAGAAAGGGATAACAGGGCAGAGGAGCTGAGCAGTGAAAGGAAAAGAGTGTACGCTAGAAGGAAAATGTCAGAAGTTTTACAGAGTAAAAATATTTAGAGTTATTGATGAAGACCAAAGTTCAAAGTATTTTCAAACATGAAACGTACTTGGAATTTGTCTTTACAATCTCATGTTATTTGCAGTTAGAACTGAACTGTTAATAACATACTTCGCCTCTAAGAAATTGATTCTCACACATTCACCTACAGCGTCTGCTGTTTTATGAGCTTCTGGTAAATGCAGCGTCTGCCTTTTCTTTTACACTTTCATCTGCCTGTCTCAGGTAAAGCTAACCACAGGCTCCACTCTTCCCCTGTGACAGATGTATAAACAAGTCCTGCACACATGCTGAGGCAATGTATACATTTTCAGTACCTGTACATTTCTCCCATATGTCCCTGGACTCCTTGGTGTGGTGCATAAACAATTCAGATCACACTTCATTAAAACTACATTTTTTTAGTCATATATGAGTGATCTAAAAGTGTCATTATTTTTTCCTTCTGGAATAACTCTATAACACCCTTCACATTAGTTACTATAATATACATATATACATACATACATACATACATTACATACATACATACATACATACATACATACATACATACATACATACATATTGGGTTAAAGAGATGACACAGTCTTTTTTT
>JANHMN010000009.1:21115279-21133580 GCA_030674055.1 Rhabdomys pumilio
GGTCTGTGGAATGTGACTTAAGACACACCTAAATCCTAAAAAGCAACCAAGCCAATAAACACTCTTACAAACAACTTATATCTAGAAGGTACTAGCAAGAATTTCTGCAGTAAGACAAGACTCTTTGCCCTTGACAGCTTAGTAATGATAGGAGAAATAATCTAGTAACTACTGACAATCACCAAGGTCTTCTGAAGCCCTCTATGCCTTGGTCCCACACCATCTTCAGATGATAGAATCCAGAAGAGTCATCATTTGGAATTTGTATCAGCCAGGAAAGGTAAGATTAGGCTATCCCAGCAAACAATTCCCAATCACCGTCGACATAAAACAACAAATGTTTGTTTTGCCATCATACATGAGATAATTTTGAACCAAACCAACTCTGTCCTTAACTGCTTGTAACATTAAAAAAAAAAAAACAAAAAACAACAACAACAAAAAAAAACTGGGAATGTGCTGGAAATATGGCATCCGAGATAAAGGCAACCTGTTAAGAATTCCTGTTAAATGACAAGAATTTTCCTGGGGAAACACAACACAACATATATACACAAATACACACATACACAAATGTCTACTCACCCTACATAGGGAGCCCATGACAGACCAAAGTATCAATACCACCAAAATTCAACTTACTGAAGCAATGAGTTTTATTGGGGTTACTTACAGGGTGTAGATAAAGAGTTACTTACAGGAGCAGAAGTGATTCAAACACAGCTGTATTGCCAGGGCCCACACCATCATAGCTGACAGCTCACAAAACCTGGAAAACCTGAAACACATTACACAGCTTGCAGGCAGCTCAACAACTTGAAGAATGTCCTTTCTAAGTGACTCAGTCGATTTAAACCTCTTCCAGGCAGATCAGTTGGTTTCTGCTTCTTCTAGGAAGCTGGCCTGGTCTTCTTTTCAGTTTGGCCTATCTGAGAGTCTTCATTACAGCTTGGCTTGTCTGAGTGTGACTCTCAACAGCTTTTCCTATATATACTTGGGTAAGGAGAAGTCTAGTGAATCTGGCCAGTTTCAGGGACTTCCAGGAACTCTTTTGGGTTGTTTGCTTTCTGTCTTAATGAGCTTCTATGCAGGGCTGGGTGTTTCAATCCCAGAGGAATTGTTAAACATTGATTTCTCTTAGCCACAGGATGTCATATGACACATTAGGCCTACGAATCTGTATCTCCTGGTATGAAAATCAGTGCAGGGGACTAGGGAGATAGTTCAATTAATAATGTACTTTCCTGAAAAACATAAGGCCCTGAGTTTGTTCTCAGGATTTATTATGAAAGCCCCTGGCTCCTGTAAGCAGTATCACTATGGTAGGGAATTGGAAACAAAAGGCTCTCAGAGCTGAGTGACCAGGCAGCCTAGGCAGACACAATGGCAAGTGCTAGATTTAGTGAGAAAGTTTGTCTCAGAAGATAAGGTAGATAGAGATGAAGAACACTTGACATCAACCTATGGTCTCCTTGTGTGCCTGAAGAAGTGTGTACACTCTTGTGTGCACACACACATACACATATATGCATATACCAAAACAAGAAGATAGACTCTGCCTTTGGAAAGTGAGACATGGACAGAGAAACTCACAAGGTGGGATCTACAGACATGCAAAAGACAAATGTGTCTAAATCTATGTGTAAACAGGGAGCCTTTGAAGGTAGTTCTCCTTACTTTCTACTTATTTCCTGAGGGTAGATTTATTTTCTTTTATATTTTTCAAAAATATAATCCTGAAATTAATTGAAAATTAGTACTTTTTCAAAGTCACAGAGTACTGTGCAATATTCTAAGATATGTCATGATCAGATCAGAGTAAAAGGAAAGTCACATTCTACATGAGCAAAATCCATTTTATCTTACCTAAAGGTTGGCTGAGAAAGTGTTCAAGTTCTAAAACTCCCAGAATACTTTGCTCTACCAGGAAGTTGTTGCTTAACAACAAAAGCCCCCACCTCCATCCTTTTCTCTTTCCTCCTCCTCTCTCTCATCCCACTCTCCTCCTTCCTTTTTTTCTTCTTCCTCTTCCTCTTCTTCCTGTTGACTCAGGCTCTCTCTCTCTAATGTGCTTTTCTATAAGATCTGTCAGTCACCGAGCAAGACAGACACAGGGCAGACAGACATTCATGTGAAGGCAACCTCATTTCCTCTAATAAAACAATTGATTTTCGATCCCTGGGGTCCTGCTACAACCCAGGACAAACAGGTGAGATCTTGACATCTCCAAACCCCAAAACCCTGGCCACTGGGTCTCCTGGCAATCCCAGTAGCCTTGAGGTCTGCCCTGTCATGTGTGTTCCATCTTCCATTCTACACCTTTAACCATAATTCCAGAGGCCTGCAGCCATAAGGGACCACCAGATGAGATCCCTACCCCAATTCTCTGTCTGCCAGCCCCAGCAGGAGCGAGTTTTGCCCTTCCCCACTGTGCACCATCTTCTGATCCATACCTGCAATCCCAGAGGCCTACAACCATCAGGGACCACCAGCTCTGCCTGCATCCCTGGATGCCTACTGCTACCAGAAACAACCAGTTCTATCTGCAACCCCAGAGGCCTGCTGACATTAGGAAAGAGCTCTACCTGCATACCCAGAGGCATCCTCTCATCAGGGACTACCAGTCCTGCTAACACCACAATAAGATGGCTAAAGGCCAGCATAAGAATACAATAAAGGAAAGCCAAGACAATATACCACTAGCAGTTATCCTACTACATAAAGCCCTGAATATCATACCACACCTAAATCATAAGAAAATGGCCTTAAATCTAATCTTATGAAAATGATAGAGGCCTTGGAACAGGGAATAAATCCTTTAAACAAATATAAGAAAATATAATCAAAAAATAGAGGCCCTTAAAGGGGAAATGAATAAATATAAAAAATACAGGAAAACACAATCAAACAGTTGAAGGAAATAAATACAACTGTTCCAGATCTGAAAATGGAAACACACGCAATAAAGAAAACACAAACTGAGGCAACCCTGAAGATGTAAACTCTAGGAACGAGAACAAGAACCATAGACCCAAGCACCACCAACAGAATATAGGAGACAGAAGAGAGACTCTCAGGTATAGAGGATACTATAAAATAAATTGACAAATCAGCCAAAGAAAATGCTAAAGTTGAAAAGTTTTAAACACAAAACATCTAGGAAATTTTGGACACTATGAAGAGACCAAACCTAAGAATAATAGGAATAGTAGAAGGAGAAGACTCTCAACTCAAAGGCCCAGAAAATAGTGTAAACAAAATCATAGAAGAAAATTTCCCTAACCTAGAGAAAGAGATGCCTATATACAAGAAGCTTACAGAACACCAAATAAAATAGACCAAAAAAGAAAATCCTCCCACCACATAATAATCAAAACATTAAATGTACAAAACTAAAAAAAGAATACTAAAAGCCACAAGGGATAGCAGACAAGTAACATATGAAGGCAGATCTATTAGAACTACACCAGACTTATAAACAGAGACTTTAAAAGCCAGAAGGGCCTGGGGAAATGTTTTACAATCTCTAAGGGATCACAAATGTCAGCCCCAACTACTATAGCCAGTAGACCTTTCAATAGACAGAGAAAACAAGATATTCCATGACAAAACTCGATATAAACACTATCTGTTCACAAATGCAGCCCTACAGAGTATACTAAAAGGAAAACTTCAGTACAAGGAGGGTAAATACACCCAAGAAAACACAAGAAATGAATAAGTCCATACCAATAAAACCAAAAGAAGAGAAATACAGAGAGAGAGAGAGAGAGAGAGAGAGAGAGAGAGAGAGGGAACCACCACTCATGTCAAAATAACAGGAATTGATTGGTCATTAATATATCTTAACAACAATGGACTCAATTCCCTAATAAAAAGACACAGGTTAAAAATAATGGGTATGAAACAGAATCCATCATTCTGCTACATATAAGAAAAATACCTCAGCAGCAAAGATGCACATTACCTCAAAATAAAGGGCAGGAAAAAGGTATTCTAAGTGAATGGATCCAAGAAACAGGTGGGAGTAGCCATTTTAATATCTAATAAATTTTCAACCAAAAATAATCAAAAGAGATGCAAAAGAGCACTTCATACTCAAAGGAAAAGTCCACCAAGAAGACATCTCAATTTTCTACATCTATGCCATGAATGCAAAGACATCCACATTTGTAAAATAAACATTACTAAAGGTTAAATCACACATCAAACCCCATACATTAATAGTGGAATACTTCAACACCCAACTCTCACCAATGGACAGGTCATCAAGACAGAAATTAAACAGAGAAATGATGAAACTAACAGAGGTTATGAATAAATGGACCTAACAGATATCCAAACAACATTTCACCCAAACACAAAAGAATATAACTTCTTCTCAGCACCTCATGGAACTTTTTCCAAAATTGACAATATAGTTAGTCACAATGCAAGCCTCAACGCATACAAGAAAACTGAAATAACACCTTGTATTCTATCAGCCCACAGTGTATTAAGTCTGGACTTCAACAACAACAGAAACATCAGAAAGTCTACAGATTCATGGAAATTGAACAACCCTCTACTCAGTGATCACTAGGTCAGGAAAAAATAGACATTAAAGACTTTCTAGAATTTAATGAAAATGAAGGCACAACATACCTATCTTAGTTTGGGTTTTATTGCAGTGAACAGATACCATGACCAAGGCAACTATTATAAGGACGATATTAATAAATGGGACCTCATGAAACTAAAGAGCTTCTGTAAGGCAAAGAACAATGTTGACAGAACAAAATGGCAGTCTACAAATTGGGAAAGGATCTTCACCAACCCTACATCTGACAGAGGGCTAATATACAAAATTTATACAAAACTCAAGAAGTTAGAAACTAACAACCCAAATAACCCAAGTAAAACTGGGCTACAAGGCTAAACAGAATTTTCAACAAAGGAATCTCAAATGGCCTAGAAGCACTTAAGGAAATGTTCAAAGTCCTTAGTCATCAGGGAAATGCAAATCAAAATGACGTTGACCTTCCACCTTACACCCATCAGAATGTCTAAGATCAAAAACTCAAGTGACAGCACATGATGGCGACAGTGTGGAACAAGGGGAATATTCCTCCATTGCTGCACATTGTACAACCACTTTGGAAATCAATTTGGCAGTTTCTCAGAAATCTAGGAATAGTTCTACCTCAAAACCTAGCTATACCACTCCTGAGCATATACCCAAAAGATGCTCCACCACACCAAAAGGACACATGTTCCACTATGTTCATAGCATCCTTTTTCATAATAACCAGAAACTGAAAACAACCTAGATGTCCCTCAACTGAAGAATAAATAAAGATAATGTAGTACGTCTACACAATGGAATATTATTCAGCTATAAAAAAATAAAGGCATCATGAATTTTGCAGGCAAATGGATAAAACTTAAAAATATCATCCTTAGTGAAGTAAAGACAGACATGGTATGTAAATCACTTATAAGTAGATATTAGCTCTAAAATACAGGATACCCACAGTGTACTCCACAGACCCAAAGAAACTTAACAAGAAGGAAAGCTCAAGGAAGAATGCTTGAATATCACTTAGAAGGGGAACAAAGTAGTTGTAGAAGGCAGATGGAGCGAGGGATCTAAGTGGGAGAGGGAATGCGGAGGAGAATTGGGAAGGTCAGGATCATGTGTGGGGAAGACAGGGGAGATGACCAGATAGTCATGAGAATGAATGGAAATCTGCAGCTTGGGGGAGGTAGCATCTCGAGAATATGCCAGAGACCTGGGATAAGGGAGGCATCCAAGAATCAATGTGGGTGACCTTAGCTAAGACTTACAGCAATGGGGATATGGAACCTGAAAAGGCCACCTCCTGTAGCCAGGCAGAAACACCACTGGAGCAATAGGGGCACTAACTCACCCACAAAGCATTCGACCCAGAACTTATCCTGTCTACAAGAAATGCAGGGATGGAAGATGAAGCAGAGACTGGAATGGCCAGTCAATAACCAGCCCAACTAGAGATCCATCCCATGGGCAAGCACCAATTTCTTATACTAATGATACTGTTATTCTTGCAGACAGAATCCTAGCATGGTTGTCCTCTGGGGGCTTCATCCAGCAGCTGACTCAGATAGATGCAGAGACCCACAGCCAAACATTAGATGTAGCCTGGGGACTCTTATAGAAGAGTTGAAGGGAAGACTGAGAGCTCCAAAAAGGACATGAACTCCACAGGAAGACCAACAGAGTCAACTAATCTGAACCCTTGGGCTCTCAGAGACTGAATCACCAACCAAAGAGCATACATAGGCTGGACTTAAGCTCCCACATATATGTAGCAGATGTGCAACTCAGTCTTCATGTGGATCCGGAACAACTGGAGTGGGGACTACCTCTAAAGCTGTTGCCTGTTTGCAGAATACATTCATCTAGCTGGACTCCCTTGTCTGACTCTCGGTGGAGGGATAAGGACACCAACTCACCCACAAAATCTTGGATGCAAAATGTGTCCTACCTATAAAATAGGCAGTGACAAAGATAAAACAGAGACAAAGGGAATGTCCAACCAATGGCTGGCCCAACTTGAGACCCATCCCATAGGCAAGAACCAATCCCTGACACTATTAATGATACTCTGTTATGCTTGCAGACAAGAGCCTAGATAACTATCATCTGAGAACTCCACCCAGAAGCCAATGGAAACAAATGTAGAGACTCACAGCCAAACTTTAGACATAGCTCAGGAGTCTTGTGGAAGAGTTTGGGGAAGGATTGAGGGACCCAAGGGGGATAGAGATGCCACAAGAAGACCAACAAAGTCAACTAATCTGGACCCTTAGAGGCTCTCAGAGACTGAACCATCAACCAAAGAATGAGCATGGACTGGACCTAGGCACCCCCCCCTCGCACATATGTAGCAGATGTTTCCCTTGGTCTTCATGTAGATACTCCCAACAACTGGAGGGGAGCTGTCTATGAATCTGGTGCCTCCCTATGGATTCTGTCACCCTAACTGGGCTGCCTTGTCCAGCCTCAGTGGGAGAGAATGTGCTTAGTCCTATACTGTCTTGATGGCCAGGGTAGGGTGATACCCGAGTGGGAGGATCTCCCTTCATAGAGGAGAAGGGAAGAGGAGAAAGGGGGAGTGTCTATGTGAGTGGATCGGGTGGGGGAGGCTTCATTGGGATATAAAGTGACTAAATAAATTAATGAATAACAAAAAAGAGTTGGAGCCTGTAAAGCACTTGGGAGATAGGACCCTGTACCTTCCTTGGGCAGCACAGTAGTGCTGATCCTTGTGGCTGGGGTACAAGTGAGCAGGACTTGAGTGTGTGAACATGGGAGAGATGGTCCTTCCCCTTGTCTACTGTAGTGTGGCATAGGCAAGAGAGAGATGCCATCCCCTTCTTGCCTCTCACCACCAGAAGTAGGCAGAAGAGCTGGGCCTGATGTCATGAGAGGGGAAGAGCTGGCCCTGTCCCTCACTGGCTTCTGCACTTGGGCCAGCAGGCCCTGCACCTCATCTGTCCAGCACAGTAGAGCTGGCCCTGTTGGCAAAAGAGTAGGTGAGCCAGCCCCAAGGGCATGAGAGCAGGAGAGCTGATCCTACCCCATGCTGGTTGTGGTATGGGTGAGCTAACCAGGACAGTGCTGTAGAGCTCACCCTAATGGTGTAGGTGCAGCAGAGCTGGTGGACTGACCAGCTCAGCTACCACACAGGCCCTGATCCAGAACTTCGAATTGGCTCACCTCAATATCTACCCTATCTATGAACTGCTGGGGTGTGTGAAAGGGCCATCAATGCTGCAGATCCAAAATGGCAGGATCTCCAGGACAATGGACAACAGGATGTTTGAGAGGAATCCCTGTGAGGATCCCGTATTGATAGTGTAGCAGAAGCCAGAGGTTTTAAACAGGACCAACGAACATTTGCAAAGAAAGATGTGTGGACAAAAGGGTACACTGTGAGACACTGTGATACACTACAGCTTCACAACAGAGGGGTTTTTTAATTTTATTTGGAGGTGGGTTGCAAGGGTGGAGGACAAATAAGAAGATAGATGGGGTAATGAGTGGCATTGGGGTACATGATATGAAATTCATAAACAATCAACAAAAAGTTTAAAATTTTTTAAAAAAAATCTTGATTTCCTTTACAAAAAAAAAAAAAAATGTGCTAAACAGTCTCAGGACAGCTGTGGCCTTGGCAATTCCAGGAAAGTGTGAGACTCCCAACAGACCCGTGACATGGGTTTAATCATACAGAAGGAGACAGGCAAAAATTTCATGTTTTAATTTATTTCCATAATTATGATTCATCTGTTTGCTCTTAAGTACTCAGTGCTTCTGAATGCATTACAATAAATACCTACACCTCTAAGTTCTGCATTCCTTAGCTCGTAACCCAGAAGGACAAACTTAAGCGTTCTCTATGACTGTGAAGATTGCTTAATCAGACACAAAAATGAGACTAAGACCAACAGACCAGACACCTTGGCTTACTCCTTCTATTGAAAAGAGAATGCACATATAATTTAAACACAAAGCCAGAAGACCCTGCTTTTATTTATAATCCACTTGAAAGAGACTGTTTCTATGGCAGCAAGAAGGGAGAGAGGTTTTCTTTTTTTATTTTTCAAAGAATCCATTGAGTTGACAAACATCTGCTCACCCCATTAAGAGTCTTTTCTTTGATGATATACAAGAACCGATAAATTGGGGCATATTTATGCCTTGATGTTTATTCTACAACTTTTCAGAAGATACATGGAAAGGCCTTTGCTTTCTTCTATAACTGGGTCTTCCTAGGTCCTGTGTCTGGATTTGCAGACACTCATACAGAAGGAAGGGGACGACAGTTAATTATTTCTATTAAGCAGAAACTCTGGGTGTATGTGATGGAAGAGACAGAAATCTGCCACTGAATCTTCGAAAGGATACAATTTAAGGGAGTTCAGAGAACTGTTGACATGCTGATAAGACAAACGGTTGCATGTTTGATTGTTATTCCTGTGATCAAAAGAAGAAACATTCACTCTCTCTTTTCATTACTAGTGAGTACAGTCAGTAGATTCAGCATCAGCTGAGTCTGGAAATGTCAGCATCAGACTCTGAGATGTGAGGACCACTCTCATTCCACAGACTTGGAGTAACGGTCACTGTTCTGATTAACTGCTAACTTCATTCAGAGTACCCAAGAAAGGAGTTTGAATTGAAGGATTGCTCAGACCAGACTGGCCTGTGTGTCAGAGGGGGAGGGAGATGTATTTTGATCATTAATTGATATAAATGGACCCAGACCAACATGGGTGGCATGATTCCCTGGGCAAGTGGTCCTGGGCTATAGAAGAGAGCCTGAGAATAAACCAGAAATTTGTTTCTCCATGGTTTTTGCTTCAAGTCTGTACCTTGAATTCTCTCAATAATGGACTGAGACTTGGAAGCCTAAGCCAAATAAATTGCTTCTTCCCTTAGGTTGCTTTTGTTCTGTGTTTGTCACAGAAATGGATGAACCTAGAACACCCATCAAGGACCCCCTGGACATGAATCAGCCAGTGACATGCTTGCTTTGCAAGCACAAGGACATGAGTTCAAATCCCAGAGTTAAAAAATAAATAAAAACAAAACAAACAACAGTCAAAAGTACACTTGTAATCCAAGTCCTGGGGAAGCTGAGACAGGAGAATCTCTGAAGATCACTGAACAGCCCACCTAGCCTAATTGGTAAACCCCAGACCCCCCCCCAAAAAAAAAGAACACTCTGTTACAAAATACAAGGTAGACACAGTCTGAAGAACAACATAGGAGGCTGCTCTGTAGCCTTTACAAGTGCATGTGCACATGCGATCACACACGCACACACACGCACACACACACACACACACACACACACACACACATATACACACACACATACACACAGTCTTACTGCTTAAGAAATATCTATTATCCACGGAATGATTTGGATAACACTATCTACACTCTAGAATAAAAAATAGCTTTAAAGGCAGCAGGAGAGGATGCAGACATGAAAAGAAAAAAAGAAGAATGATTCCAGAAAAATAAGAATTAAAAAGAGACTAGTGTTGGCTGTTTTCAGCCCTGTTGGCCCTGGCTTCTCTCCCAAGTTAGATCCACATGCCAACCTGATGCCTATGGGGCATCTCCATCTGTATCTATGTTGAGCAACTCAATCTCACTGTCAATGACTGCAGCCTTTATGAAAACTGGCATCTCTGGGTACACACAACCCAGTAACTACACCAACACGCATGTGGCTAACAATCTAGGAACTAGAAAGACACCCAACACCCTGCCCTCTTTTCCCTCAATACCATTTCCTATGTTCTTTTGTCTCCCAAGGTCACAGGGTCCATGCCCAGCATGTCACCTTTGGGGAGGATTGTAACACTCTCGCTGCATAGCACATCAATGTACACAAATGCAGGCAAGTTTCCAGTTGTGTCAAAAGAATGGGTGGGAAAGGGGACACTGAGATTAACATGTGAAAGACTGCAAAGAAAGACTAAAGGTCCCCGATCAAGAGCTAATGTAAGAGACCAAGCTTGAGAAAAGGCAGACTCTATAAATACAGCAAGGGTCATGGGTCCACCTGACTCTGCTGCCCAGCACCACTGGCCTTTAGCTTTTCTGTCTCTCTAGACCATTTCCATTCTCCAGAGTGCCTTCCTCTCTCATGATCAACTGTTTGTATTTCTGTCACTATCTGTGGATTCCTGGACCAATTCCCTATTATAAAACACGAGAACCTGGAAGGCTATGGGTGCTCTCTGGACTTTATTATCTGTCTATGACAAAGTCACATTTAAAATCCTCAGTGGCTTCCGGTCTGGGCCTGAGCACTGAGCAGATCCCGGGCAGCAGCTGTGCCCCCAATCTCTAAGAACCCAGAGGAAGTGGGGCTCCCAGGTGCTCTAACCCGGGCAGTATCTTAGGCAAGCAAACAGCAATGCTCACCCCAAACAGAGAGTAACTGGGACCCACTAGGACCCAGGCAGTCACTCCTGGGCAAGAGCACTGAGCAGATTTTGGGAACCAGCTCTTACCCCAGTAGTAACACCCACCCCACACAGTTCTGATAAAAACCAAGATAATAGGAAAGCCAGGCTCCAGTCAGAGACAGGGCAGGTAGCACTAAGGAGACCCAGATGGCAAAAGGCAAGTGCAAGAATATAAGCATCAGCAACCCAGGGTACTTGGCATCATTAGAACCTAGTTCTCCCACACTAGAAAGTCCTGAATTCCCCATATCACCAGCAAAGCAAGATTCAGATTTAAAATCACTTCTAATGATAATGATAGAGGACTTTAAGAAGGACATAAATAACATTCTCAAAGAATTTGAGAACACAGGTAAACAGGTAGAAGCCCTTAAAGTGGAAACACAAAAATCTCTTAAAGAATTATAAGAGAACACAACCAAACAGGTAACGGAATTGAACAAAACCATCCAGGACATAAAAATGGAAGTAGAAACAATAAAGAAACCACAAAGAGAGATTACCCTGGAGATAGAAAACCTAGGAAAGAAATCAGGAGTCATAGGCCCAAGCATCACCAACAGAATACAAGAGATAGAAGAGAGAATCTCAGGTGCAGAAGATACCATAGAAAATATCAACACAACTGTCAAAGAAAACGCAAAATGCAAAAAGTTCTTAACACAAAATATCCAGGAAATCCAGGACACAATAAGGAGACCAAACCTAAAGATAATAGGTATAGATGAGAGTGAAGATTCCCAACTTAAAGGGCCAATAAATATCTTCAACAAAATTATAGAAGAAAACTTCCCTAATCTATAGAATGAGATGCCCATAAACATACAAGAAGCCTATAGAATGCCAAATAGACTAGACCAGAAAAGAAATACCTCCCATCATATAATAATCAAAACACCAAGTGCACAAAACAAAGAAAGTATATTAAATGCAGTAAGAGAAAAAGGCCAAGTAACATATAAAGACAGACCTATCAGAATTACACCAGACTTCTCACCAGATGCTGGACAGATGTCATACAGACTCTAAGATGCCCAGGCATTTGCTACTATACCTAGCAAAACTCTCAATTACAATAGATGGAGAAACCAAGATATTCCATGACAAAACCAAATTTACACAATATTTTTCCACAAACCCAGCATTACAAAGGATAATAGCAGGAAAGCTTCAATTATTATACAATAATTACAAGGAGGGAAATTATACCCTAGAAAGAGTAAGAAAGTAATTCTCTTCCAACAAATCCAATAGAAGATAGCCACACAAAGATAATTTCACCTCTAATAACAAAAGTAACAAGAAGCAACAATCACTGTTCCTTGTCATCTCTTAACATCAATGGACTCAATCCCCCAATTAAAACACATAGGATAATGGACTGGATACATAAACAGGGCCCAGAATTTTGCTGCATACAGGAAACCCACCTCATTGACAAAGACAGACTCTACCTTAGAGTAAAAGGCTGGAAAACAATTTTTCAAGCAAATGGCCCTAAGAAATAAGCTGGAGTAGCCATTCTAAAATCTCCAGCCTGAGAACACAAAGGGAGGGACTCATGGCTACACCTGTATAGGTCGTTGAGGGTAGCTTTGCCAGGCATCAGTAGAAGAGGACAGCCTTGGTACCTGAAAGTTTGGATTCCCTAGTATTGGGGAATTTCAAGAGCAGGGAGGTAGGAATGAGATGATGGTGGGAGCACACCCTCATAGTAATTGGAGGAGGGGAGATGGAGTAAAGGGTTAGGCATCAGTGAAAGTAGAGGGCCTTGGTGCCTGAAAGTTTGGATTCCCAAACTTTTCAAAGCTGGGGAATTTGAGAGCAGGGAGGTGGAAATGGGAGGATGGTAGGAGTATACCCTCATAGAAACTTCCAGAATTATATGGATTAGACATGACAGAGGCAGGCCGCCAGAAGACTAGATTCCAGAATTCAAACAAAAAATTATCTTGATACTAATATTTGTTATGAGAATTGTATATTGCAGAATACACAGCCTCAGTGTATCTATTCATCAAGTGAGCTGAGCAGACCTGCTCGAACCTCTGATGTCCTAGAATTACAGCTGGATGCAGTGAAGACACAGATGTCAGAGGCTTATCAATTTACTCTTCTCCCTGCCCCTCTTCTAATATCTCAATGCCCATAATCAACTTGAAGAAGTTAATAAAGAGTCAGCACCCCTATTCCCTGGGCTTGGGGACTGAGGTGGTTAATATTGGGCTGTCTTTCTAGGGAAAAGCAGTAGTTTTGTTGGAACAGGGAGAATTAGCTAGAATTTATTGCATAGCCATAACCTATTGGTAGAAATATGTACAACTGTTATTAAGATGAAGTTATAATTTCTTAAATGGTACAAAATTTACTTTGATTTCAAATTTAAGGTTTTCATTGGTATGAGCTTCTTATTGATATAAAAGTGAGATTAATATTGTTACTCTCATAGGCATTGTGCCTGTATAATACATCTAGGAATACAAGGCTTAGACCCAGTCCTTCTTTAACTTTTTAAACTGATCTGAGATGGTTAGCCTGTGAGTTAAGGGCCTATACCAAATTCATGGCTCTGAGTTTATTATTAGGGTGTTTTCTATATTTTATTTAGCTGAGAGGAGTTAACAAACAATAGTCCAGATTGCCTTACATGAATAGTTGGTTTTCAAAATGTCAGAAGTCTACAGAATTGACGTTACAAACATTTCTGTATTAATGTCCATTTTGATTAGAGACCTGTCTGTTCCTGACAGCTTCCTGTCTTGGATTCGAAGAAGAAATTGAGCATCTTTGGAGTTACTCCAGTTGTGGTGAGGCAGCCACTAGGGAAGAATTGCCTCTTTTCATCTATAGACAAATTACTGTCCAGAAAAGGACACGCTTGTGGAATAGTCGACTGATTATATCTGCCAAGACAAAGTAATCAGCCCTTAATAATTCTGCACCACTCAGTCTGTCAGATGATCCTGGGCCAGAAGGCTGAAGATCAGATGCTCCAACATTTTTGTAGTATAGGGACTGTCCAGGTGCTCAGCAGTCTCTATAATTTGGCTAAGTTTTAGAAGCTATGCTTTGTGCTTGTCATAATTTCAGTTAATTCAGTCATTCTGGATTTCTGTTGGGTTTGAAGACTTATAGTCTCATAGCCAATCCCGGCTATTTACTTTGAGAGAAAAGGTTTGAGAGGATGGTTTTCGGCTGACATTCATTCTAAAGCCAAGAAAAAAAAAAGCCAGGTTCCGAATTAAGTCTTTTAGTTAGGAAGGATAACAGAGGTTCTGTTTAGTCAACAAAATGATGGACTGGGTATTAGGTCTATCTTGTATCTTACTGACACAAATTGGTGTAGTTATGCTCTAATTGTATTCTAAGAGAAAAGGTTGTTTTTAAACAGGAAGGGTGATATGTAGGAGGAGCTAAGGTGGGAGGAGTAAGGAGAGGAGAAGCTAGGTGACAAGGGGGGTGGGGACATGGATGTAGATGTTTGAGAGTCCCTGCCAGTCAAAGATAGTTGATATTGTTGGGCGGTGGTGGCCCACGCTTTAATCCCAGCACTTGGGAGGCAGAGGCAGGATGGTCTACAGAGTGAGTGCCAGGACAGCCAGGGCTACACAGAGAAACCCTGTCTCGAAAAAAAACAAACAAAAAAAAATGTTGATATATCTAGGTTGGGTATTAGGTTACACTTCTGATTGATATTGAGTATTACCAAACTTATAAAGCTTTTGATTACCATTTTAAAAAATAGTATAAAAGCACAAAGGAAGAGTGGGGATGAGATAGGGGTTTTCTAGGGAGGGGAAGGGGGATAGAAATGTAAATAAAATATCCAATAAAGATTTTCACACACAAAAAAAATCTTCAGTGGTGGTCCAAAACTTTGGGAATTGTTTAAAAGATTGAGCTGAGCCACCAAATTCAGTTGCTGCCTGGATCTCCAATGTTACATCCGAGACACTCCTTCTGTCTCCTGCCAACATTGCTTCTGTTTCACAACTGCCACCATCCCTGCCTTCCTCCCAGCCAGGCTACATGCAGGAGGCAGCACAGTGGCTCAGCATCACAAGTTTACAGGGCACCAAAAGAGTTTATAAGGAGCATCACTGGGCCTCTGAGGCTACAGAAATATGAGCAATAGTCAAGGGCTTGTGAATTCCTCCTGCTCCTGCTGTTCTGGCATCTGCCATATTCTATAATAGTAAACTGAACAGAATGATAGGCCATCAGATGTCCCTACTAGTAGAACAGATATTTACAGAGAGAGTACTATGCATGGAAACTTGTTCCAATCTTATTTCAGAATCAGAAAATCTAAGTCAGGGTTATTATTCCCATTCCTTAGATGAGAGAAGTGCAGTATCTTTCCATTTATAAGAACAGTCTTAGTGTGTGACACAGAGAGAAATCCAATCTTGATCCAAGCCTTCCTGTCTGCTCTTTTCACAAATCCTAAAAGTTATAAATAACAGGCTCCTGGGATTCATATACCCCACATGAACACACATGTACATACTGCACGAGTACATATAGTCCCAGACACATATGTCCCAGAAGCATACACATGTGCAAATTACACATACATGTACAATCACATACACAACATGCACATAAATAAAATATACAAACATACATACTCCACATACATACATACATACATACCACATGCACATACAATCACACACTTCACAAGCATACATCCCAAACCCACATGTGAATACATACACTATACACAAACATGCTCATAATAACTCATACACATACACACATTCACATACAATCCATATGCACACCATATCAATACTGTTCTGGTTTTACAACTGTTCTGTTATTGTGATTAATACTGTGACTAAAAGCAGTTTGAGAAGGACAGGGTCTATTCTAGGTCATAATCCATCACTGAGAGGAGTCAAGGAAAAACACTCAAGGCAGAGAAACCTGAAGGCAGGCCTGCTTCCTATTCCACACAACATTATCTCTAACGAAGGGACTCTCCCAAAACTAAGAAATGCAGCAGAAGCCTTGCAGAATGCCACTTGATGGCTTGCTCACAGATTAATGCTTAGCTTGATTTCTTAAGCAGCCTAGAACTCTCTGCGTAGGGATAGTGTAGCCCACAGTGGGCTGGGCCCTCCCATATTAATCATCTGTAAGAGAATTCCCCACAGACATGCTCACAGGTAAGTCTGGTCTGGACATCCCTGAATTTAGACTCCATTTTCAGGTGACTCTAAGCTGTGTTAAGTTAACAGTTAAAACAAACTAGGACACACACACACACACCACATACAGGTATATCACATTTATACACAACATGTATACACACTGCTCTTCTGCCAGCCTACCAGGGCAGAAAAAATTAGAAACAAGTTACACTTACGCCAATAGTTGACTTTTTAAAGCAACCACAAAAGCAAGTATGAGTTGTATGTTATACATACACAGATAGATAGAAATAGATGACAGATAGATGATAGAGAGATAGAGAGATAGACATAGATAAGTGATAGATGATAGATGATAGATGATAGATAGATAGATAGATAGATAGATAGATGAGAGAGAGAAAGAGATGATAGAGAAAGAGATGATAGAGAAAAGGAGGAGAAAAGGGAAGAAATGCAAGTTGCAGTAGAATACATACTGTAATGTTATGGTTTCTATCCGAAATGTCCCCCAAAACTCATGTGCTGAACCCTTAGTCTTCAGCTGATTGCACTACTGAGCATTGCTAAGACTTTAAATGGGCCCTAGGGAAAGGAAGTCAGGCCTTTTGGAGCATCCACTTCCTTGAAGGGGATATGGAATTCCATCACTGCCCTTCTCTGTCCACAGTCAACAGAGGATGACTCTGTACAATTCTGAGTTTGTACCATCCCCATTTTACAGGTCTCTGAAAACACAGCTATTTACATTAAGATTCATAACAGTAGCAAAATTACAGTTATAAACAGCAATGAAATAGTTTTATGGTTGGGGAGGTCATCACAACATGAGGAACTGTATTAAAGGGTCATAGCGTTAACATGGTTGAAAACAACTGCCTAGCCTGTCAGGGTGACAGTGAAAGCTAACTAGGACACTCATGCTGATAGAATAAAGAAACAGGGCTTAGGCAGGTGAGACAGCTCCATTATTATTACAAAGCTCTTGCTTTATTATTAATTCACTAGGCTAAAAGTTTTGATCTCCTACATTTGTGTCTGTTTTACAAACCAAAAAGAAGAGAAGGAGGAAGAGAGAAGAAGGAGGAGGGAAAAGAGGAGGAGGAGGAAGAGAAGGACGGAGAAGGAGGAAGAGGAGGAAGAAGAGGAGGGGAGGATGAAGGAAAAGAAGAAGAGGAAGAGGAAGAAGAGGAAGAAGAGGAAGATGAGGAAGATGAGGGGGAGGGGCGGGGGAGGAGAAGGGAGGGGGAGGAGGAGGGGGAGGAGGAGACAGAGAGAAACAGAGACAGAGAGAGGAAGGCAACATTTTGTAGAAATGTAGAGAAACAAATCTCTCAAAACCTTCCATTTTGGTAGCAAACTGTCATTTACACACTAGTACTTCTGTCTGCTAGTTCCCAGGACCTATGAATATGTTACCTTCCTTATATGACAAAAATCAGTTATGAGAAGTAGAAGTAGCAGTGGCTTAAAGTAGCAGTGATGTAGTTGCTGGCTTAAAGGAGAAACTGGGGTGGAAGCCAACAATAGTCACAAACTCAGTTTAAGAAAAGACCCAGTCTCAAAGGAAGAAGAGTAAAAGAGGAAGACACGCCATGTCAACCTCTGGCTTCCACTTACACCAGTACTCAAACACGTGTACAAGAATTCAGAGAATCCATGTCAGGAGAGAAATTTACAGAGCTCAAACAAGCAATAGGATTCTGCCCATGAAGAGGTGTCATGAAATCTTGTGACTTGGAAGACATTGATGCATCCAAGCCACCCATGGTATCATCTCCAGTTTAGGACAGCCTATCACATCGAGACCTAACAGATGAAAGGGAACATAAAAAAAACTGAAAAGCCAAAAAATGGCAAATATTTGTTATCATTCCCATAATTTATTCATTTTATTATGCTTTTCTCAGCCCTTTAAATACTACATGCTGGGTGCTTCACAAACTATAGAAATCTGTTTCCCATAGTTCTACAAATGAAAATACAGAACAGAGATATACCAGCAAGTTGGGTGTCTAGTGAGTGGTTCTTTCATATTGGACAGTACCTTTTTAGTGTTCCATGGTAGATGGGGAAGCATTCTCTCTCTCTCTCTCTCTCTCTCTCTCTCTCTCTCTCTCTCTCTCTCT
>JANHMN010000009.1:21134195-21170008 GCA_030674055.1 Rhabdomys pumilio
AGAGAGAGAGAGAGAGAGAGAGAGAGAGAGAGAGAGAGAGAGAGAGAACTAGCAAGCTGAACACCCACATTCATCTCCCTGCTACCTGAGAATAAGGTGACCAGCTGCCTCCAGCTCCTGCCACCACGATTTCCCTACCACAGTGGACTGTATCCCTTGAACTGAAAACAGAAAGAAACCCTTCTTTAAATTGCTTCGAATCAGGCATTTTGTCACAGCACCAAGAACACTAACTAATCCAGATGCAAAGTTGGCAAGCAGAGGTAAGAAGGTATCAGTTCATCCAAGGAAAGACCTAAAGACAGCACAGAGGTAAAGGATTCAGTTGATTAGGAAGGAATAGAACAGAGAAGGGGCTGATGCAAGCCACAGGAGGGGAGGGACAAGAGCCTACAGAAATCCTGGTGGCAAGGCTACCACGCACACCTGCCCTCTTCATTTCAGGTTTGTATAGTTAGTGCCCATCTCCAGCTTAGCTTTGCAACTGTGCACACTTCTGCCCAGAAAAGAAAAGGCAGGTCATGAATTTATTAATGCAGTGGGCATACATGGAACTTACTATTTCCTAGGCAGGGCTATTACCTTCCAGTGTCTCTTATGAGTATCCACTCTCAGTTACATCACCATCTAGGAAAAAGGAATGCTGTATTTTAATAGTGCTGTGGGCACAGTTTGACCTTTAAATCGCATTATTTAAATATTAATGACATAGCAGGAAAGCAGCCTACTGACAGGTGTTATACAAGTCAGACCAAATAGGATACTAAATCTGAGCGAGGCTTTGAAACTCCCATTAGAGATAATGAGGAATAGACATGTGTTTCCACATGCTGTCCGGCGCCCAGTCACTCTGCATCCAGTCGGAATAAATTAACTGAACATGGTGTCTGAAGGGAAAGAAATCATCACTCTTCCTTCAAACTGCTACTTAATGACTCTGCTATTCTGGGCAATGATAACACAAAGAACCTGTTTGTTTCTCAGGCTTTGAAGTCAAGGCCTTGAGGCTTGATGGGGCTGCATAGAGATACCGCGTCAGTATTTCTCAAATGTAGCTTGCCTGACCCATTCTTCTACTCGGCTGACTTGACAGCAACAGGTACTCCCGGGTGAGGCTTTTATGCACTCTCACTGGAAAGTGAAATTTACCAGGCTGAGTGACTCCAATGAATGGAAGGTGGCTGGTTGCTCTGCTATTTCTTCCTAAGTGAAGTGGTCCATGACAGGTCAGGAAGTACCTAAACCTTCCAAGATTCACAAGGTTCCCCCAACATTGTTATATAAGCAGAAGCAACTGCTGAGATAGGGGAGACTCTCCTATTGGTCAGGCTGTCTATAATTTATACAGAGAGACTCCTCACCCATGCTGGGGTGGACTTTTGGTGACAGAGCTTCCTTAGAGTGGTCTATGCTCCTGTAACCAACCCCTTTTATAAGTGACCCCAATAAACTCACTGGCTCACTAGGCTAAAGTCAGATGAAATCATTGCTTTGGACTGTCATCAATGCCCTATCTGAGGTGACATTTCTTCACATCTCTCCCATTAGAGTCAGACAAGCAGAGTGGATAGCTCCTTGCTCATAGACTCCAGGCTGGGGTTCCTCATCCTCAGCCAAACAGTTCTCTGATGGAGGATGGGAAAGCAACTTCATGAGTATTCTGTGTTGTTTAGTAGCGTTCCTACTGTTCCCTAAATGTCAGTCCTCAGTTGTTATACCCAAAAGTGTATCCGAACATTGCACTCTGTCCTGAAGGCTAAATGGCCTCCAGTTGAAAACCACTGATCCTGGCAGATTTATTAACTCTGTATCTCAGTGTTGTGAAAAAGACAAGGTTTTAACTTGACCCTCCTAAGATTTATAACCAAGCCTGAGAATAAAATTGACCTAAGACAAATTAACAGAATAAAATCCCCAAAATACTAGTCAACTCAAGTTTCACATGTCACAGAGCCTAGTATAGGAAGAGATAAACATATGTATACTGTCCTAGTTTTATTGCTGTTACTGTGATAAAAATATCCTGACAAAGAGCAACTTAGAGGAGAAGACATTCATTCGAGTTACAATTCCAGGTTACTGTCCATCATAGCAGGGAAGTCAAGGCAGAAACATAAAGGAACTAGTCAGATACACAGCCAAGAAAACAAAGAGAAATCCATGTCTACTTATGTTCCTCCCCCTCTCTATACTGTCTAGGGAATGGTGACATCCACGGTGGGCTGGGTCTTCCCACACCAATGAACAATCAAGACAGACATATCCTGTGGTAGTTTGAATAGGAATGGCCTCCATGGCTTGGTCATTAGGGTGTGGCACTATCTGAGAAAGATTAAGAGGTCTGGCATTCTTGAAGAGAGTGTGGCCTTGTTGGAAGAAGTGTGTCACTGGGAGTGTGCTGGGTTTAAAATGCCTATACCAAGCCTAGTGACTCTCTATCTCTGTCTCTGTCTCTGTCTCTTTCTCTGTCTCTTTCTCTCTCTCTCCTTCCCTCCCTCCCTGATGTCTGTGGATCTGGATTAGAACTCTCAGCTACTTCTCTTACACCATGTCTGCCTGAATGTCTGTCTTAGTTAGAATTTTACTGTTGTGAACAGACACCATGCCTAAGGCAACTCTTATATGGACAACATTTAATTGGGGCTAGCTTACAGGTTCAGAGGTTCAATCCAGTATCATTAAGGCAGGAGCATAGCAGCATCCAGGCAGGCATGGTGCAGGAGGAGCTGAGAGCTCTACATCTTCATCTAAAAGCTGGTAAAAGAAGACTGACTTCCAGGCAACTAGGACAAGGATCTTAAAGTCCATGCTCACAATGACACACCTACTCCAACAGGGCCACACCTCCTAATAGTGCCACTCCCTGGACCAAGCACATTCAAACCACCACAATGCCTCCATGGTTCCCCCACAGTGAAAATATATTAAACCTGCAAAACTGTAAGCCATCCCCAATTAAATGCTTGCCTTTGTAAGAGTTGCTGTGGCCGTGGTGTCTCTTCACAATAATAGAACATTGACTGAGATACACCCATAGGCCAATCTGATCTAGACAATACCTCATTAAGTCTCTTTTCCTATGTGATTCTAGACTGTGTCAAGTTGAGAATTAAAATGTCACAAATGTGAACTCAGCAGAGAATAGTAAAGGACAAAATGTGGGAAAGCAGAGAGGTATGGGCTACAGTAGCTAATTAGCAAGGGGTAGGAAATGTAGAATTAACCTAACAAGTTTTTGTGAATTTTCCTGGCCTTACATCCTTACATCTCCCTTTTATAAGTATGTGTGTGCTGGGGGGCAGGGGGGTTAGGTCTCCATTTTCTAAGTGTGTGTGTGTGTGTGTGTGTGTGTGTGTGTGTATACACTCATTTGTGTGTAAATGTATATGCATGAGCCTGCAGTATGTACCTGGAAATCAGAGAGAAACACCAACCATTGTTCCTCAGTTAGTATTCACCTTTTGTTCCTCCAGATATCTTAAAGTGGCTTGGAACTCTCCAAGTAGGCTATGCTGGCTAACTAATGAGCTCCAGGTGCCTACTTGTTTCTGTCTTCTCAGCTCTGGGATTGCAAGTATTTACCAAAATGCCCAGCATTTTTAATGTGTATCTCAAACTCAAATCCTCATGCATTTACAGTAAGTACTTTACAGACTAAGTTGTCTCCCCAGTCCAACCTTTCTATGAGATGAAATACATCCATACATGACACTGCTCTTGTGGCTAAAACATGAGACTAGATAAGTCACAGACCTATGGGAAAACCAAATACTATTGATCTGCTAAAGAAATGTGGCAATAAAATGACTCATGATATTCTGACTCATATGTCTTTGTCAGGCTTTCCATTACTATGAGGAGCCACCATGACCAAAGCAGCTCTTACAAATGAGTACATTTAATTGGGGATGGCTTACAATTTCATACGTTTAGTCCATTATCATCACGGTGGGAAACACAGTAGCATGCAGGCAGGTATGGTGCTGGAGGAGCTGAGAGTTCTACATCTTGATCTGCAGGCAGCAGGAGTCTTTGTGCCACACTGGGCATAGCTTGAGCATATAAGACTTCAAAGTCCACCTCCATAATGACACACTTCCTCCAACAAGGCCACATCTACTCCAATAAGACCACAATTCCTAATATTGCCACTTCCTGTGAACCAAGCATGCAAACACGTAAGTCTATGGAGGCCATTTCTATTCAAACCACCACACCATCCATCAATGTTTTCAGCCATTATCGGAGAAACTTCTTCCTGCAGAAGATAGGAACTAATACAAAGATTCACAATTAGATGATGTCCAGAGTACAAGAGACCTTGCAACACTCAGTCCTAAATGGGGTGTCTTTATCAGCTTCTCTTTAGCAGGGAGCTATGCAGGAGAGTCATAAAGACTGTAAAAGCTAGTGGTGTCTCAGACACGGTTTCTATTGCTATGATGAAACATAAGACCAAAGAAACTCAGTGAAGAAATGGTTTGTTTGGCTTATTCTTCCACAACACAGTTTGCCATCAAAGGAAGTCAGGACAGAAACACAGAGGGCAGGATCCTGGAGGCAGGAGCTGATGTAGAGGCCAATAAAGGGTACTGCTTACTAGTTTTCTGACCCTAGCTTGCTCAGCATGCTTTCTTATAGAACCCAGGACCAACAACCCAATGATGACTCCACCCATAATGAGCTCCCACATCAATCACTAAATAGGAAATGCCCTAAAGGCTTGCCTATAGCCAGATCTTATAGAGGCAATTTCTCAATTGAGGTTCATCTCTCTCAGATGACCAGCTTGGGACAAGCTGACATAAAACTAGCCAGCATAAGTGGGGATGGAATATATCAAGAAAACAAGGCCTTCCAGACACAAGAGGACTGAATCACATATAAACTCACAGAGACCATACACAGGGTCTACACAGGTTCAAGGCAGATTGTGCCACAGCATGGAGAGGGGAAGTAAACAGGAGCCTGCATCTCTAACCTTGAAGTCAAGTGGAAATTTCTGGTTTCATTGGAGATTCTGCTGTGTCATGTGGTGTTTTTCTGGAAACTGTCTTATGAGAGGATATTTTGCTGAAGCGAATATATGATAGGATGTTTTGCTGAAGCAGATATGTGAGATGTTTTGCTGAGAACAGACACACAGTGTTTGTCTGGAAGCTGTCTTGTGAGAGGGCATTATGTTTTACTGGAGCAGACACTTTAAAGGGTACACAATGTTTAGAAAGAATATAAATAAATATTCTACAGACAGTGAGAGGACACTCTTGCATTGGTTCACCATGTAATGCTTTTCTGGTCTTCATTGAATGTCACTTGTCGTGACTTTATACAGAGAAACACATCAAAGAACTTCTTGTGGTATTCCAGCTGCTTCATGATGCTTCCATGAACTGGTCCAATTCTGCAGAGCCTCATGGTTTCCTTGGATCAAGCTGTTGCTAACTGATTTACATGTGTGATGTTTTGGAGTGGACTGCTGATACCTTGACAACAAAGATTGGAATCACCCCCAAAGAACTACTTCTAAAAGGGTCCACAACCCCTGTTTCCTATTAACCTTTCATTTTCCCTACCTTTGGTCAGTGAGGTAGAAGCGAAGTTGAAGCATTTTAGGAACCCCTATTAAAGTAGGTTTTGAAAAATCTAAGTCTACACAGAAGCAATCTCCAAGTGTCCACCCTAGCAAAAAAAAGGTGAGTTTCTTCGATGAAGTCTCAGTGTGTACACAAACCACACTCAATGGCAGGCCACATGCCCAGCAGCAGATGCCAACACAAAATTAACACAATGGTATTTGGGGAAAAAATTGTCTCATAATTCTTTGTTTGGGCTTATTTAACATTACCGGCCTTTTGCTTATTATTATAGTTTATAGTTTTGTGTTCTTATGGGTTTTGTGTGTCTATATGTCTGCATGTGTCTGTATTTCTCTTGCTTTTCTTATTTTTATTTCCTGTTTGTTTTGTTTTATTCTTGCTTGTTTGTTTGCCTCTTTGTTTTAGAAAGGAGAGAGCAAGAAAGAGAGAGAGGAGAAGAGAGGAGATGGACAGGTCAGAAGGTAATGAGGGTCTGGGAGGAGATAAAGAAGAAGAAATTGATCAAAATTTATTGTATAAAATTTTTTTTCAATTAAACATTTTATGGCCAATTATGTATGTGTCTTTACATAGGTGTGGGCATGAATTCAGGTCCCACAGAGGACTAAAGAGAGTGACACTGTGGGACGGTGGGCTGTGAGAAGCAGCTGGGTGCTTGGTTGAGCAAGAGTTTGGAACCCCCGCAACCTTACTGGACACTGGACAGCAGGAGTTCAGCTCTGCTCCCAGGCCCTAGTTCTTTTCATTTAGCTTCAGCCCTCCAACAACCACTCCCACAGAGAGGTCTATGGCCAACAGTCACAAGGAACAGGCCTCAGGCCCTAGAGAGATTTACATACTAATGAGGTACCTGAAGGCCAGAGGGTGGAGTCAATTAAGCATTCTTCCCTAGCCCCTCCCCCCTCTCACCTTCCCTGTTTAACTCAGGTCTGCCCTGGGTTTTGGGGGGGTGCATCCAGATCCATCCATCATCTGCCATTACATTAAAGCCTGTAAAAACCCATGGACTTTCTCATGTCACTGTGAGGAACCATGGAGCCACAGCAGCCCAGCTAACTTCCAGCCTGGAGGAAACCAGAGCATTCCCAGCCAACTACCCACAACCTGGCATGAGGAACCCTGCGTTTTCCAGCCACAATTACCTACATGGCAGATCCCTTTGAGCTGGAGTTACAGGCACTTATGATCTCCCTCATGTATACTGAAAACCAAACTTGGGACCTCTAGAAACACCATATGATCTCTTGACAGTTAAGCGATCTCTCCAGCCTCCTTGATTATAAGATGTATGTTCCCCTTCTTGTGTATGGAAACATTTTTCTGCACAGGAATTTCATCCCCCTGCTTTTTAGAAACAGAAAGCGGGTCAGAATGGTCTTCTTGCACCTGCCATTGTTCAACTGCTTCCAACTCAAATCAGTCAGTAAGCTCGAGCACTGCATGTGGTGAACTCTCTCATCACCCTCTCATTGTTCCACAAGTGTCCAAATCCTCCCACTCCAGAATCCAGCAGCCTGTACAACTCACATCCAAGTTAACACACACACATACACACACACACACACACACACACACACACACACACACCTGCATACATGTAAGCAAACACACAAAAATTCAGTTTGCAAGTTGATTATATGACAGACTACTCCTTCCCTTGAAAAAGAATGTGTACATTCTTTCAGAATCTCTCAGAGTATGACAGAATAAACTCACAGTGACCATCTTAGTAGGAGATGTGTTCACTTGTTTTCACAGTCCCAATGTTAATATTGCCCCCAAATATACACCTCAGAACAAAGCAACAGGAGCATCTAACATTGTTAAAGACAATGCTTCTCAGACCTTACCTGCACTTTAAGCAGGGCCTATGGGTGGAAGTAGACAAAGTGTTTCACAAGAGTACCAAGCAAGGCTGAATGAGCTAAAGACTGAGGTCACTGTAGTGAAGCTAGCCCTCCAAATCCCAGCCAGAGCTGGCCATTGCAGCAAGCCACAACCTAGCTGTTCTATATTCAAAACCACAGTAAAAATAGCTTTGCTTCCCATGGTTGGACCATGTTTGTTAAGACCAGAAGACTTCCTGATAAGGGCAATGAGAGAGCACATGTAAAATGTGTGACTTTCCAAGAATCTACTTTTGTTTGTGTCTTACATAGTCTGAATCTGAACATGGCTCTACTGTTTTAACACTAGACAGTACTTTTGTTAGCGGCTAGCTCGTAAGTCTTCTCTGGCAAGGACAAGAAAATAACTCAGAGAAAAATAAAACTGAAGTGTTACAAATTTCTCTGCTAGAGAAGGGGCTCCAGAGCAGGGAGTCCACTGATTCTGAGGACCCCTAGGTTTTTCTTGGGTTGCAGTAGCCCCAGCTCCTGGCAACCCCAATATTCTCCACAAGGCTTCTAGTCTCATAGAATCTGCAATCAGGAAGCAGAGACAGATAAATCCTGGCACTGTAGAGTTCAAAATCAACACAGAGGCAGGTTTTAATTTTACATTTGCTGGAAAAAGTCACTCAACTGACCTGGAAAGCAGGCTATAATGAGACATTAAGTCAAGCTCATATTTATGAATTTTACCATTTGTTTCTGCTGTAGTTTAGATCTTAAACATCTCCAAATGCCTGCCTGTTAAAAATGACAAAGTTACTGGGAAACTGAGGCACTTTTAAGAGATATGGACAAGTAAAAAGTCTAGGTCATAGAGAAGACTGTGAAACATGATGCTTTTGTCCCCTCTTGCTATAGCTTTAGTGATAGATGGTTTTGTTCCTACATGTGATCTTGCCATAGTCCTCTGTCAAAATCAATGGATGCAAGACCATAGACTAAAACCCCACGACTATGAGTCAAACAAACCTTTCTTCTCTACTTCGTCTCAGATACTTTATTATATTTACAGAAAGCTCACCAGTATATTCTTCTATCAAATTTAACTCATTTCTAAAAACTGTTATATATAGATACTTGTTCTTGAACCTATTACTTAAACTATAAACATTAATAATATGGTTTGGAGCTAGGTCAGAAGAAAGGAAAGTACATGATAAGCAGACTACCTTGGAAGTCCAAAAAATACATGAAAATCTGGCCAATACCCATCCAAATATAAGAAATTCAGAATTCTGAGCAACCTGGCAGACGCTCAGAGAACATATGTTGTTTAATCAGAAGATAATGCTACATGGGTAGTGTTCATGAGTGCTCAAATATATTTCACTTACAAGCTGCCATAGTTAACCATCTGGGAAACATATAAATATATGTAAGTATAAATATAAGTAAAATATAAATAAAAGTACATTTGGCCAAAATCTTCATGCCTCTCCCATATGTACTTCACAAACCACAATATTAGTTGGAGAATCCATTGCTTGATCCAACGAATTTCTTCAAATATAGACCCCCCACACATCCAACTAATTTCTTTTTAAGTTTATTTTTAATTTGCATCATTTCATGGTGGAATAATAAAGAAAAAGAGGCCAGAGTATGTGGATGGAGGCTGAGGGAATGTGACTCACAGACATCCAGTTGAGTAAGCATGCAGGGCTGGCATCCTACATGCACATTCTCGCAAGAAGCTGAAGAGCAGTACAGGAGCTCTCTGTTTCCTCCCTGTCAAATATAGACAGTGCTTCCTCAGAGAGCCACTACGGATAACAGAGGATCATCCCACAAAACCCTTGGTTTAGAGCCTGGTACATAATAAGCAAGTGGTACACCGCAGCCCTTATGCTATGTTTTCATTATTTCCAAATGTTTTCTGGAGCAGCCCAGATGATATCATTGTAAGCCTGAGCTGATTACTCATAGCATTCCCTGTGCCTGACAAAGAGCATACCTGCCGGCTGGCTTTGCTGCACTCCAAAACCATTTCTAATCACAGAGCCCAAAGACACAAAGTACCTTAAGTTCACACAGTATCTTATGTATGTTCATAAATACATCAGAACTTCTTCAGTCTGGAAAAGTGTTTTTTTTTTTAACCTGTGTTTATAAAAAATAAAATTTGTTAAGATCCTATATCTTTGGGCAATTGTGCATGTAATGGTGGCTCATTACAGTTTTTGATCAATCTCATTAAACGGCTGATTGTCAAACTTGATGCATGAGCATGAGATGAGTTCCTATCTCCGGCACCCTTGGAAAAAGCTAGGTGTGGCCATCCATACCTGTAATCCTATCACTGGGGAGGCTGAGACTGGTGGAATTGTGGGAGTCTGCTGGCTGCAGCATAGCCAAGTCAATGAGCTCCATGTTGAGTGAGAGATTCTATTCAAAAAGAAAAAAAGCAGAGAGCTGAGTCACCTGATGTCAGCCTGTGGCCTCTACATGCAAGCCCACATCTTTGCGTTCAGGAACATATATATACACACACATAAAAACACACAAAATGAGTTGTCTGCATTCCATATGACCACAGATACAGAGTGCATGCAGTAACTCTGAAAAAGATACATGTTTGTTTAAATATTCCCTTTGGTCTTATGAGACATGGTCTCACTATGTAGCCCTGGCCAACTTGGAATTTGCTATGTAAACCAAGATGTAGGCTTTGATTTTTCAAAGCCTACTTTTAATAAGGGTTCTTAAATGCTTTAACCTCCCTTCTAGCTCAACACCCACTACAGGTAGTGGAAAAGAAAGGTTATTAGGATATGGAAGAAGTGGACCTGTTTAGGAATAGTTCTTTGGGGCAATTCCAGTCTTCACTGTCAAGATATTAGCAGTCTAGTCTAGTAGAAAATGTAAGGCCTGCCAGAAAGGGAGGAACTCCCTAACTGTTCTTGGGAATTTACGGCCACCCCAATAACTGCAAGACACCGAACTTGATGTAATTAACAAGAGGTATATTTTGATTCAACGAGTTGAGGCCACACTTCTAGCCTTTCCTACACAAAGGCAAGCAATGAAGTATGACCCCCACTCAGAGAAGAGGAAGAGCTTTTAAAGGGAAAAACCGCAACCCAGGGAGACGTGGGGGGAAAATCATGATTAAGTATCTATAGAAAGCACCTGTCCAATATTCAGCTTCCGTGACAGGTTCAAGAAATGGTCAGGGGAAATATCTCTTTGTTCTCTTAAGAATCAAACCCTATTTCAGTTCAGTTCTGTTCCTGGTATCCAGGGTGCATGGGCACGCTGACCTGAACTCTCAGCTCAAACCCTATTCTTATCTATTTTGTCTTGTGGATAGCTAGTTTCCTAGGACCCAGAGCATAGAACAAGCTGATCTGCACTCTTGACTCCATCTGTGGAAGGTTTAAAAAATTTTAACTCTTTCACAAACACCAAATACAAATCAGCAGTGGTGGTACAACCCATCAGAAACATGAGCCAGCATGAGCCAGCAGGAGCAACGAAGACCAACAGGGACACCAGAAGAAGTTCTCTGCTGCCCCTCTCTCAATGAAGCGAAGATCAGTGAAGATGAAGATGTAAGACCAACAAAGCATTGCAAAGCTAGCTAAGCAAGCCAGCTGCCCTGTCTGTTGAGTCCTATTTGTATTCCCTCCAAATATCACTGTCTGTTGGGTTATATTTTTATTCCTTCTTAACATCATGCATTCTTTCACGTGTTTGCTTTAGCAAAACATCCTTTCACCTGTGTGACATCATTTTCCATAACTGACTTTCCAAAGAAACCAGAAGTTTCCACTTCACCAAGCTGACCTCAAACTCACAGAAATATGCCTGGCTGTGCTTCTCAAGTGCTAGGATTAAGCTGTAAGCCACTGTGTGCATCAGGGTTGTCTACAGTAATGGGACATATTAAATGAATCTCTTTTGGCACAAAGTACATATTTTGGTATATGTTATATTCCTTTAAGTCTTGAGGTTTTAGGAATCTCAATTTTGACTAGTCTACGTGCTCATGCAGTTGTGTGAGTTTTTCTGGGAAGACGGGAACAAACGTTACTTCACTCTAGATAGAACACCAACAAAACAACAAAAAAAAAGTTCTACTCAAGCCTAGCTCAGTGAACCAGTGAGTTTATTGGAGTTGTTTACCAAAGTATAAGTGAATCAAAGGTAACTGCATCACCAGAGAGGCCTCCTCACCATGGATGAGGACTCAGGAAAGCTGTGTCCCTGGAGCTCTCTGTAGTTCTCTCAGGCAGCTCAGCATGCTGGGAAGTCTCCTCTTTCCAGCAGTTGTTACTGCCTATGTAACCTTGATTATGGGCCTTGAAAATCTTGCAAGTTTCAAGAACTTCTTCATACTTGTAAGTTTTGTTAACTCCCTGAGCCCTGTAAATTTCATTTACTTCCTGAGTCTAACCAAGTTTCCCTCTAGGAGAGACTGCTTCACTATGAGGGAACTAGCTACACAACAGGAGCCATTTTTTTTTTTTGCTTTAGATTCTTTGCAACCAGTCATAAGGCCCTGGGAATTTACTTAGATCTGTTCAGAACTACCATCTCACATCACAAATGCCTGTAATATCTGAAAGTGGCATTTCCTTATCTGTTAATCTGAGGAGTGTTTGCCCAACATTACAGTTTTCTGTCTGTACACTATATGATGAATTTCTCCTTAGAAACTGCAGTCTTCTGAAGAGCCATTTTCTCTAAAGGCTGTTGTAATGATACAGGTACTTTTTGTTGCAAGCCAACATGATGCTGTTATTCCAGTGCATGATGCTAACAGACATCATCTCACTCCTATCCTGGAACACAACTTCAGCATATCTCTGAGTCATCACTGAATGCTCAGTATCATATGGGGTTCACATATACACCAGGGAGTTGTCACACAGCTTTACAAAGTTACCCCACAACTATTTCAACGTTCCAAAAATAGACAAAGAAACAGAATCCAGCATTGCTGGTTTGGATTTGGAGAGACTTTCCATGCAAAAATCAATCACTCTCCCTCTCTCTTTGTTATCCTGTCACCCATCAAGAGAATGGCACAAGAAAGCAAGGACAAATTCTTCTGGTGTTGCACAGGTATATACTAATCAAAAAGATCTCAACAAGGAATTGACTAGGTCCCAATGGAAATTTTCATGAAAAATATAGTCTACAAAGGGGAGCTGAAGAAAGGGGATTGAAAAGGGGCTGAGAAAATAAGCATAGATATCTGGAATTGATTAGATACATAGATGATGTCTTTGATCCTGTCATTCAGAAAGAAAGGTTGATAGAGCATATCAAAATAATTTCTCTTCAGAAAGTGCTTAGAGGATAACCTGGCCTTAAGAGAACCCATCTTTTCCCTGGTGAGCATGGATGGACATTCAACAAGCTTTAAAAGGCTTTTGTCCCATATAGCTTCATGAGCAGAAGCTTCCAGAGAACAAACGATTCCTTTTCATTCTCACAAGCCAATGTATCTGTATACATACATCAGTGTGCTAGAGTCAGGAGTAGTAGCAGGGAAACACCAGGGAAATCAGAAGTTGATGACCTACGCTCAGCTTGACTAAGAAGGAAATGGTTGGTTATCAGCAAGCCACTTGACACCATCAGTAGTTAAATGAGAAAAATGTAACTGGATCAGGAGTTGTGAAACTGAAGCACGCAGGTCCTTGCCTTGTTTTAAACATAGAACCATGTTCTTTACTTGCGTATTGTCTATGGCTGTTTTCTAACTGCAATGATTGTAGTAATGACTGTATAGCCCACAAGACCTAAAATGTTTACTGCCTGTCATTTTAGAAAGACTTTGACCAGTCTCTGAAGTAGATGAACTATTTCTGTCCTTTCATGTCTAAATTATGTTCAGCAGCCAAGATAATGGCTCAGTCAGTAAAGTACTTGCCCTGAAAATATAACAACTTGAGATCTTTGACCTCCAGAACACACATAAAAAGCTGGATATGGCCTGTTGTCATAATCCCAATGCTGATAATATTTCCCAATGGGGATTGGGAAAAAGACAAGAAGATTCCCTGGGCTCACTGATCCAAGACTAGCCCACATGGTGAGTTCCAGGCCAATGGGAGACCCTGTCTCAAAAAAAAATAGAAAAAACAGGTGGCTAGCTATTTTTAAATTTATCTATTTATTTTACATCCCAGTCACAGTTTCCCCTTCCTCCTCTCTCCCCAGTACCTTTCTACCACCTCCCCTGCTCCAACTCCTCTGTTTCTCTTCAGAAAAGGGCAGATCTCCCATGGATACCAACCAAACATGGTATATCAAATTGGTGTAGTATTAGGCATCTCCTCTCCTATTAAAGATAGACAAGGCAATCAAGTATGAGAAAAGGTCCCAAAATCAGACAACGAAGTCAGAGACAGTCCTTGCTCCCACTGTTTGGAATTCAACAAGAAGACCAAGCTACACAACTGTAACATGTTCACAGGGCCTATGTCAGTTCCGTGCAGACTCCTTGGTTGGTGGTTCAGTCTCAGTGACCTCCTATAAGCCCAGGTTAGTTGATTCTGTGGGTTTTCTTGTGGTGTCCTTGACCCATCTGGCTCCTACAATGCTCCCCCACCTCTTCTGCAGGATTCTCCAAGCTTTGCCTCATGTTAGGCTGTGGGTCTCTGCATGTTTCCATCAATTGCTGGATGATGCTTCTTTGATAACAATTGGACCAGGTAATATAAATATAGCATAATATCATTAGGAATCATTTCATCATTTCACTGACTTTTTGCCAGTCATGTTTGGTTCTTTCCTCCATCTCTATCCATCCTCTGGGTTCTAGCCTTCTAGGCAGTGTCAGGGATGGGCTCCATCTCATGGCATGTCTTTCAAGCTGGACTAGCCATTGATTCACCACTCCTAAAATTTCTGCACCACCTTTACCCAGTACACTTTGTAGGCAGGACAAATTTTAGATCAAAGATTTTGAGACTGGGTTGATGTCCCAATCCCTCCACTCAAAGTCTTGTCTGGTCACAGGAGATGGCCAGTTCAGGCTATGTGTTCTACATTGCTATTGGTCTTCGCTAGGGTCACCCTCATAGATTCCTGGGAGTTTTCATTGTACTAAGCTTCTAGAAATGCCTCCCTTTACCCCAATTCTACATGTCTATTCCAGTACTTTCTCTCATCCATGGTGAGGAATGGACTCCATAGTTGTTCTCTGGTTCTACAAGCATACATATGAATGTACACTTGACCTACATGTACAAGCACACAATATAGATATGCACATTAAATACAAGATAGATAAGTAGATACATCCATCCATCCATCCATCCATCCATATATGAATATGTTTATGACTCTAATGAAAAACAATATGCCGAGGTGCTGAGAATAAGTGAGTGAGTTCTCAGCCCTAAATGGAGCATTTATATCAATATCTTCAGAAGACACTCACAGAGCATCACAGGCCTGGGGTCACACCAGTCTGACCACTAATAAATTTTAACAAACAAGAGGCTTTTATGTGTGATGCCAGCTCTATATCCAGGACCCAGGATTCACCTATGTAGTGACTAGCCACCTCAGTCATGGGTCTATAAAGGCAAAGAACAAAACATTCTATTCATGTGCAAGCAGAAGGTCATCTCCTGGAAAGTAAGCTTTTGCTTACTGGAGCAGAAACAGTTGTTGACCTTATGAGCTATGACCTTGCATAAACAACAGTTCAAGTTGTACAAGACTAGACAGTTACAAAAACCAACCACTGATTTCCCTTTAACATTCAGAAGTCCAGTTTTTGCCTTATAGTTCTTTTAAGCACATACTAAAATTTAAACTTTTAAAGTTAGCCATCACATTCCCCTCTTCACCTTGAGTTAAACCCTGAGTCAAGTCCTTGACACCATGGTGGAGACCTGTTCATACTGGGACTTAGTGACCATCAGCTTAACAGCTCCTAAGCAGGAATTTATATATCTGGTTAAGGCATTAATGATGCAGGGGCCAACCAACTAAGGGGCTTACAGCAGCTGACAGTACCATTATTAACCAGAAAAAGCCAAACGACAATAGGAAAAATGCACTTTCCATTTAGGACCTTCTCTCTAAAGCCAAGTAACCTCCTTGTTCTGTGTAAAGCAGACCAAGCACCCTACCTTGTTGTAAGACTACATCATTAATGAGACAACCTGTTCTAGCTTAGCAATAGATACAGTTTTTAAATATAGACAGATGCTGGGCTATTCAGCATCCTAGGTTATTGAAGTTAATGTCAGCCACTACTGTACCAGTGGTGCCAAAAGTGAGGCAAAAACTGCTGTTCCTAACCCTAATCTTATTGTGAGGATATGAGGAGGGAAATTGTACGTTTTTCCCTGAACATGGAGACTGGAAGGGCCCGTGTCTGTGCATACATGTATTTTCTCCCTACTAGACCATCATAAATGTACATATATGGAAACAAGGACACCAGGATACAGAATTTGGGGAACTGATGCATCTGCCAAAAGGGCAAGAAAGGATGTAACCCATCAGAATTTGCAAACCAATCTGTTTCATACCAGGAGGTAAAGGAACGAGTGGCCACTTGACAAAGGAGAGGCCAGGAGATGAGACATTGACCAGAAAGTTTGCATTTGCTCTTAAAGGGGGGATCTAGACATATATTCCATGAAAAAGCAGGAGAAAGGCATAGTTAGATAAACAACGTTATTATCTACAACCTTCTTCAGTCTTATCTTTAGTGATCTTCTGAGGTCTTAGTAGTGGTTCACTTCTCTGAGGTTGGGCCATCACCCCCTGTGAGTGATATATCCAGGTACAAACTGGATCTGCCTTGATAGCACTTGGGGTAGTCAGGATGAAAAGGTATGGTCCATTCCAGCTGGGTCCCAGTTTTCTTTAGAGCAACCATTGCAGCCTTGTGTTGAGGATAAGGGAAATGTACTCTCTTCTGTAACCACTTCTCAGCTAAAATTAGTGTGTTGCTGTCAGGACCCATCAAGGCTATAATGCTTGTCAAAAAACAAGGTTTGTGGTTTCAGGCAGTGTGGGGCATTCATCAGAAGCATCTGGTTTGCTGACTCAGCTGAAAAGTCAGGCAGCAATCATATAGGCTGGACTGGTTCACATCAGGTTTCAGCAAATCTAAGGTTCACAGCCATTTGGAGCAGTTTGGAATCCATAGCTGATTCCTGGATACTGTCTGTCAGTAGAGTGGAAATCTGCTGGGACAGATACAGACTAGGGACAGAAGTTAATGTTTAAGAACTTAAAGGAAAAAAAATCTTACATTTAGAACTTCCTCAGGAATAAGAAGTAGGCGGGGAAGCTTAGGCTGCTAATTGATAGGAGTCTTTATCTGGATTCCATTTGACCTGTGACAGATGGATTCAAGTCATGACTCCCTGAAGCTTACAAGAATTAAAAGTTTACAAAAAAAAAAAGACAAAAGTTTTAGATATATTAACATTAGCACTGTAATCTGTGCAGAAATCCACATTGAAGGAAAAGCAGTAGACCTATTCCTATAAGTCATAATAAAATTTTGGGCTAAAAGCATTAACTCACTTTCCTCTGTCCAGAGATAGATAGACAGACAGACAGACAGACAGACAGACAGACAGACAGACAGATATAACAGAGATGTTTTTAGCACAACAATAAGCACCTTTCTGTTGTTGTAGGGTTTTTTTTCAAAACCTACTTTAATAAGGGTTTCTAAATGCTTTAACCTCCCTTCTAGCCCACCACACACCAGAGGTAGTGGAAAAGAAAGGATATTAGGACCTGGGGGAAGCAGACCTGTTTAGAAATAGTTCTTTGGAGTGATTCTAATCTTTGTTGTCAGGATATCAGCAGTTCAGTCTACTAGCAAACCACCAAACACAATCGGAAGCTTCAGTCCAATCTACTCAGCAGACACGACACACAAATCAACAGAGCAGCTCAATCTAGAATAAACCACAAGGCTCCCCCAGATTGATGCAAGTCCATGGAAGTAGCAAGAAGCTACCAGAATATCTCAAGAAGTTATTTTGGTGAATCACTCTCTACAAAGTCATCACAAGTGGAGATCAGCAACTTGGTGCAAGACTAACCAGAGCCAGAGCAGCAGCAGCAGAGACTAGCAAATCAGTGCAAGGTGAACTAAGGCACCAGCCTTGTCCCCACTGGCTGTGCTCATATTTATACTCTTTCTAAATATTATGCACCCTTTCATGAGTCGGCTTCAACAAAACATTCTTTCACATGTCTGCTTTAGCAAAACACCATTTTACCTGTCTGCCTTAGCAAACCATCATTATGACCTGCGTCTTCAAGGAAACCAGAAAATGACACTTCATCTTTTAGTCTATACTTGGAAAATAACCAAAGGAAATTTTTAAATTTGAGCTTGTCTCTAGTAGTCAGTGCTTTACCAGAGCCAGATTAATAGTTTATCATAACTTCATTGATTAATATGTTAAATTATTATTATATGCTGAACCTTTAAGCAACTCTGACCTGCCATCTTCCAGGTTTATGACTGTGTTCCTTCCCCTAACCTCCACTGCTTTGAACCAGGTGATAAAGTCTGGATTAAGAGATACAACCACAAGACTCTGGGACCTCACTGGAGAGGACCTCACACTGTGATCCTGACCATGCCTATGGCTGTTAAGATAAACAAGATAAGGACATGGGTATACCTCTCCCACATTAATGCTGCAATGGTGGTTAAACTGGGAGCCCCCTTACTATCTGGGTACCCCCAGGGGGTTATGCAACAACCTTGTCATCAGGTTCACAGTGGCTGGCAAGAAGTCCAATTGGACAGCAGTTCTTAACTCCTCTCACCCTGGACTTAACACAGAACTGTTGGTTATCAAACAGAGACTCTGCATTGGAAATAAGGTACCCTCAGCCTATTCCCACCTCTGCAACTACACTGTAACTTCTACTGCTGCAGGATACATGCTGCCTCCAGAGAATGCTTGGTGGGCTTATACTTTAGGGCTTACTCCATGCATTTATGGCCTGGTTGTAAATACGACTGAGGATTTTTATGTCTTCAACCAGCTAGCACCTCCAAACAATCTGATAAAAATCTGCTGTGGTACTAGGTTCTCTCCTTAGCATAGGGCTAGCTGGAGCTGCTAATATAGGGGCCCCAGCCCTAATACTCCAAGATAAATTACAAGGCCCTATGGATGGAAATAGATGCAGATGTACAGGAGATGGAAAAGTACATCACGGCCCTGAAGGACTCCCTATCCTCCCTGGCAGTAGTAGTCTCACTGAACAGAAGAAGCCTAGACTTGCTGTTTCTCCAGCAAAAAGGACTGTGCAGACTTAGGTGAGGAAAGTTGTTTCAATGTTGACCACTCAGGGCTGGTCAAAGAATCCATGGCTTTACTCAGAAAGAGACTACATGAGAGAAGAATGGAAAGAACAGTCACAGGGTTGGTATGAGTCCATCTTTAACTGGTCTCCTTGGCGGATCACTCTTGACTCTGCCCTGACTAAATCCTCTTATCCTACTGATGTTGGCCCTGACTTACAGCCCCTACATAATCAATGCTTTAATTAAGTTTGTCAAAGAATGGATTTCCACCATTCAATTGATGAGTCCCAAGCAATCCCAAGCCTATAGAAATATCTCAAGGATTCAAGATGACCCATTACTGAAGTGGGGAATGAGACAGGCTGACTCTGTGACAGGCTTCCAATTGGCAATTCAGGAGACTAGGCCTAAACCTCTATTTCTAAGAACCAGGCAAGTCCAAGCAAGTCAGTTACTGAAAAAAGTCCCAGGCCTCAGGCAGCCAGTCAGAAACTGCCTTGCTATCAGAAGCTGCCATGAGTCAACAACAGTTTCCAGACTTCTCCAAAAACAGTTTCCAGGCTTCCCCAGTCCATCACACTGCAGCAATAGTTCTGGAATATCCCTAGAGATAGAGCCAACATGATTAAGATAAAGGTCACCTACTCCCTCCCCAGAATTCCCCTAATGTGTTTTAAATCAGACCTGCTAACTCATCTTGGTAGACAGTACACCCCAGCATGCTAGACTTCTGCAGAATAAAGCCCTCTTTGCTTTTGGAAAAAAAAAAAGGCTCCAAATCTTTGAATTCTTAACACACATATCAGCATTCAGTTTTATTTTTTAATTTTTTTTCAGCCTATAACTTGCATAAACCTTAAATCTTTCTCCTTTTCCACTCAATTATTTGACATAAGACATAAGTGGTTGATTACTGAGAGCAGTCATTGCAAAGCAGGTTTTTTTAAATGAAGGAATAGTTAAAAAGTTACATTTAAACCTGTTTTGTGAGTTTGCCTTTCTCACCAGGAGATGGAATAGAGCAAGAAAAAGCAAGACCCAACTTGCACATAGGAAATGCATAGATCACGCAGCTACCGCTAAACCAATAAAGCTACGGTGAGCCATCAACACCATCAGAGATTTAACCAAGTGGTCTCTGTATCAATTAAAATAACAGACATTTATCAGCCACCTGGACTATAACCCTAGGCTCCTTCTCAGTCTGTGCCCCCGCCCCCCCACCCCCTGCAATCGTCTCGCCGGCAAGAATGCACGCGGGCACCAGGATCCTTCTGAAGCAAGTGTTTATTGCGATGAAAGGAGGAAGAGAGAGAGACCCAAGATGGCGCTGCTTTATATACACCCTAGGGTGGCGTGGACATATCTGATTGGCTGCTTGCTCAAAACCCCGTATGATGCCCCTGGCTGGGCAGTGACTTGGCGGGCTTTCACCACTTGCACATGCACAATTTACTTGTTTACCCACGGGAGCTGGATGCCAGGGCCATCTTGTAATGGCGAATGCTGTCATGGCTCACCGGGGCGGCTCTCTACACTCAGTCAATCTCAAGAATCTCAGTGGAGGAAGAGTGGCTTCAGTCTTGTCACAAAGGATAGCATTAACTCTTTGACTTTAACTGCACAAGGCAGCATCAGCCAGACACAAAAGATCTGAGACTTTGATGTGGGTGAGAAACTGGAGAAACTGGTATACCCTGGCAAGGCAAACAAGGGCAGTCTCTAGTGCCCCACTTGTCTACAGTCTTGGCAGGATCCTGGAGGTGGGAGAGGTAAGGGGCAGTTTCACCCTTTGGTTAGTATTGCCACAGTCCAGTTAAAGTCCTCTTCTTTGGAAGAGACCCTAGAGCTGCCTCTAGGAGCACACATTGTTATCTATCATGGGAAGCCTTTTTTATTAAATACTTTAAATGCCATATTCAGCAGATATCTGAAGAGTTTTTGAAGGCCATCTATTAAGTAAATGTGATTTTAAATAAACGTTACTTGTTTTTAGTTATTTGCTTTTGGCTTAACCTTGAAAGCATATACAGAAGGCTAAATTGAGCTAATTCCTGTCAATGAGCTACTCAAATTCTTAGTGTAACTACAAGGACAGTTCCAATCACATCAAAGAATTTGATCACTTATAAGATGACTATTAACGTGCATGTCCTAATTAGCCTTAAAAATTACAATTCTTAAATTGAAGTTATTTTAGTACCAAAATAAAACTTCAAATCATAAATGCAGCCCATAGAGAGATTGAGAATCTTATTTTTTAATACGTTTATACTGAATCATTATAGAATATGACAGTCTCCTGTATGACTCAGTTTATTCAAATATCTAAAACTTAACAAAGTTAATGAAGACAAAAAGGCCAGATATACATTTTCAAGTGAGTTTCTGTTAGCCTGAATCGACTTAGGTATGGGGAAACATTCCATAGGCTCTTGGCAGACTGCGTGGACATTGTCTCACTGGGTCATAAGGTAGGAATATCTCAGTTTTGGTGCTCATAGCTGTCCCAGACTTCTTAGCTTCACATCTGCTTCCTAGTTCACCCTGATTCTCAAGCCTCTGTTACTCTTTATCTAGAATAATACAGTTCTTTGCCAACTTTGTCTGCCCAAAACACTGGACAGATCCTATCTCATGATATTAAATCTCTGTTGGTCTTTATAAAGTCATAGTTTCAATAAGAAAACTCAATTTAAAATGCTGGTCAGCTCCTAATCAGGAGGCCAAGGTTGACTTTGTTGTTTCTTGTTTGTTTGTTTGTTTGTTTGTTTTGTTGAGATGGCTTCTTTTTTGAAACTTTCTTATTTAGTTTTGCATCGGGCAGCATTTTCTACCTTGACCCTTTTAAAAGTATATCTCAGACCTAGTCCTCTGAGCTGGTGTAGTCTCACCTTTAGCTCATGGGTATATGTGACCATAGCTTTCCATTTAAGGTGAAAATCAAAATGGGAAAAACTGCTAGAAAAAGCTTTACATATATCAAATCAGTGACTTTTGCAGACTCAATGAGTGTTGAAAACATTCAAAAACAAACATTTTGGTTTAACCCATGTTATAATTCTAAAATAAAGCTAACACTCAGAAGGGAGCTGAGAGTTATTGAACACAGAAAGCAAAACTCATTTACATTTCCTTAATTGAGGAGTAAAATTATTATATTTTTAATTACCATAGCCTTTTCAGTGTTATTTCCCAAATTTTAATATAAACCTCATTTTTATTATTTTGTTCTCATCTGTAATTCATATTCTCAGGACAAGAGTCACTACAGAAAAATCTGTCCTAATCAAGAATATCTTGGAGATCTACTGTTATTTAAAAATATCCATTTCTTTTAGTCAAGAGTTGAGTACAGCTTGTACATATAGTATGCTGCTGTGTATAGATTTTCAACTATCAACCTTATTGCTATACATTTTAAATTAATTTTATAGACTTTTAACTATACTCAGCAAACATACAAATCTTTATGTATGGAAAGTTTACTATAATTATCTTACACTTCTTGAGATAATGTTCATATTTTAGCAAGATTTTTAGAGAATTAAATGAAACTGAAAAAGAATATTAGGCGAGTGGCAGTAATCCCCACTAGGATAATTTATTCTTTTGTTTTGTTTTTGCTCTCCTTTCCCTGTCACATACTCAGGTGGCCCACCTGACATGGGAGGGAGATTTTGGAAGAAACTTTTAAACAAACATGCTTGGGTCTAGAAGAGGGAGAACCATAGTCCAACTCCAGAGCCAACTTTTTGTTCAAGTAGAGCAGTATAAAACAACATTTTAATATTATCTATTCTTAAAAGATAGCTGATCCCTATAAAACTAAAACCAGTAACCAAGGGGAGGGACCAGAGTTAGTTGAGAACAAAGGTTTAAAGATAAGAAAATTTTGAGCCCCACATATAGAAAGAGAGAATATTGTAGGGGAGAGCAGAGAGATACTCCAGCAGTGAGGGGTTTGTGTGGAATGTGTGCATACTGCAGCTATCTTACTCCTTCACTCTTTCCCTCACCTCTGGCTCTTGGCTTGCATATCTACAAGAAATGTATAGACAGACCAGAAAACACAGATTCATCAAACAGTAACTTAAAAAGACAAAATACTCACAGAGTCATGGGGAAACTGGACAAAAAGAAACATTTGGCAGTCACCTTCACTCACCCAATTTCTAATTAGCTTTTCCAATAAGGACCAACAGCATCCTGGTGGTCCCTCTGAATTAAGCTGCATCCAGATTTTCCATGAGTCTCACAAATGTACACTAAGAGAATCAGAATTCTTACCTATACCTCCAGAGGTTTTCTGATGCCTCTTTTCTCAGAATCTAGGCATTGAGAACCTGCTACTGGCTCCCTACAAATGCTGGGTCTGACTCCTCATCTCCCAATATGCTAGGAGACTCCAGAGTCCCAAGATTGCCAGGAAAAGAAAGTAGACCTGGCTGAAGGCACAAATCCCAGACAAGCCCCCAAATGTTATGAGTCTTGGGTCCTTTAGAGATTTCACCAGTCTGACCATTAATAAATTTTAACAAAGAAGAGGTTGTTATTCATATTGGCTCTAGGTCTACACCCAGGGCACTGGATTCCTGAATGTATCTCCTAGCCACCTCAGTCAGGGATTTATAAAGGCAATACAGGTTTATAAAGGACTCAGGAAAGCTGGATGCAGCATTAATCCTGAGTTATTAGTTGGAAAAGCTAAAGTGGAAATTGGATGTTGGGTGTATAAGGGAAGGTGATCACCAAATGTTTGCTTTTGTCTGGTTCCCCACCCCCAACTGTGTGAATCATCTCTTATCAAAAAAAAAAAAAAAAAAGCAAAAACAAAAGCTTTTTTATAGAAGCAGAAACATCAGTTGACTTTATGACCCTGCATAAACAATTATGTTAAAGTTGTACAAGATCAGGCAGTTACAAAAATCAACCCTTAGTTGCCTTTAACATTTGGAAGTTCGATTTTTCTTTATAGTTCTCTTGAGCACAGAAAATTTAAACTTTTAAACATAAGTGTGTCATCAACATAACATTAGCCATTAGAGTAGAAGAAGGTTCAGAAAGAATGTAAGAGCCATGGGATGGGGAGGAGTGCTATGAAATCCATTTTATAAACATGAAAACACCTCATGAACTGTGGTTCACAGAAACTGTGGTTGTCTACAGCAGACTAGTATAAAATTAAGCCAGTCAAAATGCCAGCATGGACAGGAGAGACATGAGGCCCCACCCCTGCTGATGAGCTACTGGAAGTTGTTGTCTGCTATGGGAATTAGTCAGTTCTCTCTGGAGGTGTGCCACTGGTGGGTTTCTCTTGCTCTAGTCAGTGGCCCGCACCTAAGCAAATGTCAGAAGTACTAATTAAAATCAGTGGGTTATGAAGAAGAGGACGATACAGAAACAGGAAGAGAAAGGCTTGAAGAAGAGAAGATGTGGGAATCTAGGGACGTTAGAGATGGGGGAATGGGAGATGGATATGATCAAATGCATAGTATAGATACATAAAATTCTAAAAATAATGTAAAATATTAAATAAAAAGAATACATTAATAATAATAAGTCAAGACTCTTAGCAGCTGCAAATGGCAAATAACTTGACACCAACTAGTTGAAGTACAAAAAAAGAAATACTTTTAAGTCACTTCTTTTATAAACTGAAAACTCTACTGAAGAATTAACTTCATTTGTGACCTGTTTTAGAACCCACTGTCATCAGCACTGAGGTCTAAACTCCTGCCACTCTTAGTAGTTTGCTTCTCAAGATCCTTAAGAATGGGTGAGAAGCTTGTACACCCATTGTCACAATGCCTAATTCAGTAGATAAGAGAACATGTGTCCCACAAAACCATACCCAACTGTTCCTGGCAGGACCCTAGTGATTGTTAACAATCTGACTTTGGTCTCTGGCATCTTCCGTTTACTTTTTAAAACATACTTTAATTATTTTTATTTGTGTATTGGTGTTTCTTCTGCATATATGTATATCCCTACTTGTATGTCTGGTACCCATGAAAGCCAGAAGACGATATGGAACTATGGCTACAGACAGTTATGAGCCATATGATTGTTGGAATTGAGTCTGAGTCTTCTAGAAGAGCAACTGGTATGCTCTTAACCATGGAGCCATCTCTCTAGGCCCCAAGATTTATTTATTTTTATGTCTATAGATGTTTACCTACATGTATGTCTTTGTACCATGTGTATTCCATGCCACATAGGTCATAAGAGGGCCTCAAATCTCCTAGAACTGGATGTACAGATGGCTTTGAGATGCCATGTGGATAGTGGGAATTGAATCCCTTCTTTAATGAATTACCATGGCCTAGAAGCTAGAAGCCACTGCCTGTCTAGTTTAATCTTTATCCCAGAAAAGGTCTATTTCCTCAAAGCACAGTCTACAAATTAGACTTGGACCACTTTTGTCACAAGAAAGGGCACTTATGCTAAGCACAAAGGCCACTCACCTCTCCTATAACTCAGGCCAATGGAAAGTTTCTCCAAAACTTTGGGAATTACGTACAATATACACCATTAACACAAGCTAGGGCCACCTGAGAAGAGGAAACCACTAATGAGAAATGCCTCTGTCAGGTTGGCCTGTAAGCAACTCTGTGGAACACTTGCTTGATTAATAACTGGTGTGGGAGGGCTTAGCCAGTGGCGGAAACTATCTGAAGCAATGTAATTATTAAAGAAAGAAAAGAATGTGGAAAGTTAACATGGTGTCAGTAATCCCACACTAAAATCTGAAGTTCATGATGACTCTTATATGAGGGCCTGTGGTAGGCCAGTGAAATAGCAATGCTTTATTATCTTAATCACTCTGACTTCAGCAAGTATTCACAAGCAAGATTACTGAAGAAAAGTTTTTTGTGTTTTTTGTTTTTTGTTTTGTTTTTTTTTTTCTTTTGGTTTTTTCGAGACAGGGTTTCTCTAGGCTGTAGCCCTAGGCTGTCCTGGAACTCACTCAGTAGACCAGGCTGGCCTCGAACTCAGAAATCCGCCTGCCTCTGCCTCCCAAGTGCTGGGATTAAACTGCATGGTGAATTCGTCTTCCTCACACATTCCTCCATTCTTTGGTACTAACGAGTCATGAAACACGTGTTAGGCATAGATTCTAAACAGGCCTTCCCAGGGGCACAGTATTTGATTTACTAGTTCATTTGGGACTCAGCAACTCCAAAGAGCAAGTTCTACGTGCCAGTCAGAGGGGAAGGCTAGCCCAAAGGCCAGGCAGCTCCCTCTCCTCCTGAAACATCCACAGCCAAGAGTTATGTTTTTGCTACATCTTGCCTAACAAAGGAGCACCTTGCTAAGTATTCTTTTATAAGTATGCTACATGTGTGTGTGCATGTTTACATCCATGAACGTATTCAAATTATCTTTCTAGTGCTATGCTAAGCACCATGACCAAAAGCAATTTGAAGAAAAGGTCTGTATCACCTTATAGCTTACAGTCCACCATGAAGGAAAGTCAGGTTAGGAAATCAAGGCAGAAACGTGGAGACAGGAATAAAAGTAGAGCTCAAAGAGAAATGCTACTTGTAAGTCTATTCCTCATGGCTTGCCCAGCCTGTTTTCTTATACAACCCAGGACCACCTGTCCAGGAGTCGTACTACACAAATGGGCTGGGCCCTCCCACAACAATGACTGATCCAGAAGATGTTTCCGAAGACTTGCTTACAGGCCAGTCTGACAGAGGCATTTCTCATTTCTTCTTCTCGGGTGATCCTAGCTTGTATCATGTGCTTGTGTATGCATGTGTATGTGGAGATCAAAGGACAGCCTTTTATTCCTCAGCTGCTGTCTACCTTGGGTTTGTTTGTTTGTTTGTTTACTGTGTTTTGAGTCAGGGTCTCTCACTGGCCTGGGATTCGTCAAGTAGGCTAACAAGTAAGCTAAGCTGGCTCATCAGCCTAGTCCCAAGGATGCACCTGTCCACATTTCCCGGCACTGGGATTACAAGCACATACGTACAAGGTTCTTTAAAGTAGATTCTGGGGATTGAGCTCAGGGCCTCAGCTGGGGACCAGATGGGAGGAGCCATCTCCCCACTTCTCACTCAGTGTTCTTTTCCATTGTTAGGAGCTTTACAATCTCGCCCAGAGGAAAAAGATTCTAGAAAAAAAACAGTGTGGGGTCAGTAATCTTCTTCACATTTATCTGTATCTAGAGGTACCCTGTACAATTTTGGTGTACAGGGTATTGTACAGGGTATTGGATGTTGCTTTTGAATTCTGTGCACAGAAAGGGAAATGATAAGCAAGGGACTTAAACTTGGAATGCTCCCCATGTACCAGGAACTTCACATATGTAGGCTCCTTGAAATTTCATGACAACCCTGGAATGTGTATGATTATACCTACTTTATAGGTGAGGACAATATTGTGTCCACAGTCAGAGACTAAGCCAGCAGTGACTAAATAGTTTCAGTTGAACACAGATGTAACTACTGTAGGCATCATCCCATGTAGCTACTATAGGCATCATCCCATGGCCATGTGATTTCAAAGATCACATCTCCCTTACTATGCTGCCTTCCTGTGTCCCTTCCTTATTGTCTTAGTTAAGGTTTTACTTCTGTGAACAGACACCATGACCAAGGCAACTCTTATAAAGACAACTTTTAATTGGGGCTGGCTTACAGGTTCACAGGTTCAGTCCATTATCATCAAGGTGAGAGCATGGCAGCATCCAGGCAGGCATGGTGCAGGAGGAGCTGAAAGTTCTACATCTTCATCTGCAGGCCTCTAGGAGAAGGCTGGTTTCCAGGAAACCAAGACTAGGGTATTAAAGCCACTGTGGGCAGTGACACACATACTCCAACAAGGCCACACCTCCTAATAGTGGGCCAAGCATATACAAACCATCACACCTGTCTTCAAAGAAAGAAAAGAGGCCACAGACCTGGATGTCTTCTTGACATTCTTTTGACTAAGTTTTTTCTATTACCAATGGGAAAAAGATGAGACAAGAAGATAAAATGTGCCCATTCACAAAGGCTGATGTCAAAGAAAAGGTATAGTGAGGCTAAAGGGGTTTTGAGCACTGGGACCACACAGGTATGGTGTGGGTTTTGTCCTTCCTACCTGTGTTCACTCCACAAAGCTGCCTAATGATCTGTGCCTCAGATTCTCCATCTGTAAAATAGGAATAATAGTGTCAGGCATATCACAGATTATAGTAAAGAATAAGAAGCTAACTTGTAACAGCTCATAGAAGGGCCTAGCACATATTAGGTGTTCAGTGAATCATAATTTCTACTAATTCTCTTTCTTGACCTCATTTGATGAAACCAAAAGGCTCTTAAATAGTAACTGAGCAGAATATCTCCCATACAGTGTTTCATCGGCATTTGTAGCTGTTATTTTTCTCATTGTTCTGACAAAACCAGATTTAGGAAGGAATGATTATTTGGCTCAGTTTGAGGGTACAGTTGTCCTAGCCAGGAAGTCATAGCAGCAAAGTGTGAGGCAGCTGCTCACATCGCATCTCCAGTCAGGAAGCAGAGAGAGATGAACCCTGTGCCTAGCTTACTTTCTCCTTTTTATTCGATCCAGGGCCCGCCCTTGTGGAATGGTGCTGCCTAAATTCACAATGGGGCTTTCCACCTCAATTGGCCCCCACCTAGAAAATCTACCATTGACTTGAGAGCTCTGAGAAGGCGAGAACAGTTCTAAGTAACTGGAGTACAGCAAGACGCTGGGGCAAGAATATTTGTCAACAAGAGATGTTTACAAGTAATGTACAATTTGTGTGGGCTGTCTGTTCTGATTTACACCATAACCTCTTTTCTACTCCACAGTAAAATTCACAGACAATGGAGACATCTGTTTATTGGTCTCCTGTCACTCATTTGCATTCATTAGGCATCTGGGTGGGAAAGCTTCTGATTACTCTGTAACTAAAACCCCTCTAGTTTCTGCACACCTGATTACAGTTTCTCTGTTGCAACCACAGGAGGCCCCAGACTGAGCTGTGACTAAAACCAGCTTCCTTCGGTGGTGTGCATACACTAATGATACCTACCATTTGCAGAAAGAATCATCCTGACAGTGAATGAGAAACCAAGACATCTGGACAATGTCTGCCAATGGCTGATCCCTGTCCTCTGCTGTATATACAGGGAGTCTCCAAGGGAGCTAGCTTTAGGGTACCCCTTTCACATTTGGGATCTTAGAGTGTTAGGTTCCTTAAGACTAGAGAAGAAGAGATTTGGGGACACACTACAAAGCACAATAAAATCTCATCCCCATACACAATTAGAGATAATTTACATTCTAAAAATAGTTTTGGCCATTCCTCATCCCTGGGGGTCTTGATGAATTCATTGTCAGCCTACTTTAATATCAAATTACTTAAGCAAGGACTTGGTATGTTGCTCACTTTGTAGAATGTTTTCCAAGTATCCACAAACCCCTGGTTTCAATTACTAGTACCTCATAACTAGGCATGGTATTGCACACCTGTAACCCCAGCATTCATGAGATCAGAAAAGTTCAAGACCAACATGGGACACATAAGAACCTGTCTCAAAGGGAAGAGGAAAGAAAGATCAATCAGAAAGTCTCTCTAACTGAATGCTCACCCATCAGAGACTATCTTAGGACTTCCTATTTTTATCTACAAATCCTTGCAAGCCCTTTTAACCACCTGCTGCCAGGGAAGTGACAGCCATGGTCCCTCTACAGCTGTGGTTTATAAATACACAGGCTTTGCTAATTTGGTCTCTGACTTGTTTTCTTGTCCTTGACAATCAGGTTACCTATTAATTCTCCATGAGTCATGAATGCATCACCTGGGTTTGATACCAGATGGAAGATTGGGAAGAGATGTCAATGGGATGTCAAAGGGCTTGTATATTTGGCTAGGACCACAGGGAGGCAGAAAGAAGAAAGTGGAATGCCTTCTTCTAGAATAAGGACTTGGAACAACTGACATGTACCAGGTGTACTTTGGATTCCTGAGGTAAAAACGTGGATGAAGAGGAGTAGGAGAGGGAAGTCTTAAAGAATATAAAAGAAAGCAAGGGGGATGTCTTACTAGCTAAAATGTCTGCCCCATCAGCATAAGGACCTGAGTTCATATCCCCTGGACCCAAATAAAAGTAAGGCATGATGTTGCATGCCTGTGATCCTAGCACTGAGAGAATCCCTGGTTTTGCTGGATATCCAACCTAGCAAAATCAATGAACAAGTGTTGGGTTTATTAAGAGACCCTATCTCAGAAAACCAAGGTAGAGAATAAGGAGAGGGAGAGGGACAGAGAGAGAGAGAGAGAGAGAGAGAGAGAGAGAGAGAGAGAGAGAGAGAGAACCTTTGGTTTCCAGAGAAGGGCAAGAGAGGCCTGCTTTGTAACTACTGTGGTTCTGAGCTTTTGTTTGTTCATCTGTTTTGGGATATGGAGCACATACAGGTACCCAGCAGGGCTTAGATACAGGCAATGTTGCCTCGCTTCATTTCTATGTCACATGACTTCGTAAGATACTTAGTCCCATATCCCTACAGATGCTCTGAGGAGAGGGAAATGTTGTCATACCAGACTCAAAAAATGTGAAGCTATCTGAGAGCCTTTTTGATTCCTGTTAAGATGCTCAGGTCCACAGTTGGTGTTGTGTAGCTATTTTCTCAGAATTAAAATATTCCCTCCTGGAAGGAGGCTCATTAAGACTTGGGAAGTAAATGAAACTTAAGAGTCAAGCTGTCTGCAAGTTGCACAGGGAGCTCTTGGGATGCAGCTCTCTCAAGTCGTCATCCATGCAGGGGTTGGCTTTTCCATGATGCACCTGCCCTTGAGTCACCCGTGCTCCAGTAAGTAACCCTAATAAACTTACTGATACATTAAACTTAAATTTGAGTGGAACCTTTTCTTTGATCTCCCATCAGTCTCTTGATAAAAGCCACAAAAATTAAAAAAAAAATTTGTACTAAAAGTAAAAAATGCCTTTAGTACACCTGACCTAGGAAACATCCTAGCTCAGGAGCACAGTACCTGCAGAGTATTAGCTCTATCTGCTGGTGATTAAAAGTGCATATACTTGGAACCCACAGCTTGTTGATATTGCCCATGTTAACTAAACTGTTCAGATTGGTATTTTCCAACACTGTGAAGAGATGGAATATTGTGGGCCTAAAGGCAAAGGAACTTGAGCTATCTGAGGCCCAAAATAGCCAATTACTGCCCACCCTCGTATGTGATCTAACATCCTTATGACTAGTAGGCAAATCTTTTGAAACATATGACAGACCTCCAGTTTCCACCTCTAGCTTTCCATGTAAAGGCCTACCAGTCAGCATGTGAAACCTACAGTAAAGATTTCCAGGCTTTGCTGCAAGCTCCTACCTGATGTTCCAAACTGTTTATTTAAAAAGTGCCTTGACCTATGAATTTCTTTATTTCCTTACTTTAAAAACTTCATGATATTGTTACCATGTTAGAATATAGAACTGGGGATAACCCAAGTCTGTGCTCCTGGATCATGTCACTCATAAATGGCTCTAAAATAAACTGTCACTTACTTCCTTTGATGAGAGAGTTGTGTAGTTTGAATCAATGGATAGTACCAATAACTATCATACTGTGTACTGATGGCCTAGGAAAAATAACAAAATTTAAGATTTTTAGTATATAAGTAACTCTTGATTATCGATTCAGTGGTTAAGAGCACATGCTGTTCTTCCAGAAGACTGAGTTTATTTCCCAAAACCCATGTCCCATGGCTCACAAATGCCTGTAACTGTAGCTCCAAATGATCCAACACCCTCTACTGGAATCTTCAGGTACTGCATACACACACACACACACACACACACACACACACACACACACGCACGCACGCACATGCACACTATGCACATACACACACAGTTTAAAATATTTAAAAAAAAAAGATTTGAATTAGTTTATTAGTTTCCACCAACCATATACCAGCTTCATACTAAAGCCAAGTGGAAAAAAACAGTAAGCAGAATCATGGTGACTTGAAAAACATCTGTATAGTGGAGTCCTTTCAAAGGAGCAACATTGTTTCAATGAATGACCTGAAGGACTTGCAAGGCTAGTTAACAGCTACACACAGAAGGGTAACGGCAGAGAGACAACAACAAAAAGGAAGAATTGCAAAATATATCCCAGTGGGGAAAAGACTTGGACACTGACCACTCTAACCCACTCTGACAATGTATGTATTCTATTGGGCCTTTCCATGGTACCTATTTGCAAATTTGAATAATGCAACAGGCAAAGTCTTCTGTGAGGTACATCTTTGTAGAATACAAATCACAGGCCTCTAGTGTGAATCTGAAAAATAATTGAAGCCCTCTTCCCTTAATCTTATAAAGTGTCCAGGATAATACTTTAGCATTATATATATATATATTTAAAAAGAGCAGCCCCTGCAAATGCTAGCTTTCCTCTGGTGTCAAGAATGAGCTGCTTTAGTGGCCCAGAGACCAAAAAAGTGATGGTCATTACACTGTGCTCATACAATGGCTGCAACACCATGAGTCTACCTGGCTCCAGAGCCACAGCATTCGACTTCATTCAGTGAATGAATGAAGTTATCTTTGGCAGAGGTTAGGAGCTTTGCTCTGTGGAGTAAGATTAGAAAAAAAAAAAAAGCTTAAACGTCTGGAGCAGGTGAGCAGTTTTCTAAGGCAAATTCAAATGCAAGGGCTTCTGCAGGGCTGGGAAAGAAACCTGGGGAAGCAGGCACGAAAAGGAGACAGGCACAGAGAGAGCTTTGTGCTGTCAGCAAATGAGGCTTATCAGGAAAATCATTATCAGGTATCCCATGGTGACAATCTACCTTGATGAGAGATAGTTTTGCAAGACACATGCTATTATCTGCTGGGGCATACTAGGACACAACTCACACTTGATGTAGCTTACGGGGATTGTTTTGCATCAGGACCAGCATGCTCAGCTGTGTGAGCTTTACCCAGTCCCATCTGCAACTGCTTTACAGAGTGAGCATCCCTTCCAGCCGCCTGCATCCTCGTCATATCCTTCAGGCTTTACCTGTTGCCTGCTTCTCCAGGTCCAGCCTTGATGTCTCTGGATACTGATTCTGGTTATCCACCCCTTGTGCATGACCAGCTCCCTGCTCAGCCAGCCTGTTTCTAGGTAACATTTGTAGGAGGGTGAAGATGTTCAGATGTGCTCCCTTTAGCTGTCAGACTACTGAAACTGTACCTTCTCACATAGGAATTTCCCATAGGAATCTCATTCTGGAAGAAGGACACGGCAGAAGCCTGCTGCAAGTCAGAGAGGAAATTTGTCTGAAAGAGAGCTCACATGTTTCTGACAACTTATCAGACCACCTTACACAGAGACAAAGATTAGTCAGTGATGAGCTAGACCACACCTGGACCAGGCCTGCTTAACATGCATGGTTCTTGCCCTCTGCGTAAACCTAGACCTTGTTCACTTAGCAGTTAAACACCTCAGGGTCTAACTGTGTGTTTAACACACAGTGCCGTAGCCTTTAGCATTTGTTCTTTCCCTAACCAAACTAGAGAAAGAATAGGAAGGAGGCTGGAAATAAGAGTTGGCTCAATCAGGATACACTGAGCACAATCAGAACTTGTAGTGACTTGTAGAGAGAGACATGTCACTTTCTCTACTGAAGATACTTCACCTGAGGAAGAGAGGGAGGGAGGGGAAAGGCCTGCTTTACTGACTTGCTAATGGGTGTTGGGGGCGGGGTAAATGGAATGGAGGACTTCACTGAGGGACAAATGTCCTTTTCTCTCACAAAGGGCAACTTGAGTAGGCCCATACAGGAGAATGAAGTGCCAGAATGTCCTAGAAAACAGAAATACTCCTCTTTGAGTTCACTGTGGACATGAACATTTGTGAAGACTGTGGCCTAGGAGGCCAGCGCACCAGGGACGTAAGTACCTGGGTAGGAAGAATTGCAAGACAAGAAGGGAGTCAGAGAGGGGTCCTAGACGCAGAACTTCAGGTCCCTTCAGTCTTGTGATCTACTGAGACTGAAAACAACTGAAAAATAATAGCCCCTGAATGTACCTTCTATCAAAACAGCAGCCATGTCTGTTATCCACTGTTTCCAGTTGGCCCATCCTGTCCTTCCTCAGCCACTGGGTTCACTGTTCTACTTCTGTAGAGTTCACTTAGAGGTGATCATGAGGTGTTTGTGTTCTTGTGCCAACCTATTTCGCTTCACAGAATGTCTTCCAGCATTTAATTTACACAACAGTCAAAAATTAAAACTCTTGGGCCAGAAAGATAAAATGGATAAAGGCACTTTCTGTGCAGAACCTGAGTTCAATCCCCAGGAACAACATGGTGGAAGGAGAAAACTGACTCTCAAATCTCTCTCTCACACACACAACCACACACAAACTCTCTGTCTCTCTCTCTCTCTCTCTCTCTCACTCACACTCACACACACACACACACACACACACACACACACACACACACACATATAAACACACACTGCTCTTTCTTTTCTTCTCTCCCTAGATAAATAAATGTAATTTTAAAATAATAATAAAATTATTTTTAAATATATCCTCCGAAACTTTCATACATCTATGCAGGACATCCTGGTCACACTCACATCTGACCCTTATCTTCCTCCCATCCTCCATCCCCTCCCTGCAAGCTCCTCTGGTACTTTGGTCTTTGAGTTTTGGGTTGTCATCCCAAAACTTACCCAGGGTTGCCTGGTGGACAATGGTGTGAAATTACCCAGTAGAGCTTAGACAACTCACAAGAAGCTGCACCGTAGTAAACAGCAGGTCTCTTCCCCCACACAGCACCTCATAACTACCAAGAGCCAACAGCTCCCAGGGAAGGGAGTCTGATCTAATACACCTCTTCCTGGAAAATACATTGAGAGGGTAACCAAGACCCAGAAACTCAAGGACCAAATATCCTCTCTCATGTTGAGCACAGCTTCACATCTTTAGACTTATGTGTTTAAATTGGAATGCCTGTCGAAGTCTGGAAGCTAGAAAGCAGCCATGAGGACCCAGGGGTGGACGGAGGGACCTTAAGAAAGTGAGGATAGTAGAGCACCTGTCCTTTTTCTAAGGACCAGTAAGAGATTCACAGTGAGCTTCCAAATGAAGGTGCCGGTACCAATATAAGATCCTGACAAAAGTGTTATGTATTTGCTGAGCCTGATCCTTTGATCAGTCATCAAAGGTAAGTCTACTAAACAACTTTACAGAGATGTGGTTACTGGCACTGGGAATATAAGTGAGTCATCTATTCACAGAGCTGTGAGGTCAGAGCTGACCTCTTTCTCCCCGATGTCTGAAACACCCACAGTTCTCCCCAGCTGCTACATGCCTTTTAAAGGTGTGAAGTGTTTTAAAACATGAGATATGTTCTCCATGTTCAGCCTGTGAGCACCCTCTCTTCTGCATCCTATTCTCATGCTACACCCACGTGGGCATAGTGGTGATGTAAACCCTGCCAGCTTCTGCACAGCACCTCTGCTGGTTGGATTTGTTACCCTCACAAATGTAGACATAGTTGAGAAGAACCTCAACTGAGAAACTGCCTCCATCAGATTGCCTATGGGCACATATGTGGGACGTTTTTCTTGATTAGTGATTGATGCAGGAGGGCCCAGCTCACTGTGGGTGGTGGTCTGGGTGCTACAAGAAAACAGACTGAGCAAGACAAGAGGGTATGAGCCAGTAAGCAGCACTCCTCCATGGCCTCTGCATCAGCTCCTGTCTCCAGGTTCCCACTCTGCTTAAGTTCCTGCCCTGACTTCCCTCAGTGATACGGTGTTACCTGGAAGTGTAAGCTGAGTAAACCCTTTCCTCTTCAAGAAGCTGTTAGTCGAGGTGTTTTATCCCAGCAGTAAACTAAGACAGCAGCTCACTGCTTTGACTCAAGTGTGTGTGTGTGTGTGTGTGTGTGTGTGTGTGTGTGTGTGTGTGTGTGTTGCCAGGGATAGTGGGGCAATGGACACAGCTCCATGATGCTCGTGTGACCTGACAACTTCTCTTTCACCTTAGGATCCTCCATGTCGCCATGTGAGGAGAGCTTAATTTGATGGCAGAAAT
>JANHMN010000009.1:21170018-21184689 GCA_030674055.1 Rhabdomys pumilio
CACACACACACACACACACACACACACACACACACACACACACACACGCAAAATGCAAAATAATAAAATCTTGGAAACAGAGAGATGTCTCAGTAATTAAGAGCACCTTCTGTTCTTGCAGACACCCTGGGGTTCTGTCCCTGATGCCCACATGGCAGATCAGAACTACCCATAACTCCAGTTTCAAGAGATGTGTGATACCTTCTTCTGACCACTATGGGCAACAGGCATGTCAAATCATGAGGTACATAGTCATACATGCAGGCAACACACCCTTACATAAAGCAGATTTTTTTTAAGATCTGTTTAAAATTTAAAAAAAATAATACTAAAAAATCTTTTAAAACATTTTAACATGGACTTTGAGCATGAGGCCCAAGAGAAAAACAGATGCACAGGAACAGAGTCAGACCCAGCAGAGTGTGGGCTCAGGCTTCTCAGGAGAGTCACAGTTATCATCACAGTAGACACATCTACCACTTGGACTATACCTGAATGGGTTGCTTATAAAAAAACAAACAAACCAAAAGCCTTTTTTCCCTCTTTTTTTTTTTTTAAATAAAGGAGATCACAGGGTGGCTCCAGAGGTGCCTTGGGTAGGACTACAATCTGATGAGTTAAAACTATGGGCCTCCCTCGCACTGGCAGAAAGGGGTTAAGACATTCTTCTATAGTAAATAGGGTTTCTGGAGAAATTCCCAGAAAATTGCAGGTTTACAGTCAGGAAGGGTGAGAGGCAGCATGTGCTCATGTGATTTTACAGTTCTTCCTTGAAGCATCTCTCTATAAGAGAAACATTGTCTCTATACCGCAGCCGACACAGCAAATATTACCTGTGCTGGAGTCCTTGACAATGAGCTGGTGACAGCCTTTGACACAGCCCAGAGCAGGAGACTTTTTTCTTACATGTTCCCAGTGTCTTCCCTGTCTTTCTCTATGCTGGCTTATATGAAAACTTCCTCAGATAGATTGTCCTGAGCTACCTCATTGCTGTCAACTGCAGCAATGTGTTCAGGGGGATGACTAGGCTGTGACTTATGTAGACATCTCCTTTGGTCAGGTGTTTGCATTGTGACTGTTGTTTCCTAGGCACAAGCCTCTACATAACATACACTTCTGACTCAGGCACATTTTAGGACCTGACCAGGAACTATCTGACACAGCACCCCAGCAGAAACTCAAGAGCCTGAAGCTGAAGCTGAGATCCTGGGATTTCCATGATGCTTGATCCTTCTTCCTTCCCTTTGGGTCCACAAATAAAACCTGTTAGAAACTGAGAAGCTACCACTAACAAAAAAACTATGAGCCAGCTTCTCATGTAAGAAGGAGAGTACAAACATATATGAATTCACAACGGAAGTTGAACCTTCTCTGGAACTGTCAAAGTCATTTGCCGTAAAGACTGAATACTCCTACATCCAAGACAAAAACAACTAACTTGACAGGTTCATGTTGAGAAAATGTAAGGATTTCAGTTCTGTAAATATAGAGGATCTGAAACACAATCAATGCTACTCGGTTGAGGTGTGCGGCATTTTTTAAGCAAAATGAGAAAAATGCATTAGATCTATAGCTTATCCATAAAGATGTAGGGAGAAATCAGCCAATAAAACCTACCATGACATGAACAGAAATGAAAAATGGATTCAGTCTCTACCTAGTCAGTTAATACTGGACTTTATGACTATAGAAGGAGAAGGAAGAGGAGAGAAAGAAGAGGAAGAAGAGGAAAAGAAGAAAGGTATGCTTTCCTGTCACCCAATACTTCCCATCTGCTGTGCCTGGGAAGCCCTAGCCCCACTATTCAGGATCTTATTCAAAGTGCATTGCCTTTTCCCAAAACTGAGTGCCATAATAAAACAGTGGTGCCTATAAATCAATATCTGACACAGGACTTCTTATCTGCCATTCCAATTAACCACACGTGAACTCAATAAGAGGAAAGACTTGGAATAGAATCCCCAGGAGCTTCTGGCCTATAGCAGGCTCTCTGCACAGTCATTCACCTGAAGATCCCTAAGGAAACAGTGTCCTTATTCAACAATTACCAAAGGTTTAAAGACAGCACAAAAGAGGGGTACAAGAAGTCTACCTCGGTTCCATCTGAGCTCCTGGCAAACCCTTGAAGGCAACTCTGTGAAGGAAAGGCTGTTATTTTCCTCTGTGTACTTGGTATATGTACATGTACCTGTGCATATGGCGATGTGCATGATGTGTGTGTGTGTGTGTATACATGTGCATATATGAATATGCATGTATGTGTGCGTGTGTGTGTGTGTGTGTGTGTGTGTGTGTGTGTGTTGGCAATCTTTCTCAATCACTGCACACCTTAATTTCTGAGGCAGTCTCTGCTGAACCTGGATCTCACTGATTCAGCTCTGCTGTCAGGAACCCCCAGGATCTTCCTGTTTTCATTTCCCTAGCCTGGAATTGCAGCTTTCCTATGAGTGCTCAGAATAGAACTCTAAGTTGAGGTGCACCTCTTTGTGCTCCCAGCAGGTCACACTCCCCTTGGGTCACTCTCCCAGCCACCCACCAGAGTCCTCTGGATATGCCATGCCTCTGCTCACCACCCATCATAGACCGTCACCCACAGAGGAAAAAGTAAAACTCTTTATCATACTACAAAACCCTACTTGCTCTCATTCATTACCTAGTCTCCCTCTCCTCTGCTCTCCAATCACACAGACCCCTGGCTTATTCTTAAATATGCCAAGCACTGTTTCTGACTTAAACAAAAGGAGAACTCTACTCCACTGTCAGGAAGATGCTGACGGACTCAGCCTTGCTCAGAAGATCAACAAAGCCAAGAAGGGTGAGGCTGACTTCCCCTTTCCAGCCTGCCAGCTTCAGTGCCTGTGATCACATCTTACAGTCACAGAAAGCCACCACAGTGCAAGCCATGTGCCCTCTAATAATAGAATCCAGAGGGAATGGGACTGTATTAGCAAGAAGGATCTATTCTCAAGGACCTACCCATTTTGTGAAGAGCAAACTCTTGTAAAGAGTGCTAACAAAACTTCCCTTATATTTCATAAGCCAGAGTACACCATGAAAAGGAGACTGGGCACTCATGAAGGCCACCATTTACCCCCTGCATCAAGTCACATCATAAGAACAACATGGTTGATGTCCTGAGAACAGGATGAGTGCCACAGCCAATGTCCTAGACCATGCTAACAGGCCAGTAGATTCAGAAGGAGCCTCAAACTCGATACAGATGGTCTCCAAGTTAGAGTAGTTGTTTTTTGTTGTTGTTCCCTTGTTTGTTTATTTTTGTTTTGCCTTTACAATAATGCTGGAATTCTCTATATTCCATAGACCTAGCACTGAGGGACTAGGAAATAATACAATGCTTGCCTTGCAGACAGGAGGACCGGAGTTCTATCCTCACAACTTACATAATGAACTGGGGGAGGTGGTACACATTTGTAACCCTGACATGTCAGGATGGAGACAACAAACCACTGAAGCTCAATGCCCAGACAGCCTAGCTAACTAGTGAGGCCCAGCTCAATGAGAGACCCTGTTGTAAAAACAAAAAAAAAAAACAAACAAACAAAAAAAAAAAACAAACAAGAGATGGCTCAGTGGTTAAGAGTGCTTGATGCTCTTGCAGAGGACCTAAGTCTGGGTCCCTGAACCCATGTTGGGCAGCTGCTAACTAACTATAATTCCAGGTCCAGGAAGTCTAACATCTTCTAGATTCTAGTAGTATCTCTACTCATACATGCACATGCACACACACACACACACAGAGAGAGAGAGAGAGCGAGAGAGAGACAGAGAGACAGAGAGACAGAGAGACAGAGACAGAGACAGACACAGGACAGAGACAGAGACAGAGACAGAGACAGAGAGACAGAGAGAGAGAGAGAGAGAGAGACAGAGACAGAGACAGAGAAGAATTTTCAATTTACCTCGTGTTGATGAGTACACTTCCCCTTCCTAAGTCAAGGAGCACCTATCCTTCTGTACAACTGACCTTGTGGTGTTTATAAGCCACAACTCCCTGCACAGGGATATGTGCACACACACACAAACAGATTCTATAACCACGATGTAAGAAGGTTGGCGCTACATCTCCCCTTACAGTGTCATCGTTCTTTGTCCTGTGCTCTCTGTGTTGAGGTAAGGACCTGAACACTTCTCCGTGCCATCCTTCACACGCACTCTCAACCCTCCGCATGATGGCAGTCCTGGCTTGGATCACGGGTTTTAAGGGAAAAGAGAGCTTTGAACAAGAACCTTTTGTGCTGTGCTTTCTCTGTTTCTTCAGAACACAGGGTCTTTTTTGCTATTGCTAACATTTAACAAAAAAAAAAAAAAAAAGCCATTAAAATTCGATGATTAGGTTTCAAACTCTTTCAGCATGAACTCAGGTACAAGCTAGGAACTAAGTCTGTCAAGTGCCTGCCTTGCAAGCGTGAGGACCAGAATGTAAGGCCCAGAATACATATTAAAATGCCAGGCAAGGTAATACATGCTTATATAACCCAGTGCTTGGGAGGTAGAGAATTCCAGGTAGAATCCTGGAGCTTACCCACCAGCATCTAAATGGTGGGCCAGGTTCTAGGCTCTCTTCTTTCACAAAACATAACAGATGGCTCTTAAGGAACAAAACCCAAAATCATCCTCTGGCCTCCATGTGTACAAATGCACATACATATATACATACATACATACATACATACATACATACATACATACATATGAAGAAAAGAAATTTTAACAAGAACCATTTTGCATTGTTCCTTCCCTGCTAGCTCACAAGAATAAAAGGTCTTTTCTGCTACTACTGACATTTACAAAATTAGCCATTCAAGTTGAATAACTAGAATTCATATTAGTTCAGAACAAAACTAAAGCACAGTTACTCTAGTGAGAAAGTTCACATGACTCCATTATTGTGTGGCTTGTGGGATTTGCTGTCATTTTATAACTCGAGTCATAAAACAGAGGACAAGACCATGGTACCTTTGACACAAGGACCCCTGGCATTACCAGAACATAGAAATGAAATCTTTACATGGCTGTGTGAGTAGGCTTCATCCTACTCTTCAAAGGTCATTGAGGCTGTGAAGCTGGCAAACAAACCATGAACTCCAAAGCATCCATGAAGGACGAAGGGGACATCAGTCTACCTGTGGCAGATGAGAAAGAAAAGATGGAGAAAAGCAGCCATCCGTCCCGTCTCTTCCCCGGTACCCAGCACTGTGGTCACGGTGAGCTAGTTCCAGTAGGACATGTGCTGCTTGAGTAAGCAGGCAAATGGATCAATGGCCTTGTCAGAGAGCTCCATTTAGCAGTATCTTGGAATCTGCACAAATCAACCATCCTGCCTCACATCTTCTATTTTGCCTTTTGGCAGTGGCTCACCTTGACGGTTATCATCCATCAGCCCAGCTTCTTTGATTCTCATAGTCCTGAAACAGAAATTACAGAAGCAGTCAGAAAAGGTGAACCACATACAGCCTTCTGCCCCTTTACTTCCCCCCTGGCAGAACTGGAGCAGGAAGTCAGTCACCTTTTTAGCAATCCGGTTTGCACAGGTTACATCAACCCACCCCATAGCCAATAACTAGTCTTTGACTCCACACTTAATTAAGGATGGACAGTCCACACACTGTAAGCATCAGCCTGTAAATGTAACACAAAGCATAATGGAACATCAACCTCCTGCTGTTTATCAAACGCTTCAGGTAGGGACTGTGTGGATGTGCGTTTGGTAGAGTGCTCACTCTGAAAGCTTGAGTTCGGTTCTGAAACACCCGCGTAAAGCCAGGCATAATGGTACATGCCTAAACTCCAGCGCTGGGGAAGTGAAGACACGAGGGTCCCTGGGGATCAGTGGCCAGCCACCCTAGCCAGATGGGTTAGCTCTGGTTTGAGTGAGAGACTCGTTCTCAGAAAATAAGGTAGAACGTGATGACTCTCAACACGGACCTCCAACATCCTCGTGGAGTGCACCAACAGAGCATGTGCACCTTCGTGCACATTCACACATATGCATCACACACACAAATAATAATACAACAATAACAAATTTCAGAGGAAAATATTTTTAATTCTTCCTTTCATCTGGACAGTCTAACCTCACTAGCTACTAGACCAGAAAAATGTCTGAACTAGCACCACCATTGGAAGCACTTCTCCTTTCTCCTCCAATTGGAAGAATTTTACTGATGTAAAGTATGGGTGAAACTATCAATCTATTTAGAGACCCACAATAGTAACATCCAATGATGGCAGCCCTGGTATCTAGATCAAGTCAAAGGTAGTTTTACTTTACACAAAGTACTCATTAGAAAAATTCCCCTAAAGAATATTGTTCTTTATACACAATTAACCCCCCTGTCTGTCTGTCTGTCTGTCTGTCTGTCTCTCTCTCTCTCTCTCTCTGTCTGTCTCCTGCCGTGTGTGTGTGTGTGTGTGTGTGTGTGTGTGTATGTGTGTATGTGTGTATGTGTTTGTGTGTGTGTGTGTGTGTTTATCTGCCATGTGTGTGCAGTACCCCAAGGCCAGAGAGAGCATCAGATTCCCCTGGAGTGGCAGGTGGTTGTGAGAAGCCAGATATGCGTGCTGAGAACTGAACTTGTCCTTTGGAAGAGCAGCAAGTACTCTTAGTCTTTCTCTACCCATCTGTCAGGCTCCACTGTATTTTTAATTTCATGAATTGTGAATAGCAGAACAAGCCAATGCCCCCATTCCTTTGCTTTGTAGAACACTCGGAAAGCATGGGAGAACCCTATTACAAAGTCACACACAATCGATATGCTTTGAACTTTTGTTCTGCCTCCTTTTTATTTCTCCACTAGTAATTTTTCCTTACATTCTTTAATTTCTGATGTTTCTGATAAAAGAAAGGAGGGAAGTACAGAAAGGGGGAAAGAAAATAGAAAAAGAGGAGGAGGAGGAACAGGAGGACAAAGAGCAGAAGAAGGATCAGGAAGAGGATAAGGAGCAGGAGGAGGAAGAGAAGAGAGGGAAGGAAAGGAAGAAGAAGAGGAGGAGGAGGATCAGGAGGATCAAGAGCAGCAGGAGAAGAAAGGGAAAAAAGAAGAAGAAGGAGGAGAAGAGGAAGTAAGAAAACAAAGGAGGAGGAAGAAGAGCAGGAGGAGGAGGAGCAGAAGGAGTAGGAAGAAGATGAGGAGCAGGAGGAATAAGAGAGAGAAGGAAAGGAGGAGGGAGAGTAGGAGGATCAGGAGGAGACTAAGGAGCATCAGGAAGAAAAGAGAGGGAAGAAAAAGAAGGAGGAGAAGGAGAGGGGAGGAAGGGGTGGTGGGAAGAAGGGAAGAAAGGGGGAGAGAAGGAGAAAGGAGAGGAGGAGAAGGGTGGGAGAGGAAGGGGAAAGGGGAAAAGAAAAGGAAGACTCTATTTCTGACTGCAGAATAGTCACTACCCCCAAGTCAGTTCCAGACAAGCCCAACTGCACGTAACACTCATAACAACACTCCAGAACCTGGAAACTGCTTTACTTAGTCCATTTGATCGTTACCTATTATAGGTAGTAAGGTTTCAACAGCAGAACAACAGAAGTAATCCTTAGGGTGGGACATGAATACCAGGATTGCTGATGCTATATCTTTGCTGTAAGGTAAGAACAGCTTGTCAAGGTTTTTAGAGGCTAACACTTTACACTGCCCAGGATGAACACTGGAGGTGGGCACAAAATGGTGATGGATACAATGCAGCCTGTGTGTTCTGTGTTACGAAAGTCGCACTGCTAGAATTAAAGCATCCCATATTAAACCCTCACCAACAGCATCGAAATAAAACCCCAGGTCCTGAGAATACAGGAAGCGCCTTCCATCCCAACCTCATTCCAAATCAAAATATCTGTCTCCTTCTCACCAAACGACACGTGGACTTTCAAATAAAAGCCTAGATGGAGTCTTTTAAATGGGTCAGCTGACCTCTGAAAGCAAACGGGATCACTTCCCCTCACCTCTCCTCACCCTCAGCATTTATAACCTGACTCTTATCTCTGAGGAGCATCAGTCTGTCTTGGACGAACACTGCAATGATCATGCGCGCATGGTTCCTGCCTAAAGCCTTTCTGTAGGTAAGCTTTACCTTAATGCGTGCTTGTGTGTGTGAATGCAGGCCCATGTGCCACAGTGAGCATATAGAGGTCAAGGGACAAGGTCAGAGGTTGGTCCCATCTGCTTGCTGTTGCCCACCACTGCATACACTAGGCCTACAAGCTTCTGAGGAGTCTCTCTCAGAGATCCTAGGAATACACTGGTAGTAGAGATACATACTACTACACACGGCTGGGTGTGGGTTCTGAGACTCTGAAGGTCCTCATGATTCTGATGCATGCACTTTACCCGTTGAGCCAACTCCCCAGTCATCTGAATAAGATTGTTCAGTTCTTTGGGCAGTTTTCTATCATCAGAGATGTAGGTGGCACATCATGAATGTCCCTCCTGTTAGTGATTATTGGTCATTGTGTAAGTAAAGAGGGGGACCACTGTCTGTGGGACTCAATAATTTCGTGATTATTAATGAGACACTGTGTCTTTGCACATTTCTGACTGATGATTATACACTATGAACACCGACCATCACTCTGAGGTCCGAGATGTCAGACACTTTCTGTGCCTCACACAATCGGGAAAGATTAATTAGATTAGAAAATTGTGGCAGCCTTCTTGTGCATGTGTGTGCATATGCATGTGTGATTTACAAAGTTCAAGAAAATGCGTACAACATTGGCTAATACAGTCCACCTGTCTGAGAAGTGGGTCAAGAAGAAACATGCTATCCAGGCTAAACAGACATCAGATTCTTGAACAAATAATCACTGCTATTTTAAGCCATTAAACTGGGTGTGCTTTGTTAGGCAAAAGTTGGATCCCAATTATTATGTTATAAGAAGGGATTCACTCTTTTAAAAGATGAAATTAAAGTTCAGAGTTTCAAAAACAGTAACCTTCAATCTTCTTCTAGGATAACATAATGAAACTGTTTTCCTTCTTATCCTAGGATAGCCCCATAAAGCCTTCCCAGTCTCTGATCCTCTGGCCCCCAGTTTATGCTATTCTGTGCCTCTCCCTCACCTTCCACCTTCTCCTCTCCAACATGAATACATGGAAGATTTTTTTTTTCAGAAAAAAAAAAAAAACATTACAACTGTTTGAAACTCATGCAGATGTTTTCCCTTGTCATTATTCCCTACCGTACAAAAATCTGCATGGCACTTACATCATGTTTGATATTATAAGCAACTTGAAGATTGTCTCTAGAGCTAAGCATATGGGAGAGTACATACCGGTTACATGGAAACTCTATGCCATTCATGCAGGGAATTTAAGCATCCAAAGATGTTGGTGTCCATGGGCTTCCTGGAGCCGTATCCACAGAAGATCCTGAAAATGCTATGCCTCCTTGAAGACCTTATTTCCAAATATAATTGCTATGGAGTGGTGATTATTCTTCATTGTGAACTTGACCACATCTGGAACTAGCTAAGAATTTCATGGCTGGGCACAACTGTGAGGAATTTTTTTCTTAATTAAATCATTTGAAGTAGGAAGACACACTTATAATCTGATCTAGTAAGATCCATCTTTAATCCAGATCTTTTGAGGTAGAAAGATCAACTTTTAATCTGTACCACACATTCTGCTGGCATTCTATATAAAGAATGTGGAAGAAGGAAGCTTCATCTCTTTTTGACTGTTCGCTCTTTCTAGCAAGTCCATTCCTTCCTGGCATTAGAGCTAGTTCTTCAGGATTCTAGTGTACACTGAAGACCAGCAGAGACATTCAGCCTCTCAGACTGAAGAACATCTGGATTCCATGGACCTTCTATTGGTAGGCAGCCAGTGTTAGACTAACCGAACCACAACCAGTAATCTATTCTAATAAATCCTCTTTACATACAGAGATGGAGTCATCCTATAAGTTCTGTTCCTTTAGAGAACCCTGACTAATACACTTTAGGACCAGGGAATCAGCACATAGGTTTATTCTGCTATCATTTTGCTGATGCTTATAACGAAGATGACTGTTTAATCGATCATAAATCAAAGATTTGATACTTTTTTCACTTTCTTCTCATGATAATAATAATCTGAACAATCCCCTCTCTTTGGGACTGGCAAAGCTAAGCATAAGAGGGTTGAATAATGTTGTGTAGCAGTTTTCCAAGTTAAAACATTCCCTCTTGGAGGAAAGCTTATTAAGAGGTGCAGTGTTCTAAGGGGAGATGAAACATTCCATCCTACAGGGAAGCTTAAGCTAAGGGAGTAAATAATTTATAGGTTTCAGGAAGTTCCTGAAACTGAGAAGATTCACTAGGTACCTCCATCTCTAAGCTTATATCAGCAGTAAGAACTGCTGAGACACACTCTCAGACTAGCTTAGCTGCCTAGAAGGGGCAGAGCCCATCTGAGCTGCCCAAAAACCACACTTTCCAACATGTTAAGTTGCTGTTAAACTCCACATTGCCAGTCTGTCATCCATGCTGGGGTGGATTTGGTGATTATTATTGTCTTTGAGTCATTTCTGCTCCTGTAAGTAACCTCTCTCATACACACACATCCCATTGACTAACTTAGACTTTTGTAGCATCTATATTTTGGTCTGTCATTGATTCTCTGGGGTAAATAGACATGTATTCATATCTCCTTAGGAACAGTGTCACACAGCAAGTATCCTATTTGTGATCTCAGAGCTGGGAATCAGATCTGATATCCAGATACAGGTCTGTGGGTTTCCAGGGAACATGCTTACCTAAGACACCTGTAGTTGTTTGTTTGGTTGGTTGGTTGGTTGGTTGGTTGGTTGGTTGGTTGGTTGATGGATTGGATTGGATTGGATTGGACTGGACTGGACTGGACTGGATTGGGACAAATCTTAATATTAGCTCTGCTCAGCCTCTGGACTACTGGAGTAGAATCACAGGCATGCACCACTTCACCTAGTATTCTTCCTACATTTTATTCCCTCCTCCCTTCAGACATTAATCAAGGACCTGTTAGAAGCAGCAGCTAAGCTGGAGGGAGGAGAGTATCATGAAAATTCACCCTCTGTACTTAGGTACATCCTGACTTGGTATTCCGGGAGTCAGATATGAGGTAACCAAGGAAACTACAGCTGCATATTGGCAGATGTGGCTCCTGATGGTTAAAATGCTCCTTTGTGACAAGACAACTCTGAAACTCCAGTCAGAGTCCTCTGGCTATGTCAGAAAAAGAGGCACCAGGACATTTTCTCCAATGGCTATAAGTGCAATCAACAAATACCATAATAAACAGGAAAGGAAAATGCCAGGGCATCATGTCCTCAGAACACATGAAACAGAGTAGGACCAAATTAAGGTGTACACCAGTGAAATAACTTAATGATGTTGTGTGCAGTTTTTTAAAAACACTCTATTGCTTTTGCCCAGGAGCTGCTACACTCTGGCCCCTCCCTGCTCCCTTTTGTCCCACTCTGCCTAGCTCCAGGATTGATTGCAATCAGCCCCAACCTGGGCTCCCAGTCTAAGGCAGTAGTGTGACTTTAAAAACTACACACAACACAATGATGACACTGCAAGAGGGAGGGGACCATAGGAATCTTCTCAAGGACACCTGCCACATAAGCAAGACGACCCGAGTTCAGATCCCCAACACCCAGGTAACAATAGACACGGCAGCATGTGTTAGAGTGTGTCTCTATGATCCTGGCACTTCTAGGAATAGAGGGGAAGAAGGAACAGGAAAGCCACAGATGCTTGCCTGGTGTAAATGATGGTGTACAACAACAGGAAAGCCTGTTTCAAATGCATGCCTCTCCACCCCTGGTTGAGCAGTTCTCCCCAGGTGCTTCCTGCCTGGCTTTCCTCAAAGCAAATCAAACAGGCATGCCTTCATGAGGCGGCCTTTATTTTTCTTTTCATCTCCTTCCTTGGTGCCACTAATCAAATTCCTGATTGTGCTCAGCCAACCCTGAAACTGAATGTTACTGAACCGTCCTGGCTTTCTTGCTTCTATTTTTGTTGTTCTTAAATCTAAACTCCTCTGAAGTGAAGAAAAGAACAAAAGAAAAAACAATCTACGTCTAAATTGACTGAAAAACCAGGGCTCCAGCAAAACCTATGGCCACGGGTTTCTCCCTGACCGTCACAGACCAGGAAATTCTTCTGAGTTGATTATAAGGAACCCAATGGCTACTGAAATTACCCCCTGAGAATAGGCACAACATGATGTTTGGAATACCCAAATATCAACCAGTGTTTAAAAGAACTTAAAAGACTTTAAAATACAGGACTAGGGAGATGGATGGCTCAGTCAACCTGTAATCTATTCTAATAAAACCTCTTTGCATAGAGAGAGGGTCCAAGAATACAGTGCTTGCTACGTAAGCATGAAGACCTGAGTTTCATCCCTAGAAACCATGTTATAAGCCTATTATAAAAAAAAAATTATAAAACCTATGTGTATAAATATATAAACACACAAATACAGTTTAATTGAAATGTTTCCATATTGATTGATAATGCTTCCTCTGAGAGCCAAAGATCATCTAACGAAACCCTCAACACCAGAAGTGAGAAGCCTTCTTTTGAATTGTTGGTCAGGATTGTCCAAGAGGCTCCCAACACATTATAGGTTATTTCTATTGCCCTTGACTGCCCTCTAGAGGTAGACATTAAACCTCTATTGTAGAAAACACCATGTACTTTCAGACACAGGGCTGAGCGGCCCCTGATGGAAGCATCTTCTCCAAGTACCAGCTTTCATGTTACTGAAAGGTTCCATGCACCTCCAAGTTCTAGGAAGAATGTGCCACCAAGTCTGGCTTTTTAAAGTGGGTCCTGGGAATGGAACTTAGGTCCTTATGCTTTCAAGATCAACCCTTTGCTACCTGAGCCACCTCTTTCCAGCCTGTCTTCTACACTTGATCTGTCCTATGCTTTCCAAAGCAAGGCACTGTTGGAAACATTTCATGATGTTACATTTAAAAAAAAACTCACCATAATTCATCACAGATTTCCAGAAATTATGAAGTCTAGTACTTAGCTCAGGATGCTATATTCTATAGTTCTAGCACACACTTAGCAGGCCTGCCTTTTCCATCCCTGATGGACCAAGCATTTTGTTTTTAAGGTTTCCAAAGTTCTATTTAAACATCATAGATGTGTTTTTTCATGCTCTGGGCTGTTTTCAGGGACAGTTTGTATCCAGCAGCTTCACACTGTGTTCTGGTCAACAGGGGATTCAGTGGTGTGGGAACCCCATGGTGTGTCCTGGCCAACAGGGGATTCATTCAGTGGCGTGGAGACCCCATGGTGTGAACTGTCTGACAGTGGCTCTAGTGGTGTGGGGACCCCATGGTGTGAACTAGTCCATAGGAGATCAGCAGAATGAAAATGTCAGACAGAGTTCCAGCAGAAAAGGAACCTTAACTGACCCAGAAAAAGCAGCAGGATGCAGAGATCAGATCGTGTGGAGCACCTCTTTTCTAATAAACAAACGCTCTGGCAAACGGGGCACAAACGACTGGCAACCTCTCCTTTCCATGGATAAGCCCATCCAAAAATGAGTTTTTGTCTCAAAATAGAGGGCCACCACCGAGAAACCAGATAATTATGTAATCAAATTCTGAATTCTCTCACTGGATAATATCACCAGTGGGAGTTATGTGTGTGTTTTTTATTTTGCCAGTGAAATAAACTATATTTAGTCTAGTTCTGCTACAACAGACAGTATATAAGTCACTCATTCAATGACCTTGAAACCAGACATGACCACCTAAAAAGAAGCCAAACCCTGAGTGAAGAAGGAAGCCCACTGTATGTGAGGGCGATGAGGAGGGAGGAGGAAGGGACATCAACAGCATCAGCACATCAACCTCTCTATCTTCTATCTACCTATCTATCTATCTATCTATCATCTCTCTGTGTGTTTCTCTCTCTCTCTCTCTCTCTCTCTCTCTCTCTCTCTCTCTGTGCACACACATGCACATGTAGGTACACTTGTGTGCATAAAGGTATGGAGGTCGGAGGTCAAGTTCACATGTTGTCTTCAGGTGTTATCTACATTGTTTTTGGAGACAGGGTCTCTTACTTAATGTGAGACTCACCAACTCAGGTAGGCAACTGGCCAGTGAGTCCAGGGATCCTACTGTCTCCTCTATAGCACTGAGATTACACACTCATGCTGCTACACTGGGCTTCTCTAACAGGAGTTCTGGAGACTGGACTTGGGTCTTCGTGCTTGCAAGACAAGCACTTTACTGCCAGAGTTATCTCCCCAGCTCGTGCATAGACTTGAGGGACAAAGGACACTGAAACATTTGCTTAGAAACAGGGAGAGAATAAGCAGAGGGGATGCGATTAGCACCAGAGTCGTACTCGGTGCACTGAATGGAACAGCCCTCTCCAGGGTAGGTGGGCTTCAGCTGATCCAGTAATGACCTGAGTGAAACAAGAAAAATGAAAGATGAGCAGGGAGGAATTCTGCCTCTTTGTCTTCAGTCTAAGAGCAAACCTGTCTTAAGACTCAGACTCAAACTAGGTCACCTCTCTGAGTCACCAGCATGACAAGGAGAGATCTTAGATGGCTCCTTGGTCCTCATAGGTGTGTAAGCCAACTGAGAGAGAGAGAGAGAGAGAGAGAAGAGAGAGAGAAGAGAGGGAGGAGGAGGAGGGAGAGAAGGAGGGAGAGAGGAAGGG
>JANHMN010000009.1:21189689-21210663 GCA_030674055.1 Rhabdomys pumilio
CACACACACACACACACACACACACACACACACACACACACACACACGTAGAAAGGAGACTGGTTGAGAAGAAGAAGGAGATCAGCAGGACTAGGAGGAGACAAGAGAGGAAATTAGGGGAAAATATTATGAAAATGCCATAATGAGATCCATTAATGTGTAATTAATATATGGTAATAAGTGATGTTAAAAGTATGTACATTAAAAAATATTCATATGCACATTTTAAAAACTGGAGATGAGAAAGAGGAGATCTTTACCAAGGTCAAACAGCTGGAATGAGAGCATGGTAGAAACAGGTAGAAACCAACATTGCTCTTTAGCAGAACACAGGACCACACCCAGGAGTCACTGGGCTTGGGAGCAGCAGAGAGGATGTTTGTCGGCAGGCAGTAAGCATAGAACCCAGTGCTGTGCCACTGACCCCATCCCTATCCAGGCATTCAGTTCTGGCTTTGTGAGCTATCCATCCCTCTGTCTTAGCTGGAGCTGGTCTGAGAGAAGACACCATGGAAGCGGAAGGCTCTGAAAGGAAGGGAGGATGAGGAGCTAAGCCCCTTCATTGACTTTAATTAAGCTCATGGGTGGGAAGAGAAGCAGGGGGATTCCTCAGAACTTTCTGCAGCTTTGTGTTTATTAGTCTTAATGCCAGAGTAACAAAAATGCTTCTCCTGGCTGAGGGGAATGGAGCCTGCACTATTCATTAAGAAACACTGCCATCTACTGTCATGTGCTTACTGTTGTTCCCGTAGAACAAGACTTCAGGCTCTAATTATGAATGGTTTCCAAGACAAAGCCCTCCTTTCCAAATGTCTGTTCAGCACTTAAAGATGTAGGTTATTTTCTTTTATACCAACAAATGGCAAATGGGTTTGGAATTAGACAACAGCTTTCAAATATCAGCCTTGAAAGATGGAGCCTACCAATCAGCCCAGAAGTCAGTAAGGCAGTTGGGTAGCAGGGACGTCGGTGTAGTGCATACCTGTGATCTAGCACTTGGAGGCAGAGGTGAGATGGTCAGAAGTTTAAGGCAATTCAATTCTCAGCTATATTTAGAATCTGAGACCAGCCTGAGCTATAGGAGACTATTTAAAAAGAAAGAAAAACAGAAAGAACAAAAGGAAGGAAGGGAGGGAGGGAGAAGGAAAGGGAGGGAGAGAGGGAGGGAGAGAAAAAAGAGAGGAAAGAAGGAAGGAGAGTAAAGAAAACAAAGACGTTTTTCATAAATGGCATAAAAACATCAAAGTAGAAAGAATATTAGGAAGAGGAAAAAGAGGTCAGAGAGGTCGAGGGAATGTCTGAGTAAACAATGGTGAATATGATCAAATATGTATGTTACCGGAATCTGGAAAAAAGCCAGGATAGAATTCTCTTGTGTAAGTAATATACACTAATTAAAATGGGGCCAAAAAGAATGGCAGAGTTGAATGCCTGTGTGAGAGTACATGACGTGTAAGGGTTAACATAGTTTCCATTTGGCCTTTTACACAAGCAGTGCGGCTGTCTGTTTCTGGTTTGTTAACTTGCCTGCATATAGTTGTATTTTACAAGTGACACATACTCACCTGCGTCATGCGTAAGACAAATCCATTTCCTTTACAAGAACAACTAACTCTTTAATTAAATAGGTTGATTCCCTAGGCAAACTTTACTTGCATCCAGAGCTGATTTGATGCAGAAAACCGACATCTGCAGGAGAAAAAATTATCAGCTTTTACTTCAAATGCTTTGAGGATGTTTCTTGAAGACGGCTGGATGGTACTCAAAGGTACTTGCAACAAGTGCCTTCACCAAACATTGCCACATGTCTACATGAGTCGCTCTTAGAAGACAGAGCCAGGTATCTATAAACACAACATAACTCATCAAAGGGGGCATGTCCCACCCCGTGTATTTGTTCAGTGATGTGAGGGGATGTGCAGAGGGAGTAACCTTCTCTCTACATTCAGTAATTCCCCCACTCAAAAATCTTTACTTACAATCTGCCACGCAAAACTTTCAACGAGTCGTAAATGTTTCTGAAATGTTTTGTACCTGCCCCTGCCTTTCACACAGCCAGAGGTGGAAACATACTAAAATGGCTCTCTGGCATACCTTTCATAGGGTTCTAACAAACAAAATGAACACAAAGACACTGGAGAGATGGGGGAGTGGGAGGGTCTCAGCCACCTTATTCCCTGCACTGCAGAGCCTTCTAGCGCCATAGCTAGAAGCATTGACAGTTCCGTGGTGCTGTGCAGAGATGAGGGAAGGAAGGCTGTTGCTGAACTCAACTCAGCGACCCATGCTTCCCTCTGGGGCTGCACTCACCTTTAAACATCACTGTGGCTCACTCTCTTCTCATGCTCTCCTCTTCTCTTCTCTCTGTCCTTTCTCTCCCCATTCCCTTCCCCCATTCTCTCCTCTCTCCCCCTCTCTCCCCCTCTCTCCCCCTCTCTCCCCCTCCCCTCTCCCCTCCCCCCCCCTCCCCCTCTCCCCTCTCTCCTCTCTCCCCTCTCTTTCCTCTCGCCCCTCTCTCCTACCCCCTCAACTCCCCTCTCTACCCCCCATGTCCTAAATAAACTCTATTCTATACTAAAACAAACAAGCAAACAAACTCTTGCTGTGCTTCGCATTGTTCACAATTCCTCCCTGTGGTTGTGAGGCTTCCCTCTGAGTCCTGGCTCCTCTGCCCACCCAGCCTTGCTGCTTGTGTTTCCTGCAGCTGGGGACTGAAAGCCACCAGGCTTCCTGGAAGAGTAGCATCATAGTTCATCTTAGTGTAACCTTGATAGGACTTAGAGTCACCATGGAAACAAACCTCTGGGCATGTCTCTAATGGTGTCTCTAGGTTGTAATAACTGAGGTGGAAAAACTCATCTTTTTTAAATGTGTGTCACCATTTTATCCCTGCAATATTGGACTGAATAAAGGGTATCTTAGTTAGGACTATCATTGCTGAGAAGAGACACTATGACCAAGCCAACTCTAATAAGGAACAACATTTAATTGGGGATGGCTTACAGGTTCAAAAGTTCAGTCCATTATTATCGGGGCAGGAAGCATGGCAGCATTTGGGTCAACATGGTACTGGAGAAGGAGCTGAGAGTTCTAGCTCTTAATCCAAAGGTGGCAGCAGGAGACTGGATCACGCTTGACCAGACTTAAGCATATATATGAGACCTCAAAGCCCTGCCTCCATAGTCACACCCTTCCCCTAACAAGACTATACCTCTTAATAATGCCATTTCCCATAGGCCAATTATATTCAAACTACCACAAAATAAAAACTGAAGTGGGCACTCATTTCTCTCTGCTCCCTAATGTGGATCCAATGTGAACAGTCCCTCAAACTCTGACTGCCCAGTGTCCTCACATGATAGACTGGACCCTTGAACTATGAGCCTAAACAAACTCTTCCTTCCTTAAGGAAGTTATTCCTATTGAGAGGCTATTGCTGGAATTAGTAATGTGGTCTTTACATTCTGGAACCCCAGTGATCCATTCTGACAGTCAAACACCTCTATTTCTGTCAGCTTCCCAGGTTGACAAATACACACTGAAGCTCACCTCAGCTGCCTCTAGGCATCTCTTGTGCTTGGGATATTGGCCTTTCCTAGCCTTTGGGCCCACAGGTTGACCCTTGAGTACATGATCAGAGGACTTTGAGGTTACTTCTGTATCTCTCAAATCATTCCTAGTTATCCTATTTGGTTTTGATTCAGAATTACAAATTCCTAATATATGTGAACAATCATAATTTGCTTCTACAAGAAATGCTAAATCTACAAAAGTCAACTTAAATATTAGCAGACTAAATAGATGATACTATGTTTCCAAAACAAGAGAGCCTTACTGCATATCTCTCGTTTTAAATTTAGTGACTCCCACCCACCACACCAAGAAAGATCATTCCAATAAACACGTTACTGTAAAAGTTAACATCTATCTGAAATGAGAATATTCCTCTAAAAATTTAAATGAATTACCAGATTAATAAAAATTGTTATGGCCTTGTAATGGACAATTTTGATTGTTAACTTGACACAATCTAAAATCACCTAGGAAGAAAGTTTCAGTGAGGGACTGTCTAAATCAGGAGGGCCTGTTGGCACATCTGTGTGTGTTAGGGGGAGGGGTGTTGGTTAGGGTGAGATAGGAAGACACAGCCTACTGTGGGTGGTACCATTCCCTAGGCCCTGGACTGCCTAAGAGGAGAGAAAGTACTGAGCACTTTTTGCTCCCTGCTCTAGACTGTGATGTGACTAGCTGCTCAGATTCCTATTGCTTCATGTACAGTAATCTGGAATTATGAGGGAAAAAAAACCTTTTCTCTCTGACCTGCTTTTTCCAGGTATTTTATCACAGCAATAGGAAACAAAACTAAGGCAGTCCTAACTGTGTATTGCTATTGCCTGCTCCCCAATTCATGTATTGAAACATAATCCTCAAAATCATGATATTGAGTGGAGTCCTATGGCAAATGTTAACATTATAAGTGGGACTTTCCTGAATAGAATTTGAGCCATTATAAAATGGTCCCATAAAAGCTGCTTACCCCTTCTACTGTGTGAGAATACAGCAAGAACACCCCTCGATGCATGAGGATGTGAGCAGAACACTTGCTTAGCATGCCTTAAGCCCTGTGTTCCAGGGCATGGTAGCCCACACCAGTGCTGAAAGGGGGAGGCAAGTTGAAAGTTTTTTGCTATGTAGAGAATTTGAGGTCAATCTAGGCTAGAGATCCTTTTTCTCCAGCACTGCAGGGTAAAAAGTCCAAACTTACTTCCTGGTTTTGAAAACCCACCAATCCCTGAGTTTAGATCAGGTCACATAATCCCTCCAATCCCAGATGACCTTAAGAAAGCTCTGCCCCTATATAAATTCTGTTCCCTGCTTAGTTCTTTGCTGTTTCTCACCCAAGCAGATACACTCTTGTATCTCTCCCAATGAATCTCTTGTGTGAGGATTGTGCAGTGTGACTTTGTGGTATTCTTTGGCTCCTGGCAGCCAGGTTACCTTTCCCTTCAGAACTACAACACTTGTTTTAGGTGAACCTTCCCCCCTCCCTGAGCTGAAACACAAGCAGTGCACAAACCAGGCATGGTAGCCCACACCAGTGCTGAAAGGGAGAGGCAAGCTTAAAGTTTTTTGCTACATAGAGAATTTGAGGTCAGTCTGGGCTAGAGAACCTGTCAAGATAACAAAATGAAAGAAAGAAGGAGATGGAGAGAGAAAAATATATCTGCTTATGAGATGAAAAATGGGTCCTCAGCAGACACAGAAACTGCCAATAACTTGATCTTCATCTTTGCAGCCTTCAGAAAAGTGAGCAATAAGTTGTTCATAAGCTGCCAATTTATGAAATCTGCTATAAAAGATCAAACTGACTGATCAAGGCCTCATAGCTACAAATCACCCTGTTTAAGTAACTAACAGGTACTTGAGAAAGTACTAGAATTAAGTGTTCTTTTGAATACATACACACACACAAACACACACACACACACACACATTTTAAAGCAGACCAGGCCAAGGGAGTCACCGTGGGAAGGGAGGAGAGGAGAGAAGAAAGAGAAAAAGCACCACAGAGAGAGAAGAAAAGGAGGAGAAAAGGAGAAAGGGATAGGGAAGAAGGGGAGGGAGGGAGGGAGGGAGAGAGAGAGAGAGAGAGACAGAGAGAGAGAAGTTAAGGGTTGGGGGGTAGAGTGTGCCAGGTAGGGACTGAGGGATGCTAAGAGAACCTGGAGGCCAGGTCTGCTTTAATATAGAAAATATGCACCTCAGTCCCTTGTCTCATGGTCCAAAACCAAATATACATGACATGGAGCCAATTCAAAGCTCAGATAACTAACCAAATGACTACTCAGAAATATTTGGCAGTCAATTATGAGACGCAGTTCCTTGTGAGTTAGACTGACTGCACTTTGAACTGCAGAATGTGTAGCATTCCATTTCCCTCACACAAAATGTCTCCAATTATTGTGAGTACAAATAAAAACATTCTTATGAATCGAACTGCACCATTTCCCTTAGTAGTCACACTGCCCCCGTGGGAGAGTAACCAAAGTTACCCCTATTGCTCCCCAAGACCCCTGCTTCTGCCTTGTGATGATTCAGTCACTGAGAAATGCTCCCAATCTCTCCTACACTAAAAATATTTTATGTATATGAGTACACTGTAGCTGTCTTCAGACACACCAGATTCTATTGCAGATGGTTGTGAGCTGCCATGTAGTTGATGGGAATTGAACTCAGGACCTCTGGAAGAGCAATCGGAGCTCTTAACCACTGAGCCATCTCTCCAGCCCTACACTAGAAATATTTAGAGGAACAATTTCATTTACCAACCATGTACAGATTTTTCCATGTCATTTCCCAAACAACACGGAAGAATATCCATCTACATAACATTTACATTATATTACAAGTTATCTCGATGTGACTTGAGGTCTGGGGGGTGTGCCTAAGTTATATGCACATGAAATGGTGCAACTTTTGCCAATTCATGGGTTCTTATTTCCACTACCTTCCCCACCCCTATCCCTTCCAGCCCCCACACTAGGTAGGAGAGAAAGAAAGCATTTTACTGATTAGAGGTGTCAAGTTCCTTGAGGCAATTTTGATCTTCATTGTCAGGACATCTCCAGTCAGCAACCAACAGCAGCAGCAGCAAGAGGAGCAGCAGCAGTCACAGCTCCTCTCAGGGGTCCAGCATTTTTACACCCTCTCAAGAGCCCCCAGAACGCTAAATGCCAAACATTTACAAAAACTCTCTACAGCTGGCCCTGTAGAGTGAAAAATTATAAAGACCATTTTATAAAATATATACAGGCTCATTAGCTCCAGGAAGGCGGAACTGAAAGTAGGATTTGGGGCCTTCACTGCCCCTATACATTCCTCAAGCCTCAGGGAAGAAAATCCACCTGTGGGTGGGGTAGGCCCAAAGCAGGAAGACACATTCCTAGCCACAAAGAAAAATAAAAAGGCATGCCCAGACAAGTCCTAACTAGCCATCCTGCCGCCTCTGCAAGTTGCTGATATTTGAAATAACCAATCATGTGTAACTGCGCCAAACTTTCCCACCTTTCCCTACCCCTACCCATAAATAGCTCCCACCTCTGGGGTTCGAGGTCGAAATCCCTTGTCTCCTGCGTGGGACAGGTTTCAATCCAAGGGCCCTTGTTATTAAACTACCTTATGCAAATGCATCAAGGAGGTCTCTCGTGTGTCCGTGGGTGAGCGCCGGTCCAGACTTGAGATAGGGTCCCCTCAGGGGTCTTTCAGCCCCTGCCAGGGCACAAGGGAAATCGTTGTCAGCTGCTATGGACAATCCGAAGCAGCTCCATATCCCACACCTGGGATTAAAGCAAAAGTGCATCCTATAACATTTCTGTGTTTTAAAGAAACCGAATTCTCATTACATACTATAGTTATTTTTAAAATGTATTTTTTAACTGTGTGTGTGTGTGTGTGTCTGTGTGTCCATGTGTGTGTGTATGTGTCTGTGTCTGTCTGTCTGTCTGTGTGTCTGTGTGTGTCGTCTGTGTGTGTCTGTGTCTGTGTCTGTGTGTCTGTGTCTGTGTTGCATGCACATGGATGCAATGCCCACAGAAACCAGAAGAAGGCATCAGATCCCCAGAGCTGAAGTAAAGTGCAATTGTAAGATGTCTGCTGTGGATGCCTGGAAAAGAATGTGAGCCCTCTGTAGGAGCAGTAAGTGTTCTTAACCACTGAGCCATTTCTCCACTCCTCCAAGATTCTACAGCAGAGATCTGAGCTCTGACAAATTTGCACTTGGTCTGGGAATAGTCATAAATAGGAAAAATAAACACTCTTGAATGTCAGGTCTTAAAATCTTTCTTGTTATAATTAATACATGTTAAGTCTCTCCTTGATATGCTTCTCTTATAATTTATTAGGTGGTATTTATCAAGCAATATAAATCTACCAACTTGTTGGGCCATGGAAGGGTATCCTGGTTCTTGGGTTGTAGGTTCAACCATGTCCCCAGAACCCATGCTCCTGACATGAGGCCTAATCTCCACCCTTCAGTCACCTACACAGGTGGTGGGTGTGATAAACAGGCCTCCAGGCCCTAGAGAGATTTACATACTAATGAGGTACCTGAAGGCAAGAGGGTGGAGCCAACTAAGCATTCCTCCCCAGCCCCTTCCCAGGCCCTCCCCGCCTCTCCTCTCCCTATTTAACTCAGGCATGGCCTGGGTTTTGTGGGGTATGAATCCAGATCCATCCACCATCCGCCATGCCAATAAACCAGTTTTGGAAACCCAAGGACTTCCTCGTGTGTTGGGGCCGCGCTGTGAGAAACTGTGGAGAGGCCTTTAATGAGCAGCCGTGCCTAACTTCCAGCTGGAGGAACCCAGAGCGTTCCCAGCCAACTACCCACAGCATGGCAGGAGAAACCCTGGGTTCCCCAGCCGTATTTTTCCCACACCAACTTGCAGAATAAGTTGGTGTTAAGTATCAGGTCAAAGGAGTTGGCATTGGGATAGAAATTTCAAGAAAGGGGGCTCTGAAGAATAAATATAACCCATTCTATGTCTATGATACTAGGACTTTTTTTTTTTTAATTAAACATAGTGTATAATCAGGAGCTAAAGAGATAGCTCAACAAGCAAGAGCAAGAATGAGAGCCTGTGTTCAAATATCCAGCACACACATAAAACTCCAGTGTACCACACACTTCTCGCCCTGCCTGAGCTGAGGGGAGATGGAGACAGGAGGATCGCTGTAGCTTGCTAGATGACAATCTTGCTCCAGGTTCAGTGAGAATCTATTTATCAACAAATAAGGCAGGGAATCTGGACTATGACGCCTATGCGGGTACACACAAACACAAATACATGACATGCAGAGAGAGTACACACAGTCACAGGTCAAAAACATTCTTACTTAAAAAAAAAAATAGCCAGTAATTTCAATGACTAAAAAAGGAATTGGGATGTTTGAGAAAGATAAAAAGCTCCACTCCATTTGGGATAATATTTCCAAGAATTATAATGAATGGAACATGAAGTATCATAAAAAACAGGCAGGATTCAGACAGGAGCCTAGTTAGGAGAGGATATCATCTCTCCTTAAAGGGCACGCTTGGAAGTACACAGTTTGCATTAAGATGCAATAACATATGAGTTACTTTAAAATATGACAGTATTTACCAGAAAAAAAAAAAAGAGAGTTTAGGAAGATAAAGTAAGTGACCATGGGGACAACAGATGTGGTATTTCATCTTTCATTTTAAATGCCACAACACTTTTCTCTTTTTGTGTATGCAACTGTTGTCTTGGTAACTTTTAGTACTGTGAAAGGATGTATTCATCCCTTTGCATTCTGTCAAAAAAAAAAAAAAGAGCCAGTATGATTTAATGCCTTATTTAAATTAGAAGAACAATCCAAATCCTCAAGAATACAAAGGAGCAATGAATTTGAACCTCAACAGCTCTGTGGGGACATCAAAAAGCCATGGATTTTCCAGGCGGTCACACAGGAGCTTGAGGTAAACTGTACATTTCTAGGTGGCTTCTTGGCTATAGTCACTTTATTAACTGAAAAGAATGGAAGTTAAATCTCAGGCATGGTCCATATTTCTCTTTGTGATATAAATCAATCTCTCACCATACTTTAAAAAAACATTTTTAAAGCTTTTGTTCTATTTTTGTGTGCATACTAGTGCAGTACCCACTGAGTCCAAAAGATGGCCTTGGATCCCCTGTAGCTGTGGTTACAAAGATTTGTGCACCACCTGACTGGGCACTCAGAACCAGACTCCTGTCTTTTAGAACAGTGGCTGTTATTAATCACTGCGCTACCTTACGCTTTTTTAAATTAACTGAGATAACTTAAGCTTTTTTCTTTGTTTGTTTAATTATTCAAGGTCTTCTCACACAGATCTCTCTGGCCTAGAACATGATATGTAGAGCAGGCTAGCCTCAAACCCACAGAGATCTCTGCTTCTGCATCTCAAGTGCAGAGATTAAAGCCATATGTGTGCCATCATGCCTGGTCTCCTAAAGCACTTTTAATAGCTAAAAAAGTATAAAGAATCAAGAAGACTATGTGTGTGTGTGTGTGTGTGTGTGTGTGTGTGTGTGTGTGTGTGCATGTGCACGCTCCTGGAAAACAACTGTATTAGTTAGGATTCTCCAGAATAACAGAATTTATAGAATGAAGATATATATGGGATTTATTACAATGACTTACAGGTTATTGCCCAGCAAATCCAACAATGGCTATCTGTGAATGGAAAGCCCAAGAATCCAGTGGTTGTTTAGTCTACAAGGCTGATGTCTCAGCTGGTCTTCAGTATATGCTTGGAATCCCTAAGAAGTAGGCTCTAACGTCAGTAAATGGATGGACTTGCTAGCAAAATGAGGACAAGCAGGCAAAAAGCAAAAGATTCTTTCTTCTCTGTCCTCATATAGGCTTCCAGCAGAAGTTGTGGCCCAAATTAAAGGTGTGTCTTCCCATCTTTCCCATCTGGTGATCTGAATCAAAGGCATGTGTCTTCCTACTTCAAAGGAAGCACTTCTGGCAATTCCTACCAAACAAAATGTATGACTATGTCTACTGCCTGCAGTTCTGCCCACTGTGAAGATTTCTCTTCATCAGTGTCTTTCAGGGTTGTCCCAGAAAGGGGTTGTAATGCTGCAACTTTACACTTCTGTGTAGCCTGAATAACATGCAGAACTATCTGTAAATTAGGCCCCAGTCCTCTCATCTTCAGTTAACTGATCATGGAGAACACCCCACGAGGCTATAGGTGCATTCTTGACAGCAGATACATTATAACCAGAGTAGAAACCATAGGCATTTGGGCACTTTCTTGTAACTTGCTTATGCCTTCAGGACCTGCTCAGACCCTGTTATATTGTGTTCATTGTGCACCATGAGGAGGGAAGGAGAATACACTGGGGCTTGAAAAACAGCAAAATATTTTATTATTCCTACCATGTAAGCACAGTTGGTAATCAATCAAGGCCGAAGACAAGGACATGGGAGTGTTGTTTCTTCGGGCAGCCCTGAACAGTGGCAGAAGCTGGGTTTATAAGCATAAAACCTGCAAGCTTCCGAGCCAAGTTACCGTTATAATTTTACCAATCAGAACTCAGGGATTAGGGACTTTCCAGGTGTTCCATCATTGTCAACTGATATTGGGTGTAATCGGTTTTTTGCCCAGCCAATCAAATTTATTTGTTCTTTCTATCATTAGGAACTAGCATTATGGCTTGGGTAACTATTGTTGCTTAGAGAGGAACGTGGTGACAGGTATGTATTAGGGAATATTGTTGCTTAGAGAGGGTGTTGGTCAGCTTAGGTAAAATGGAGTCTGAAGTCAGAATGGCATTACTTGAGACAAGTTCCTTTTATCTGCTCCCAACAGCCCTACCTTGTTTATACCACTTCCACTTGACAACAGATTGCTGTTATGCATGTCTTCTTTGCTGTGCATGACTTGGTGGATGATATAACACCCAACTCATAATGGGCACCTCAGGTCATTAGTGGGCCATTGTCAAACATTCAGTTTCTATTAAGGCCCAATTGCAAGTCTTTCGAAGGGAGAATAGCTGTCTGAAGATAGTGGTAGAGCTTTGTTCCAAAATCTAAAAGGTATCCCTGTGATTCACCTATAAGTCCCTACTACAGGCTTCAGACAGCATCCCTATCTGCCACTGTCACTTCAAGTACTATCAGGTCTGCTGGATCATCTAGTCTATAAGTTAGAGCAACCTGGACCTGTTGAAAAGCCGTCTCCTGTTCCAGGCCCCATACAAAGCTAGCAACTTTTTTAATCACTTGGTATATGGACCAGAATAACACACCCAAGTAAAAAATATGCTGTGTCCAGAATCCAAATAGGTCCACTAAACAGTTGTGTTTCTTTTGTGGTGGTGAGAAGGGCCAGGTGCAATAACTTATCCTTCACCTTAGAAGAAATATCTCTACATGCCCCACACCACTGAACCCCTACGGATCTCACTGAGACAGACAACCCTTGAATTTTGGTTGAACTTATTTCTCATCCAAAGCGGTTGCTATCTCCTGCTCACTTGATCCAATCATAATGTCATCAATAGAGTGCACCAAAGTAATGTTTTGTGGAAGAGACAATCAAGATCCTTTCTAACTAAGTTATGACACAGGGCAGGAAAGTTGATATATCCTTCAGGTAAAACTGTAAAAGTATACTGCTGGCTTTGCCAACCGAAAGCAAATTGCTTCTGGTGGTCCTTACGGACATGTACTGAAAAAAAGGCATTTTCTAGATGAATAGAAGTATACAATGTACAGAGAGATGTGATAATTTGCTCAAATAAAAATGGCACATCTGGTACAGCAGCTGCAGTTAGTCACTGCCTAATGAGTCTTTCATAGTCAACTGTCATTATCCATGATACCAGTTCGTCTTTTGCACTGGCCAGGTAGGAGTCCTTGATGGTGGCACTAATTTCTGCAGTTCCTTCGAAGATGTGGAACTGGTTTTGATTCACTATTTTCCCTGGCAAAGGAACATCTACAGGCTTCCATTTAGCCTTTCCAACTATAATAATAGCCTTCACTCCACAGGTCAGGGACCCAATGTGAAAATTCTGCTAACTTCTATGTATATCTAACCCTATTATCCATTCTCAGACTGGGGAAATAATCACATGATGAGTTTGGAGGACCTACTGGGCCTACTGTGAGTCAGACTTCAGCCAAAACTCCACTAATCACCTGACCTCAAAGCCCATACTTTAAGTGGAGGGCCACAGTGTCTCTTGAGAATCTTCCAGAATCTGTGTTAATTCAGAACCATTATTCAATTTGACCTCAGGATAGTCTGATTGTTTCCTTTCCCCCAGTTATCCTTGTACAGTGCTGCAGGTCCCTCTAGGGAAGAATGGAGAAAGGCTAACAGGAAAACTTGTAGGTGTCTTATCAAGGTCCATCCTCAGGGAACCCTAAGTACCCCTTTATTCAAGGGGTTCTGGACCTGCAAACTGGCTCAACTAGGAAAACTGATTCATGGTCTGAGATTGCCTTTCACCATGATCCAATATAATCTTTCATTCATTTGTTTGAGGTTTTTTTTTTTACTTATACAGACCAAACAGAAATGCAGTAGGCTTCTTATTTACTTTATGCCTGGAAACACGGTGATTAATTAGCCAGAACCAAAGGTCCACACGAGTCATGACATATAAAATTCACTTTCCCTCAGCTTACCATTATGGGTTAGGTCATTGTAAACATTGATTGCTTTGTCTATGTTGTCCATGATTATAATTGTGATCACTTTGCCTTTGGCAATTCAATGCTACCACCTGTCCACTGCTACCTCGGGGCCCAATTAAATGTACTGCATTTAGTGTGTCCAGTTAAGCAGCAGCAGCTCTAACCCTAAGGTCTGACACGAGGAAAGAGGCAGCAACCAAACACTTCAACTGTGCTGGTGCCCTTCACACCGTTTGTGTCTTATAGGATTAGTGAAGGGCACATCTTCTGACCCTTCCCATTGTAGAGGATTAGGTTTTACACGAAATATCTACTCTAGCAGTTGTAAATGTCCCTGAGCCTTAAAATCCTTCATCAACTCCAAGCCAAGGGATATTAGGCATCTCCAACTCCTTTTCTGTAGCCAACCATTCAAACAAACTTTTGACACCTTTTTAACCTGAGAGAGGGCAGTGGTTAAGAGTGGTCCTCCAGAGGTCCTGAGTTCAATTCCCAGCAAGTACATGGTGGCCCACAACCATCTGTAATGGGATCTGATGCCCTCTTCTGGTGTGTCTGAAGACAGCTACCGTGTACATAAAATAAATAATAATTCTAAAAAAAAAGAAAGAAATGGACTTGCTAGCGAGATGAGGGCAAGCAAATAAAAAGCAAAAGCTTCCTTCTTCCATGTCCTGATATAGCAGTGTTTCTGTCGACCATGGCCCCTATGGAGTCAAGGGACCCTTTTGCAGGGGTCACCTAAGACCATTGAGAAACACAGATATTTACATTACAATTCCTAACAGTCGCAAAATCACAGGTATGAAATATCAGTGAAAATAATTTTATGGTTTGGGGTCACTACAACATGAGGAATTGTATCAAAGGGTCTAAGCATTAGGTAAGTTGAAAACCCCTTTTATATATGCTTCCAACAGAAGGTGTGCCCCAGATCAAAGGCATGTGTGTCTCCCTTCCTCAAAGGGCTGGACTAGAAGTGGAGTCACCCACTTTAAACCAAGCCAAAAGAAAAATGTCTCATAGATGTACCCTCCATCTGTAAATTGTAGTTCATTCTGGGTGTAGTCAAGTTGATGTCCAAGGAATAGCCATCACAACAGCTTGGTGAATTGGGTCTTCCTTTCTACCCATGTGTGATGCCAGAGATCCAACTCAGATTATCAGGCTCGTGCAGCAATTTTCTCACATGCTGAACCACCTCACCAGCCCAGCAACACTCTCCCACAGGAAGAAAGTGCATCACCTTTAAAGAATCCTGTGGGTTTTTGAAACAAGCTAATTGTAGCAAAGTCCTCTGCCATTGAAATGTTGATGCTAAGGATGGTGAGAACCAGTCCATCTGTAAGTTTTGAGCTAGAGACATCTAAAGTTCTGATGCGCTTGCTCATGTGTTGTCGACCTTAGCTACCAATCTTGATGGCAAGTAGAAAAATCTGCAGTGACATTACCTTGGGTAGAAAAATACGGACTCTGTTCTCAACTACAGGCCTGTGTGAAACTAAGTGAAGAGTAAAGTTTTCAGAGATGTGAGCTAGTAAAACAGGGTCTAGGTACTTTATGCCTTAACTTGTTGGCCTCCAGGAGACTTCATTCCGATCTGGGGAGAGGTTTGGCTTAATGGTTAGGTGGGTGCTTGTATGACAAACTGGAGGACCTGATTTACTCCCCCAGCACCCACATGAAAAGCTGACTGTGAGGGTTCAAGGCCGGCCTGGTCTACATAATGAGCTCCAGACCACCCAGAGCTACATAGTGTCTCCTCAAAACACAAAACAAAGACTCAGGGACTAAATGAGACTTACAAAGTCCAGTAAGTAAATAAAACCAATCTCAGGATTTTCCTGAAATTTACAAGGTTGGCAACACCGCCCCCCCTACTTCCACCCAGTGCTGTAACAGTTGCTGGGGAGACTTTCTGATTAGCCCAGCTGCCCACATCCTTCAGGGAACTCCAGGGAAACAGTTTTGTGACTGGTCACCATGCTGGGGCTGGCTTTTCAGTGCCATAGCTGCCTTTGAACTTTTTGTGTCCCTATAAGTCACCTCTTACCCATACTCCTGTAAGTCACCCCAATAAGCACATTGATTTATCAAGCTAAACTTGGAGGGAGTTATTTACTTGATATGTCATTGGTGCCTTATTTGAAGGGAAGGAAGGGAGGGAAGGAGGGAAGAAGGAAGGGAGGAAGGAAAGAAGGAAAGAAGGAAAGAAGGAAGGAAGAAAGGGAGGAAGTCACACAACAGAGGGTAGAATCAACAGAAAGATATAGGTGAATCATGAGAAAAACTGCCAATGCCTATGGTAACTTCCCAGGTCCTTGTGGTTGGAAACCACTGGGGTCAATCTATCTGGGTCTGTGGATAAGCAAATAAGTAAGCAAAAACAGAAAAGCTGTATAAAAAACAATGGCTCAAACCTTCCTGCCAGAGATATAAGGCTGTTCACATCAGGAATGAGTCAGGACAGAGGCAGATAGAGTGGCTCATGCCTGTTACGTCAGGACTGGAAAGGCCCAGGGAGGAAGATCACAAGTTCAAGGCCAATCTGAGCTACTTATAAAGCTCCTAGCTCAAAGAGCAGAGGGGAAGAAGGGTGGAAGGATGAGAGAAGGAGGCAAATGCTTTGCCTTTCCAGCCAATAGTGGAAGAGAAACTCACAATAGAAAAGCAAGAAAGGCCACTGGTTTTTGTAGTTTCTCCTCCCCATTCTTAATATAATGCCAAGGAACAAGTGCCAGAAAGAGAAGAGAGGAAGAAAGGCAGCCAGACCTGAGTTACTCCTTTCAAGACTTCTGGAGAGTCTACATCAGCTCCAGAGGGAAGAAGGAGCTTCAGCTGAACTTTGAGTGAAGACACTCAGTTAGTAGAGGCCTTGCCTAAAACACACAAAACCTTAGGTTCCATGTCCAGTACCACAGAAACTGGGCAGAGTAGCTCCAGACTTGTAATCCCAGCACTGAAGAAGTTAAGGCAGAAGTATTAGAAGTTTTAGGTCATTTTTAGACACTTGCTAAGTTTGAGGCCAGCCTGGGCTACATGAGACCCTACTTCAAAAGAACAGTGTTTTCTTACAGCTCTGGAATCTAGAGGTCTGAGGTGAGGGTGTTGGTTCTGATGAACCTCTGTCCTGTGTGCAAATACCTTTCTTAGCTGAGAGGTCTTCCAACCATTCCTTGTGTGTCTGTAGGTGGAAAGGATGAGTGAGAGAAAAGAGAGAGGGCACAGGAATGTATCGTGGAGAGGACGATACACTAGATGCTTTAATAATCAAAGGTGGGGCTGGAGAGATGGCTCAGTGGTTAAGAGCACTGACCACTCTTCCAGAGGTCCTGAGTTCAATTCTCAGCAACCACATGGTGGCTCACAACCATCTGAAATGGAATCCAATACCTTCTTCTAGTGTGTCTGAAGACAGCTACAGTGTACTCATATACATTAAATAAATAAATAAATCTTTTTTTTTAAGTGAAGGTAGAAAATATTAAACTCTAACTGAAGTATTAAGGCACCCCAGAGCACAGTGGGGATCATGACATGTAAAACTCCCAGTGAGCTTCCTACAGACATCTCAATAGATCACTTACATACTGATTTAATAAATCATTAGCACATATATAATCTTAAATGATTCAAGGGCAGAAGAGATGGCTCATGAATTCCTGGTTGTCAACTTGACTATATATGAAATGAACTACAATCCAGAATTGGAGGACACACCTGTAATCCAGATCTTGAGGCTGGAAAACACAAGTTTCTGACCTGGATCTAGGCATGGAGATCTTAAGGTCATGAAAAGCTTAGGCCCAGGCAAGGTAGTACATGCCTTTAATCCCTGGAGACTGAGGGAAGGAGGTCTCTGAGTTCAAAGTCAGCCTGAGACAAAACAAGTCTAAGATCTGTGTGTGGTGGTACACACCTTTAATCTGGGCCACACCTTCTGCTGGAAGCCTACACACGGACCTTGGAAGAAGGAAGGATATTCAGTCTTCTTTGACTGCTTGCACTTACTTGTCAGCAAATCTGTTGGAACATACTTCTACAGAAGACCAGTTTAAACAACTAGCCTTGTGGGACTGATCAACTACTAGTTTCTTGAACTTCCCATTCTCAGCTGAATCATCACAATAAATTCCCTTAATGTATAGACACATTTCATAAGTTCTGTGACTCTAGAGAATCCTGACTAACAGAGGCACCTATTGCTAAACTTGATTTCCTGAGTTCAAAGAAGAGAACCAACTCCCACACGTTGTACACACACACACACACACACACACACACACACACTTACACACCCCACTATATTTTACATTTATGTAACATATAAATGTAAAAGCTACTCAAGTCCAAAACATGAGCCAATTTTAATTTTTATTTTTATTCTTTATGAATTGCACATCATACATCCCAATTCCCCTCATCCCCTCTGCCCTCTGCCTTTGGAACCTCCTACCAAAGAAAAAATATATTATTGTGGAAGCTGTAATATGTCACAGTGTAGCCCATAGTATATATACCCTTCTGTCCACACCTCTTTGCCTACAAACGTTCATTGCAGTGACTCACTGGTCCAGTTCTAGGCTTCTGGCTCCTGTTACACTATCAATTCTGGATCATCACTAGTGCTTCTCTCAGAGATTCTGATGTCGCCCCCTATTATGGAGATCCTGCCGCTTTGGATCTGTAGGACTGGCCCCTTCATGTCCTCTAGCAGTCCATCAGTGGGGTGGATGTTGGGGTGGACCACTCAAAGTCCTAGATTTGGATCTGGACCTGGATGGTATCTGAGCTGATTAACCCCCAGCTCTCCTGTAGCCACACCTCCAGGGCGAGCTCTCCAGCACTGCCCTGGCTAGCTCATCCACTGCCACAGCCTGCAAGGGGCAGGGCCAGATCTCCCACTCTCATGCCCTTGGGGCTGGCTCATCCATGTCCACATCAGAAAGGCCAGCTCTATTGTGCTGCCCAGGAGAGGTGTAGAGCCTACTGTTAGCATTTCTTCTAGGCTCTGCACCACAGTTACCTGACAACAGCCAGGTATGCCTGACTCACTATAAAAGGAGCTGTTTGCCCCCTCTTGACTCTCTTACTCTCTGGCCCTTCTCTCCCTGCCCCTTCTTCCTCTTTCCCATTTCCCCCCACATACATGTTCCTGACCAGCTGGCCTTCTCTCTCTCTCTCTCTCTCTCTCTCTCTCTCTCTCTCTCTCTGCCTTTTTCTGTCTCTACTCCCTCCTCAAACCTCTTCTCACACCCTATGGCTGGTACCTCAGGGGAAGGGATGCCTCAGCATGGGCCCACAGAGGCACGCCCTTCCACTTCACCATGCTGCACTTCTACCAAACATATCCTGGTTCTTTCTTTCTTTTTTGTAAAACACAAAACCTACTATGAGACAAGTTTTAATGATAGGTCAAACCCTACAACTCAGATACAAACATTATAACTGATTATGAATGTCCTTAAATGTCTAAAACAAAACATACTAGATATAAAATGTGTTCATCACATTCCAGAGATGAACAATTAAGTTTCTGTTTTGTTTTTGTGTATCAAGACATGTTTTTTCTGTGTAGCACTGGCTGTTCTAGATCCAGCTTTGTAGACCAGGCTGGCCTTGAACTCACAGAGATCTGCCTCCTGAGTGCTGGGATTAAAAGCATGTGCCACCATGACCATGCAATGCAACAATTAATTTTAAAGTAACCAGATATCCCTGTAAAGGATGAGGTCAGCAATAAACACCAAGATTTCAAAGACACAAAAATAATTTACATTTGGATTTGTAGCTGAATCCTGAATATTTCTGTTCCGATGTTTCATGGACAGTGACTAAAACATAATTTGTGAGAGGCTGAGGAGACAGCTCATTTGGTAAAGTACCTGCTATGCAAGCATGAGAACCTGAGTCTAAATCCATCAACCAAGTAAAAGACGGACTCAGTGGTAGACATCTGTAATGGTGAAACCCACAACAGAGACAGAAAGATTCCTAGAGAGTGCTGGCAGAGTGTCAGGGTGGGTTCTCCACTCAGTGAAAGAATCTTGTTTCAAAAAAAATAAAACAGGGAATTGGGGATTGAGCTTAGGGTAGAACCCTGGGTTTTGTCGTCAGCTCCAAAAGAAAAAAGAAAAAAGAAAAAAAAAGAAAAAAGAGAAGAGACTTGCTACTGAAGAAGACACAGGGCATTGACTTGTTCACACACACACACACACACACACACACAGAGAGAGAGAGAGAGAGAGAGAGAGAGAGAGAGAGAGAGAGAATATATCAAACTTAGTCTGTTCTAGCCCTTTAGCCTTCGTGGCCCTACTAAACTGTGCCAACGCCATTTGATTGCCTAAAGACAATCACGCTGTGAGATAGCAGCACAGCCTGTCAATCTACAGTATACGACAGTAATGTAGCGCTTTTAAGACTCCTATGTATGGTACAGGGGCGAATTTTGTAAAAAACGGTATTCAAAAGTTTATAGACTATCACTTCATGTGGTCTAGCGACTCAGTGGTAAAGTTCCTGCCATTATGCCGAAAGAACTGGATTTAATCCTCAGTTCAACAACAGCAACAACAAAAGTAAAAAAAAATTAAAAATCCTATTTCATAGATTAGAGCAGGTATGGCCATTACTTCTAACAGCTCTAAGGTGTTGGTAAAACAGACTGATTTATCCCAGAAATCAAAGCTCTTCTTATCTGATTAGAGTACAGGGTTCAAACCAATCTACATTCTGCTTTACAAACACTGTTCTTGGTTTAAGGATCCCAGGAGAAAATACAAAGAATAGCATGGGTAAAGCATCGCCAATGTAAATGTTTCCCATTCCCCACACCCAACCCTGTGTGTGTGTGTGTGTGTGTGTGTGTGTGTATGTGTGTGTTCATCAAAGGACATTCTTGGATGTCAGGGTTCTCTGAAGTAACAGAACTCAATAGGATGGATATAGATAGATAGATGCAGGCAGACAGACAGACAGACAGACAGACAGACAGACAGGATAGGATTTATTGGAATGACTTACCAGCTGCAGTCCAGCTAATTCAGCAGTGGCTGGCTATGAACAGAAAGTCCAAGAATCCAGTAGTTGCTCAGGCCACAAGTTGGTCTCAGCTGGTTTTTAGTAGATGCTGGAATCCCAAAGAAGTAGGTTCTAATGCCAGTGAAGGAAAAGAAGGACTAGCAAGGCCAATGCAAACAGACAAAGAGCATGTTCATGTGCTTATACCTTCTAACAGAAGATGTGCCCCAGATTAAATATATACCTTCCAGTCTTAAGATCCAGATCAAAGACTTATGTCTTCTTCCCTCAAGGGTCTGAACTACAAGTGTATTTGCCCACTTTAAACCAAGAGAAATAATCTTTTACAATCCTTTTCTGGATTGTAGTCCACTCCAGATGTAGCCAAGTTGACAACAAGAATAGCCATCACAGATGTTAGGCACTATCTGTCTTGAGGCATGGTTTCTCCTGGACCTGGCCTTACAGAGATGCGTGGAACTCAGGTCTTAGTCCTTGCAAGGCAATCTCTTTACAGACTGAGCCATCTCCTCAGTCCCAATTTAATACTTCTATACACTTAGGAGTAAAGTGTAGCTCCATTGGTGACCACCTACATGAAAGAGGCCCTGGGTTTGATACCCAGCACTGCAATACTGCAATGCTGAATTAAAGACTCCATCTGCAGACCCATCCCCGGACTAACACACACACACACACACACACACACACACACACACACACACACACA
>JANHMN010000009.1:21210673-21226637 GCA_030674055.1 Rhabdomys pumilio
ACACACACACACACACACACACACACACACACACACACACACACACACGCACGCACGCACGCACGTATGCACACAGGCACGCACATGTACCTCTATGCACAATGAATACTGAATGAAGTCTTCACCCAAATGTCCATCCTAAAACCAGTATCATTCTCAGGCAGTAGATCTGTTTCTGTCTTCATGGAAGTCGTGTAAAAATTCAGTGTTTTACCTATGGCATTCGTCATACATTTACTGCACATAAGCACAAAAGAAAAGAAATGAAGTGGGGGGGGGAGGGGAGGGAGAAACCGCCCTGAAAATTTGAGGAAAAACTACGCTGTGAGGAAAGATGTTTGTGTGAAACAGGGCACAAGTTGAAGTGGGTTTGTTGTTGGGTTTTTGTTTTTGTTTCTTTAGGGTTTTTGTTTGTTTCCTTTGTGGCGCGCGGGGGTGGGGTGGGCTGCGCCCTGTAGACTAGGCTAGTCTCAACTCACAGAGCTCCACTTGCTCTGCCTCCCTCGTGCTGAGATTAAAGGCGAGCACCACCACGCCCGTCTACCAAGAAGATTTAAGACTTAAACCTCTTCTGACGGGATACTAGAGCCTCTCTAGCAGTGAAGAGGAACAGACTCTTCTGAGCCACTAGGAATTCTGTCTTCCAATCGGCTTTTTTATTGTTCAGTCTTGGTTTGTAAAACTCGCTGGCCTTTCGCAGGGCGAACAGGTTCACAACGCGTCCTCCAGTCCCCAGGGGGCGCTGCAGGAAATTTGGTCTCTAAAGGGAACCCAGCTCTCGCTAGGAACCGTTTCCGCCCCAAAGCATTTCCGCCCGGCGGATGCGCGGGGGTCCAGCGATACACTTCCGACTTGCAACTGCGCACGTGCATCTGAGGCTCCGTGCAGACTGCTGGGCGACCTGGCAACATGTCGCAGTTACAGATGAAACTCCTGCGCAAAAAGATCGAAAAGCGGAACGCCAAGCTGCGGCAGCGGAACCTGAAGCTGCAAGGTGAGCTGTGCTGAACCCCGCAGTGGCGAACGATGTCGGGAACCCAGAAACTCGGCGGTGCGCCGGGCAGCTTCCGGCGGGAGCTGGGGACCCGCGGCACGAGCAGGCCTCCTGGGTCCCAGTCCCTGTGAACCTTTCATTGGTTCTGCCCTTTCCCAGCGCGTGGGTTTCTCGACTCAGGGTGGAAGCGGGAGGCCTCGGACTTTCTGCCCAGCCTTCTGGTGCAAGGCATTTAACAAAACCTACCGGTTACCCTAGACTCCTCATCATCTTTAGTCCCCACGTAGAACTTTGTATCTAGGTACCATCCCTTACGGTTCCCGACTTTTACTTTGTTGCTGGATGTCATCCCCTGCCCAAACTGAGCTTTCCCAATGATAACTGTTGTCTCCCCAAGCCGGTTCTCTTCATTCTTCACTACTTGTTAAACTCAGAACACTCCCAGTGTTCTTGTCCCACACAACTTAGTAAATTCCTTAAGGTCTTGGTTTTGGCACAAGGGCTTAAATGAAAAGTTGACACTTGTTACTTGTTCAGTTTCTGTAGCTTGTTTAGGTTACTTACCTACCTATAATAAATCAGTGGTTCTCAACCTTTCAAATGTTGTAACCCTTTTAATACAGTTCCTCATATTGTGGTGACCCTCACACGCCATAATATTACCTTGTTGTTACTCCATAGCTGTAATTTTGCTACGGTTATGAATCATGCAAATATCTGATATGAGACTCCTGAAGTCAGGGATCGAGGGACCGGTAGGTTGAGAATCGCCGAATAAATCCTCCTGGGAAGTGCTGAGGCAAATTGTTTTAACCCACATAATTTTTTAACAGATAGTAATTGAAAGAAAGCCCAGAGAGGATGGTGGATTTTAGGCATAAGTGTTGAAGTTTCTTCATTTAGCACCTGTAGACTGATTAACACTACTTATTAGCTACTTCTTGGTGTGAGTAAGGATGTAAACTAAAGATGGTGATGCTTTCATTCTCTTTTTGTATGAAAAGGAAAACCGTGTAAGGATAGTTTGGGGGGTCAATAATAGGACAAATAAGTGGTTTTGTTAACTGAATTTTCAGTTCCCCAAAGCTAGGAAAGTTGAGTTTGAATGATGTGGAATTATATAAGTAATAATTGTGGGAATGTGAAATAAATGTCATTCTCTGGTGTTTATCAGACGCCTAGCCCTAGCTGTTCCAGTACTAGCTCTGTATGCCAGGCTGGCCTCAAACTCACAGAGACCCACCTCTGTTTCCCAAGTGCTGGGATTAAAGGCATGCGCCACCACCGCCCGGCTCAAATACTTAATGTTAAAAGTATATTTTTTCTCATTGCTGCTTCATAGTCATTTGGCTTAATTATGCTGATATTTTCCTGTCACAGACTAATCTATAGCCATAAACAGATAAGGCCTTTTGACATTAAAACAACTTTCTTTTACTGGCATTCTTTTTTCTATAAAGAAAATGTGCCTTTTCTGTAATAGAGCACCAATATTTGGTTTCAACAGTGAACAAATAAGAAAACCTAAATGATTGGAGTTCCAGAAAACCTCTAAATCTCTCCTGCGAAGGTTAGTGTTTCTACTCCTGTCACAGTGTAAGTTCTGTTTTTAAACAGAAGCATCAGACACGAGCCTGTCACAACCTCAAAATGGAGATATGCCTAAAGAAACGGGAAAAGGTGGAAAAGCTAAAAAAAAGGCCCTGAAGCATTCTGCGCCAGTGGGCTCAGCAGAAGCACAAAGTGCGGGCATTCCTGAGGAGACCGTGGAAAATGGCAAAGTTAAAAAGTCACCCCCAAAACTTACCACTTTACCCAATGGAGAAGCAGCAGCAACACCGGCTCCTGATTCAGAACTAAAAAAGAAAAAGAAGAAAAAGAGGAAAGTGGCAGATGATGCCGGGCCTGGTAGGTTTTTGGTGGTTTGTTTTCATATTGGTCATTCAGATAGCTTTTCAGCTCTTGGTCACTTTGCTCTACTGTTGTGTGTGTGAAGCCTCCCCTATGCTCACCAGCATGAGACTAGCCTGAGAGCTAAAAGAGGCATTTTATTGGTGAACAAGGGAGATGGGTTTTAAGTGTTCCCCAGATATGTGTCGTGTTTTAAGTTGGCTGCCCCTGGGAAAAGTTCAAATTTGGTAAGAATTTCTTTAGATTTATAGAGTCCACTGTGTCTGTAGGGAACGGTTCGTTGAGCTTTGTAAATAAACTGGATATACCACCACATAGTCTTTTGAGTTTCCATATTTCCCTGGTTTCGGAACTTTCATTAACACACAGCATGGATCCAGGCTGGCAATGGGGAGCGTGCCCCCAGGCTTTTCTGCGTGAAGGTACTTAACATTAATTGTTCTTTGACCTCTTGATTCACTTGTCTTTTTCCCATATTTTTGTATAAGCCCTCTCCCCCATAACCACTTATTTGCAGAGTCTATAAAATAACAGCGTAGGGAATAAATAGTTGTGAATAAATAAGACATTGATTTTTTTCAAGTGAGCAGACAGTGAGAGAAGAATGTGACAGTAAATTCTGGTGCACAGATGAGCTTCCTGTTGAGCTGTGAACAGCAAATGAGGCAGGGTAAGCCTTTTCACTCAGATCGTTAGAGCCCAGGATGCGGTATTTACGGAGTATACGTCTGTACTTAGAAAGGTGGGCTGGGACCATCTGTACCCTGAGTGCAGAAGTGAGAAGGGCCCTGCCTTTCTTCTGCCCCTCACAGCTTCGCAGCAGCCCTGTTTGCATTGCCAGCTAAGAAAACATGGCCCTTGATTTAGTCTTAACTTCTGTGGGACCCGGAAGAAAGAGCCTCAAGCTTTTAGTGTTTCATCTTCAAAGCAGAAGCCATGTGATGGCAAGGGGAGAGAATATTGGTGCTTGTGTGGGTTTAATTTTAAATTGCCGTAATCGAACATGAGTCTCTTTCTCATGAAGTGTAAAGCTCCTGACTGCTGCCCTGATACTGCTTAGTGGGACTTAGAATATCCTTTTTTTTTTAGAGGCAGACGGTGTTAGCGCATGCTGTCAATCCCAGCACTCGAGAGACAGAGACAGACAAATCTTTTGAGTTCTGAGTTCAAGGCCAGTCTAGTTTATAAGTTGAGCTTCAGGATAGCCAGGGCTACACAGATAATTATTGATGGCCGGGGGTGTGGTCATTTTTAAATCTGGAATAGTGTAATGCTTTAAGAAACTTTAAAACACTGTTTGTAAATCATTTATACCTCTAAATTTTAAATATTGAGCAAGTCTTTTCCCGAAAAAAAGGTTTGTAGCAAGTATCGAATAATGTTAAACTTTAAAAAAATATATATTTCTTTACATTGCATATCTTCCTTTCCCATTATTGGTTATTTTAACAATAAAGGGGGTTTTATTTGTTTGTTTTTTTTAAACCAAGATACCAAAAAAGTAAAAACTGAAGAAAGCACTGAGGCTTATGAGGAACCAGAAGATGTGAAGAAGGCAGATGACAGCGAGGTGCCCAGCCTGCCCCTAGGACTGACAGGTGATGACCAGGGACTTTTCCAGGTGTCTTGTCTTAGAAATGCCACATTTCTCTGCATGACTGAAGGTCCCATTGTGACCTTTAACTGCCAGCCAGCAGTGAGTTTTGTATCTTTGTACAGTTTCCCTTTACCTTCTACTTTGTGGTACCTAGGCACTTTTCTCCATCCCTTCTTTGTTTTTCTGTGTTCCTAACATTTAAACTGTTAAATATTCTCACAGCTTCTGGGATTCAAGAATTCAGACTGGAATGCATTGCGCCAACCAGAATTGTGTAGGAGTTGTTTGAGCTGTTTTCTTGCTTCCTGCTGAGTTCTGATCTCAGTATTTTAATGCTTAATTGCGACTGCTAAAGTCACCCGGTGGTACTGTACTGAGTGCAGTCTTGGGAGAAAATACAGAAGTTACAGAAGTGATTCTCAGCCAGGACAGTTTTGTACCCCAAGTCAAGCTACAAGCTTTTCTCAGAAATAGCCATGTTAGCATCAAAAGTTGTACATGCCAAGCCTGACTGTGGGCAATCTGCTGATGAGTGTGGAGGTGCCACACAGCATACGTAGGATATGTAGGATAGCCACTTGCCCAGCATACACAAGGTCTTGAGTTTAGTCCCCACACCCAAAAAGAATTCTTCAGCCCAGTGCCAATTTAGATGTTCCTTTTTTACAGTGAGGCTGTATAGAAGTAAAGAATGCACTGAATGTATACTACCTACCTTCTGTAAAAGTATCCTTTATTCCCCTGGTGTAATTGTTGTCTCCAAGGCTTACTGCTTCTGTCTGCTCACCTGGGCCTCATCCTGGAAGCTTCATGTAGGCCTAGAATGTTTCCAGCTTCTCACTAACTGTGGAGTAAGTTCACCCTTTCTAGACCTTCCTGAGTCCCGGCTGGGTGGTCAGTTTAACCGCTCTGGCTAAAATTTCTTTCCATGTTGACTGATTCAGACTGGCTTCTTTGAGCTTCCGACTGAATTGCTCTGCTTGGCCTGATATGTTCTAATCTTCTGGTTCCTCCTTCTCTGGTTCATTCTGTCTTGTGTCTAGCTCGTCCTCTCTATAGGACCTGTCTCTGTATAACTGTCCTAGTAAAACTGCCCTTCCTTTAAGTAGCTTCAGTTTCTGTTCTTGTGAGAGTTGGGCATATCCTATTCTGTCAGATCTTTCTCTACAAACTAACTTCACCTTCCTTATTTGGGATTAAAGGTGTGTACTAAGGGCGTGTCTGTATTGCAGCCAGGTGGATTAAAGCTGTGTGCTAAGGCGGAGCCACACCACAGCCAGAACAGAATTGTCCAGTAAACAACACAATATTGGGGTTCACAGCGTGATGAAATATCCTGTGCAACTTTGACAGTAACCTGCCCTAAACGTGCTCCCCAGGGCTGGAAAGATGCTTAGCAGCTGAGAGCAGAGGACTAGAGATAAACACACATGTTAGTGGCTCACAGTGACCTGTGCACAGGTGGTTCTAGCTCCAGGGCATCTACAAGGGTCTGCATTCATGTAGACATGTCTGTACACAAACAGACATGTGGGTAAAAGTAAAATCTTTTTTAAAAAATGATTTGGCCTCTGGTGGGGAAAAATCATCTAAGAAAGCCTGATTTATAAAAGCATTGTGTATCTGGTAGTTTATCGATGTCACTCTGAAAATAAAAATGAAGGTTGTGGATGTTTTCTCACATCAGTCACAAGTCAGGACCATCTTACTGCCACAGCTGCGGCGGCAGAGTGGGGGGCTCAGTTTGATTATGTTTAATGTCTATACTGTTTCCTCTGTGTACGGTACTTTGCCAGCATGTATGCGTGTGCCCATGCATGCCACGGAGATGAGTAGTCATTTTACTCCTGGAACTAAGCTTGTGGGTGGCTTAGAGCCACTGTATTGGTGCCAGGAACAGTACCCAGGTTTTCTGCAATAGGAGCTAGTGCTTTTACTAGACCACCTCCAGCCACACCTAGTGTTTACACATTTTATACTGTTAAGCATTTCTTTTCTGTGGCTGTTTTCATCACTGTCTTAGCAGTGACTGGACGTTAGTGTCTTCTGGCTGTCAGAAGCTCTTGTAAGAATCTGGTAGATTTAGGCAGCAGTGCCGGCACTTGCTCTGACCACACAGCTTGCTGATAATGAGCAATCTCCTCCTAGGTGCTTTTGAGGACACTTCATTTGCTTCCTTGTCTAATCTCGTCAATGAGAACACCCTGAAGGCCATAGAAGAAATGGGCTTCAAGCGCATGACGGAGATCCAGCATAAAAGTATCAGGCCACTTCTGGAAGGCAGGTGCGGCTGACATTGACACGGGGACATTCCTGTCTGCCCTTAGGACTGTGCAGTTGTAAAAGTAATGCATGTGTGTTCCTCTGATTTTGTTCTCTTATGGAATCCTGTTTGGCTCTATTAAAGACTTAAGTTACTTACTGATGTATCAGTCGTTGTAATTTAGGTGCTAGGCACCTTGTGTTCTCACTCAGTGCCTAGAGCATGCTCATAACATACAGTGTAGGTTAAGTGCATCTGCGTGAGTCAACTAATTGTCCTTTGTCCTCTGCAACGCTAAGGGATCTTCTGGCGGCTGCAAAGACCGGCAGCGGCAAAACCCTGGCTTTCCTCATCCCTGTGATCGAGCTCATCGTCAAATTGAAGTTCATGCCCAGGAATGGTAAGGCTGTCTCTCTGCTGCCATGTCAGTAGGCTCTGTGTCTCTTAAGGACTTGTGGAGATGGCCTCTGTCGCCTTTTGCCTTTTAGGAACAGGAGTCCTGATTCTCTCTCCTACCAGAGAGCTGGCCATGCAGACCTTTGGTGTTCTTAAGGAACTGATGACGCACCATGTTCACACATACGGGCTGATTATGGGCGGCAGCAACAGGTCTGCTGAAGTGCAGAAGCTTGTCAATGGGATCAACATCGTCGTGGCCACGCCAGGCCGGCTCCTGGACCACATGCAGAACACGCCGGGGTTTATGTACAAGAACCTGCAGTGTCTGGTTATCGATGAGGCTGACCGCATCCTGGATGTTGGGTTTGAAGAAGAATTAAAGCAAATTATTAAACTTTTGCCGGGTAAGTAGGTGGCATCTGCGTGGGCCTCACAGGGTAGTTAAAGACCCGTGATTGGTGATCTTGTAGGAAAATTAGTATCGTAATATCAGAGTTTTACTGTGGCCATATGAGGAGTGTGGGCCTGTCGACTTCAGAAGTAGTTCTGCTGGCTTCATACAGCACATTACCATAGCACATAAACTGAAACGCAGGTTCAGCAGTGAATCTCAGATGTGAGGATTCCTTGTAAGAGTTGAGCTCTGGCTGAGTCCCTTCTCTGTGGTCCCTGTTTCTATCTCCATGAAGGCAGTCTCATCTTCCATGTTGTAGTCAGAGATGAAAAATTGTTCATATCTATAATAAGGCCATGATCCTGTATGTTGTGCTGAAATAATTAACATAAAACTGTAATTATCCAAGTGTGGAAGCAGGAGTTCAGGGTCATCCCTGAGACCTTGACTCCAGAGAGTTTGACCCCCAGAGCTGCATGAGAGTCTGCCTCAAAAAATAAAGTAGGGCCCGGAGAAATGGCTCAGCAATTAAGAGCACGTGCTGCTCTTGCAAAGGACCCAGGTTTGGTTCCCATCGCCCACACCACATGGTCACCACCTGTAACTCTGGCTCCAGAATCTAACCCCTCTGGCTTCTGAAGGCACCTGACTTAGTATACAGGCACACAAACACTTAATCTAAAAATAAGTAAACCAGTCGCCTTTAAGTATATAATTTTTGGTACACTTGCGTACTGCTTGAAAATCATAACCACAAGCAAAGTGATGAGCAGTCAGCTGTTTGAGAGGTGTGTGTGGTTTGCAGCTTGGGACTGCTGCAGTTTACGGTGCACGTCACAGTCGTAGGGTTATACAGATTTTTTTTTTTTTTTTTTGAGTGGCTTGAAGAAAGCATTGCTGATGACTAGGGAAGCCATAACTATCCATTATTCGGGTTTAATTTGCGTAGAATTTATCCATTTCACCTAAGTTATCGTGCTTATAGACCTAAAGTTCACATTATAACCTTGCTCTTGATGTTACCTGGGTATGTATACCAACAGCAGAGCCCCTCTTCCTCGACTCTCTTCCTAAAGTGTAGTTGTGATGCAGTTAGGAGATTCTTTGGAAGGTTTGGCTATTTTTTGTGTCTTTTTAGCACGTAGACAAACCATGCTCTTTTCTGCCACACAAACTCGAAAAGTTGAAGACTTGGCAAGAATTTCTCTGAAAAAAGAGCCGTTGTACGTGGGTGTCGACGATGATAAAGAGGTTGCCACAGTGGATGGCCTTGAGCAGGTACTGTTTATGGCGAGCTTAGCGCATACCGAAAGTCAGTAAGTAAGGCCGTAAGGATCGTACTTGGTGTTTCCTTGCGCTTCTAAAGAATGATCCACATTAGTCACACACACACACACACCGAGTACATGATGGACGGGAGTCAGATTAGCAGGCTTGCGTTTGGTGTCTCTGACTCTTGAGTATAAAATACTGTGAACTCTATGACCAGACCAACTTCTATCCTGTTGATCCTGCCATTTGTGTGGGAAGCATCAGTCACTAATTTTAATACAGCTAGAACTTGCTTCTTAATTATCCCCATGAGATGCCAGGGAAGTTGAGTGGTAGAGTGGAAACTAGTGGGGGGATATGTGCATTCCTATGAAAGTCAGAAAAGAGATGCCAGATCCGACTTAATGAAAACAAGTTTAAGCTTGAGTAACTGTGCGCGCGCGCGCGCGCGCGCGCGCGTGTGTGTGTGTGTGTGTGTGTGTGTGTGTGTGTGTGTGAGAGAGAGAGACAGAGAGAGACAGAGAGAGAGAGAGAGAAGAGAGAGAGAGAGAGAGAGATTTTAATGTCAGATATTTTCCCAATGGCTCACCATTTGAATACTGAGAAGAATCTCATTTGAACCAGTGCTTATAGACTCGGCTAATCTAGCTAGCCAGTTTGCCCCACTGATCCCATATCCTGGGCATTGGGATTACATGCTGGCTGCCACACTTACCCAGCATTCCCATGGATGCCTGTCCTTGCTGAGCTGTGTTTCTAGCTCCAAGGCAAATTCTTTCAATGAGTAAACAGTTGATATGATTGGGGTTGGTAGGTTGGTCTAGTCCTTAAATGTGGCAGAAAGGCCTTGCAGGATACTGCTGTGTTCAGTCACGTTCTTTTGTGAGTAACCTGTTCCCCTGCGCCATTGCAGGGATACGTTGTTTGTCCCTCTGAGAAGAGGTTCCTTCTGCTGTTCACATTCCTTAAGAAGAACCGGAAGAAGAAAATAATGGTCTTCTTTTCATCTTGTATGTCTGTGAAATACCACTATGAGCTGCTGAACTACATTGACCTGCCTGTCTTGGCCATCCATGTAAGTGAGCTTGTTGAGAAACCGGGTAAGCCTAGGGTGACTCCCTCTGAACACGGATCTGAGTGGTTGCAGAAGACGAGTGGTCTGCATGGATCTGAAACAGCTGTAGATTGGGTGGTGGGAGGTTTTCAAGGCTCTGCCCCACCTGAGGTTCTATAGGAGGCTAATGGTTGTTAGATCTTTCCTCAGTGTTGTGGCCACTGGTAAGGTGCCCGTGTGCCGGCAGTCCCCTTCACCCACACTTTTGTACGCTTCTTGAATCACACAAGGACATGAAGAAGAGGGAGGGAAGGGAATGGGCAGGAGTGGGAGAGGACAAAGAGGGAATGGGGTCAGTGCGAGCAGAGTACTGCACACAGAAGTGTCTTAACACAGGTGAATGCAAGCTAAGAGACACTCTCCCTCTCAGGGTCCAGTTGGGGAGACAGGGCCTAGGCTGGAGGAAGGCTGCTCTACAGTGTGGTAGCAGCTCCACGGTTGATTGGTTGTATATTCAACTCTTACATTACAACTTGAATGGCTTTTGTGCTCTTGTTGATTTTGAATCTAGGGAAAGCAAAAGCAAAATAAGCGAACAACCACGTTCTTCCAATTCTGCAATGCAGATTCAGGAATACTGCTGTGTACTGATGTGGCAGCCAGAGGGCTGGACATCCCTGAAGTGGACTGGATTGTTCAGTACGACCCTCCCGATGACCCCAAGGTAACTGGTGTCTTCAAAATGGATCTGTGAGAAGAACTACACTTGCCCAAAGAAGCATGTCCTTTCTTATCCATGAGGCTTACCTGTATAGAACAGCCACTGTCAGCTGTAGGGTACCACTGGTGTTGAGTGTCAGAGACCTTGGGGACTCAAGGGTTGTGCAAAGAGGTTTGAGTAGCGTCTGACCTTAAGAATGCTAGGTTCTTAGACTGGTGTGTCCAGCTGGTGTCTGGAGGAAGCAGCATTGGGGAAGGAAGTGAATAAAGGTCTGTAGAGTCTACAGTAGGGTAAATAGCCATGTAAGGGCTGTGCATGTACAGTGCTCTGTAACCCTAGCAGTGGCAGGGGAGGCAGGAGGATGGGGGCAGACGGGCTCTGAAGGCTTGTGCAGCCATCAAACTGAAACAGCAAGCTCCAGGTTCAGTGAGAGCCTTCTTGGACAAACAAGGCGGAGGACCATAGAGGAAGGCACTTGGCCTCCACCTCTGACTTCTCCATTGACAAAAGTACTTTGAATAAGCAATGAGCTATAATAAAGTATTGACTAGCATTTAAATTAATGTCCTCAGAAAACTGTTTTGAAGGTGAACTATAATAGTCATTTTAATTGGTCATTGTTGGTGTGACTGGCTTATGGAGCTGCTCTTACACGGTGTTGGTATGGCTGATGAGTGGAGCTCTCTTGCTTTGGTGGTTGGCCCTGTTAAGGGGCGGTATCCACAGAGAGAATGCTGGCCCAGAGGGTAGAAGGTGTGAAGGTGAAGATGTCCCTGCCCAGGGAGTGGTACGCCATCTAGTGTAGGTGTGCCAGCATGCTCCATTCATAGGGGGACACTGCTCATGAAGACATCCTAACTTAAGGCAGATTTCCTTGCCTTGTCACAGGAATACATCCATCGTGTCGGTAGAACAGCCAGGGGCCTGAATGGAAGAGGGCACGCCCTGCTCATCCTGCGCCCTGAAGAGTTGGGTTTCCTTCGTTACTTGAAACAGTCCAAGGTAAAGCCTTTGTTTGGAAAATCTTAAGTTGGGAGGAAACTCCTCTTGACGTGAGGATTCTTCTCGGGTGCCATCTCTATAGATGGCAGGGTTGAGCTGGTGTCAGAACAGTACTAGTCACTGAGTCGGGTAATAAGATGTGTTTCTGCCCAGGAAGCATGGACAGAAGGAACAGGCCCATGGCTTTGTCCCCAGCTCCATTTGCACAGTGACTGTGGGAGGCTTTCTTTCTGGTTGTCTGCAGCCCTGTTCTCCTCTCCCCCCAGTATCCTTGCAGTCTGCTGTGCAGCGTCTTCCTGGTCTCTTTCTGTCGCAGATGAGGATCAGATCTGTGCTCTCCCTGTGCCAGGCTCCTCATCCCTCTCCTGACTCTTTCCAGCACTTCCTGGTCCCCATGCTTTCCCATCTCAAGTTTCCCTGGGAAGCTCTGCTTCCTGCTGCTCCCTCAGGGCTGGCCATGGCCACTGCCTTTGCTTCCTCGGTCTTCTTATTTAGGAAAGTGATTTGTATATTTTCTAGCCTCCATCTAATCTCCAACCTACCTGCCTGGCTTTGCCCTTATTCCATCTTGCCAGGAGAGGATGCATCCAGACTACATATGGCCTCCTTGTTGCTAGGCCTGGTAGGTACACAGCAGGCCTGCTTGTCTATGACACTAGAACCATGACACCCTCCTGACACACAGTTGTGCCACATGGATTTCCTCCTTCCTATAATATGACATAGATTCCTGGGGTTGCCCTGAGGCCCCTGCACACTTTGCAGGACACTGTTCAGCAAGTTGTGCTCCCAGCACACAAATGTACCGTAACAGGTTGCTCCATCACTTTCCTGTCTGTTCTCCAGGCCAGCACACATGCCTTCCTAGCGGACGGCAGCAGCCAGTCCTGGTACACTGTTATCTTCCCCAGTATGTAGCACGAACACAGGCTCTGTCTGTTTTCACAACTATGTGAAGGTAATATTTGATAAACTCTGGGAGAGCTGGAGTCATCTCGGCATGGGCTCAGTGCCATTAGCACCAGGCACAGAGTGGTATTGAGGCCCCGCTCCTGGTATAGAGGAGAAGAGGTGATTGTCCCAGGCGGTAGTACACACCTATAATCCCAACAATCAGGAAGCAGAGGCAGGAGGATCACAGGAGGTTCACGAGCAGCCCTGCTAGGAAAAAGGAAAAACGGGTAATCATTTATCACCCTGAGTGTCGGGTGAGGAGGTGGGGGAAGTTTGCAGCAACTGCTTGCCACTCAGTCCTTCACCTCAGCTTTCCAGAAAGAAATGCCGGCTGCGATGCTGGATCCATCTGAACTCGGCAGAGGTGGGCTGCTTTAATGATGGGACGTAGCAAGCAGCAAATCGCTGTCCCTGTCCTGAGGCTTCCACAGCCCAGGCATTTCTGTCCTCAGAGCCATCACTGTCCCTTGCTGTCACTGCTGATGGGACACTTGAATCTTCATACACCTAATCCCGAGTGCCCCTCTTACAAATACTTAATTGTTTCTCCAGGTTCCATTGAACCAGTTTGACTTCTCCTGGTCTAAAGTTTCTGATATCCAATCTCAGGTATGCTTTTGTTTAATTGCCTTTCTGGGGAAGAGATGCCCTGCCCCAGTACTGCTCTGTGGAGTTTTGCAGTCCCTGCCCGAGCTCACTCACTTGTGGGTGATGCTGGCTTGGACTGTGAGGCCCTTCAGGATTCTTCCACATGGGTCCTGCTCTCCGGCGGCCCTGCTGAAACTCAGTCTTGCACCTGTGCTGCCCGAGGCCAAGAGCCCAAAGCCGAAGCAAGGGGACCAGGACAGACGGGTCTTGGATGACTGTTCTAATAGTTGATGTCTGCTTTTCTTCTTTCTGTTTCAGCTGGAAAAACTGATCGAAAAGAACTACTTTCTCCACAAGTCTGCCCAGGAAGCATACAAATCCTACATCCGAGCATATGACTCCCACTCTCTCAAGCAGATATTCAATGTGAACAACTTAAATTTGCCTCAGGTTGCTCTGTCTTTTGGTTTTAAGGTCCCTCCTTTTGTTGATCTGAGTATCCTTTGTGATGTTGTGCTGCAATTAAGGGGCTTGGCAGAGCTATTGGGGCTTAACAGTAAGTGGTGCGTACCTCAGCTGCCAGCCAAAGCCTCTGGTGTTCATCCTGCCCGTTGTGTATCTGCCTAGCATAGAACATGGGACTAGGAAGGGGGCAGCACGGACTTGTCACTGAGGTGAGAATTACCAGAATAAGGCAGCTCAGGAGTCTTAAGTCTCTGAAGAACTAAGACTGGCTGGCAGCAAGCCTGGCACCCAAGTTTGACCTCTGGGACTCCGGGTGGAAGGAGAGAACCAACCATCTCCAACAGTTGTCCTCTAACCTCCAGTGTGTGCTGTTGCACACATGGCCACATGCATACACACGGGAATATTAGGCAGAAATATGACTGTTAGTGGAAGGCAGGTAGTGTGTCTTCAGGGTAGAGGCACAGTGGTGGTAAGCAGCTGAAGAGAGAGGAGAGAGCTCTTGGAGTTCTAACCTTATGTAGCCACCAGAGGGTTACCTACACAGAAATGGCAAGGTTGGCCACAGAATCCAAACCTGAGCCTTGGTCTAAGGGAGGGGCAAAGGGTGTGTGTGCACGGATATGCTGGAGTCTGGACTATATTTTCAGAAGAAAGAGTCAGACAGGACTGCTTTTTAATGCTACTGTAGTAACTCCTGAGGGGATCCCAGGACCGGGTTGATGAGTTTCTCCACCCCAGACCTGTGACAGTCTGCTATAATGAGAGTTGGATAGTATGAGAAAGAATCAGTGCGTGGCTCATGAGCCTCTGACCCTGGTCTCAGCAGACCTGAAAGGCATGCGCAGTGACACGTGCAGTTGACCTCCTGACTCCCGCTACTCTACTCTGTCATGAGTATAGCGTGCTGGTTGAGGTGGCCACTGCAGTTGACTTCGGAGTCACTGGTGTTCATTTTGGTGTCGCTCCTGGTCTCGTGCAGGTTCATGGCACAGCTTCAGGCCTCACATCTCTGGTGGAGTGTGGCACAGGCAGTGCTGGGTGTGTTGGGGTTTTCTCTGCAGCTTGTACTCTTTGTTGCTTGGCTTCCTTAACATTCTCCTGAAGATGTGAGCAGCCATGATGGCAAGCTTAAAAAGAGAGGCGGTGGCGGGGGATTCGGCTACCAGAAAACAAAGAAAGTGGAGAAGTCCAAGATCTTTAAACATATCAGTAAGAAGCCAGCAGACCGCAGGCAGTTCTCTCACTGAGGCGTCTGCCTTCCGCCTGGACTGACTTTGCCCAACTTCCCCCCTACCCCCAGTACCCTTTAAAAAGGAACTTTTACCGCATTTAGAATCTTTTTGGCTTTACTATGATGATAATATTTTATTTTTAAATACTTCCATAAAACAAATTATATCATTGTTTTAATGTTTTTTATACCTTTCCCTCTTGGTATATTTCTGACTTTTACAATGGGCTTAGGTTGGTTGGTTGGTTGGTTGGTTGGTTGTTTTCAAGAATATGTAATTGGGCTATAGAGATGAAGAATGAGTTCAAATCCCCAGAAACTACTTAAGGCAGGCATGGTAGGGCCTGTATAATCCCAGCATCCCTACAGTAAGATGGGAGGTGAAGACAGGTATCTATAGCCAACTACGTTTTGTAGAACCCACAAGAGATGGCTACTCTGCCATGGTGTATAGCCAACTGAAAGTCTTTCTTCTGGCCAGCTGAGACTACACTACGATATTTCAGACCCAAGTTAGGCCTAAGCATTTAGAGCAAGAAGCTTTTAAAGGTTAAAAGTGTTTGCTGGTCTATTACTCTGCAGCTGCAGGGGGCGGTCTTAAGCAGGCAGTTTAACGGAAGCTACGATCAATTTTCTGAGACATCTTGACCTTAGTCCTAGAATAGAGTAATTTTCCATGGGATTCTCTCCATCAAGAAGATCAAATTCTAGTTAAAACCCAAAATGGCCTCAGCAGGGATACAAGATGGAGGAACCTCTGCACTGTCTTGCCCTGTCACAACTAGATACTGCATTTAACAAGATGGAAGGCAAAGATCAGCTTTACAGGAACAAGAAATGTTTGAAGGAAGCACCCAGGAGGCTTAACACAGAGAAGACATCAGACACTATTAACCCTTACAGCAAGAGGTGGAGTACCAGTGAGTGACTACAGAGACTTTTCTGGATAGCGTTATGTGGAACAGCAGGCTGGTCTTGAATTCAGGGAGATACTACTTACTGTCTTTGTATCCTAAGATTACTAGGATCAGAATCATCACCACCTTGCCCGGCCAGAAAATCCAGTTTTTTTGGTTTGGTTTGGTTTGGTTTGGTTTGGTTTGGTTTGGTTTGGTT
>JANHMN010000009.1:21239054-21256317 GCA_030674055.1 Rhabdomys pumilio
AGGATCCAGTATCCTCATCCAGACTCCTTGGGAATCAGTCATACACAGCATGCTTACATGCATGAAGGCACCAACAATTATGTATGTGAAATAAAAATATATCTTTTAAAAAAAGAATTTTATGCATTTCCTTAAAACTTTGCACAGCCATCATTGATCAACAAGTGGTACACTTTGGAAAGCTATACATCTGTCCATGAGACATAGCCAACATTATTTTGCTGTTTCTATTTTTCTAACTGTAGTGCTGATTGAAGCCTTAGGTGCCAGTGAGGATGGCTTCCTCCCTCAGGGTCAGCTTTCTGTTTCCCTGGTTCTCTAGAAAGGTAAATGTGAGCCTTGCCTCTCTTTATTAATCCTCCTGCCTCAAAGAATGGAATACCTCTGGCCCAAGCTGGAAATGTGGCATTCTGAAGTTAAAACATCTCCTCCCTTAAGAGTTAATCCGGTTGGGCCTGTCAATCACCTGACTGGGAGTCTGGTACTCAGGAAATCTGAATCACCTCAGAACAGGTAAAAAGATGGGAGGAGTAGCCACCCTCTTGTTAGTTGTTCGTGTTTCTTCTCTTGCAGAGATCAACCACTCTGATGTTTGCTGGCTCAGTAGCTTACGCTTTATTTGGTTGGTTGTTGTTTGAGATAGGGTTTCTCTGTGAAGCCCTGGCTTTCCTGGAAATTGCTCTGTAGATCAGGCTGGCCTCGAACTCACAGAGCTCTGCTTGCCTCTGCCTCTGCAGTGCTGGGATTAAAAGCATGTGTCACCACCTCCTGGTGTAGCTAGCTTTCTTATGTAGCCAGGAAACCTGCTCAGGATGGCACAATGAACAGTGGGCTGGGCCGTCCTATGTCAATTAAGACAATCAAGACAATCCTTTACAGACAAGCCCACAGACAACCTGTTAGAGACTCAACTGAGACTGCTTTTTCCGGTGATTCTAGGCTGTGCTAAGTTGATAGTTCATCTTAACTAGAACAAATACTGGACTAGTCTTTCAGCGGATCTTTCCGATGCAACCACTTGCACAGGTCCCATCGCATAACACCACAAATGATTCTTCACATTTTTCTGAGCTCCTTAGAGAAGCATTGTTTTCCCTCTTCCTGTCCCTTCAGACTCTGGCCAGTCTCGGGGCATGATTTCCTAGTACTCACAGCGTCCCCATCCTTTCCCCAAAGCCCTCCTCATCCACCTGTTCACCAGGAAGCCACTTGTCCACCGTGTAGCTGTGTATAAGCATGGCCTTCTCTCTTCTCTTCATCCCCTAGCCCAGCAGCTACCAAGGCTCACAGTTTGTCTGCACCATTATTCTTTCTTAAACACTAATAAAATTGTCCTTGACTTCCTTCTGAGTCTATTCCTAAATTCTTTTATTAATGGAACTAAGAAGCCAAAAGAGGAAGCCTAGGCATTTCACAACGACCACTGTCAAATTATAAGCCTTGGAGTTCTTTGATTCATGTGGTTATCTATGTGCCTTATTTGCCTTTTGAAGTTAGAAATGGAATCTGTTGGCTTCCTAGGGCTCAGGGTACCATGACAAGATGTGGGGCTAGAGTTTCTGGGCTTTACTGATGAACTGAGGGTACTTTAGCTGCAAGGGGAATGGAGAACATTCCCAGGCTTCATTCCAGCCTTTCCTCTTAACTTTGCCTTCTGTGACCTGCTTAAAATGCAGAAAAGACTAAGACAAACACTGGGCTGTAGTCCCTCACCCAGCCTGTCTTGTGGGTATGTCATGTGTGTGTTTTCATGTGAATATAAGTTTGCATGTGGAGGCCAGAGGTTGATGCTGGATTTTTTTCGTCACTCTCTACATTACTTTTTATTGAATTTTATTTATTTATTTTGTTCAGGTGGTGTGTATGTGAGTGTGTGTGTGTGTGTGTGTGTGTGTGTGTGTGTGTATGTGTGTGTGCCACTTTTATTGGGGAAACATAGACAAACATCTACTCACCCCCAGACATGGAACTGACAATTAGAGAAGACCAAATGGAGTTCAGACTCCATTTTAGAGAACTTCAATTCAGGTAAACTAAGAGGCTGGTACTTAGCATTAGTTTTCAAGTTACCCTCCAACAAGACCAGCATCTCCAGGTTAATCTCCCCCAACAAAACCCACGCCTAGCACCATTTTCTAGGCTAACCCCAACAAATCTAACATTTCTAACAAGCCCCAGCCCCTGCCTAACGATCACTAATGCAGATGGACACAGAAATTAATTAATGGTTTGACTCCCAGCACCAGCCAATTATACTAAAGGCCATAGTAGCTTCCAGTTAGATTCCTGCCAGGCTAGAGACACTACCCTGCTTGCTGCTTTCTATAAAGCCTTACCCAGTAGACATTTAAGGCTCCTCTCTACCAAAACTGTCCTGTGTGTCGGTGGTGGGCTGAGGTGCCTGAGCTAGCTTAATTAAAGACCCTGCTGTGTTTTGCATCAGATCAGCTCTTGTCTGTTTTTGGGGGGAGTTCACTAACATTTCTCTGGCACTATAACAACAGACCAAAGTAAGGATATCACCAAAGTCCAACATGGTATATGACAAAATACACAAAGATGAGCTAACCAGGTTCTGACAGATTTTTATTAAATCCAGTAGGCTACATTCAGGATGGCAAGAAAGTGCAGCCCTCAGGAGAGCTGCAGAAGTGAGCTTTACAGGGCAGAACAGAAACAAGCTTTCAGTGAGTAAGTCAGGCACTGCATGGCTGCAGCCCGAACAGTTTCAAAATAAGGGCATCAGACATACTGTCTAATATAGTCTGCTGCAAAACTGAATTCAGAAGTAGATAGGTCCTCGGAGGGGCGTGTCTAGAGGAGGAATCAAAACCCATCCATCTTGTTAGTAATGCCTTGGTGAACTGAAACAAAATGGCATCACCAGTTATACTGGCTGGATTTGTGTCAACTTGACACAAGCTGGAGTTATCACAAAGAAAGGAGCTTCAGTTGAGAAAATACTTCCACGAAATCCAGCTGTAAGGCATTTTCTCAATTAGTGATCAAGGGGGGAAAGCCTATTGTGGGTGGTGCCATCCTAGGCTGGTAGTCTTGGGTTCTATAAGTAAGCAAGCTGAGCAAGCCAGGGGAAGCAAGCCAGTAAGTAACATCCCTCCATGGCCCCTGCATCAGCTCCTGCTTCCTGACCTGCTTGAGTTCCAGTCCTGACTTCCTTTGGTGATGAACAGCAATGTGGAAAGTATAAGCTGAATAAACCCTTTCCTCCCCAACTTGCTTCTTGGTCATGATGTTTTGTGCAGGAATACAAACCCTGACTAAGACATCAGTGTTAAGACCTTATCATTGGGGTTACTTACAGGAGCAGAAATAATTCAAAGACAGCTGTGTTATCACAAGCCCAGACCAGCAAGGGTGACAGCTCATGAATGCTGGGAACCTGGTGCTCACTGCAGAATTTGTAGGCAATTCAAGTGGCTGGAAAGTGCCTTTGCTAAGTAAGTCAGTTTGTCTGATCCTCTTCCCAGCGGCTCAGCTGCACTCTGCCTCTTCCAGGCAGCTAAGTCAGTCTGAGCGTCTTGTGTGTTTCTCGCACTCCTTACTGCTTATCGGGAGCTTGGTTTAGAAGAAATTGCCACACAGCAGGATGGGAAAGGTTTGGGGGAGACCATGTGTACCATAGTGATCTGAGAGGACTAGGTTCATATAGCCAGTGGATGCTCTTTACCACCATTACTGATGCTGGAAAAAATTTCATCTCTTGGCTATTGTTGATCTATGTGAGAAACAAGCGTATTTAAAAACTGCATTTGAATACAAGGGAATTTAAAAAAATGACCTTTGGATATATAAAGCAAGGCAGCTGGGGAGGTGGAGGAAAAGGCGCTGTTCTGCTGATTAAAATGGGGAGACAGGAGGAGGAGGAACAATTACTCTAAGGCACTATCTCTCCCCATAGTCCCGCAAACAAATTAGCCTCAACACCCACTCGGGTAGGAAAAACAAATGGCAATTATGCTGAGATGTTTCCCGAACTGTTTGCTCTTTCCATCTGATCACTAACATTACATTGATAGTGGGTTGGAGGTAGGCTGGTGCTTATCTGGATGAATGATTTCCTCCTACCTTTCAACTAAGCCAAAACCACAGCAGTGAGGAGGCTGGGACCCTGTACCATACCAAGAACTGATTCCACAGATAGACAAAAAGCTTCTGGATGGTTGAGTATCAATAGCAGTCGTTTATCTACAGAGGAGGAGATAACGATGTTTAAAATCGTTCAATTTTAGCAGAAAAAAATGTGCGAAGATATTTAAAATAGTTACATAAAAGCAGATGACGCTATGGCATATGTCCATGAACAGAGGGTGCAAACCACATTTAAGGGCTGATGAGATGGCTTAATGGGTCTGGGCACTTACCATCCACCCTGATGACCTGAGTTCAGTTCTTGGGACCTTGTTGGGAACCCCTGATAATTAAGGTTGTCTGGGGAGTCTGAACCCCCATACCTTCTACCTGTGGAATTTCACATAGCCTTGGTGAGATTACAGGTTCACCTTCCTGTAATCCTGTCCAGCAAGCACCCAGAATTCCTGAAATCCATGCAAATGAGGCATTCTTCACTACCCTAAGCTCTACCCAAATATACTTGCCAACCCTGGAAATCCCTACCTTCCCAGAAACTATATAGCCCCTGCTTAACCCTGAATGAAGTTGAGCTGCTTCTCTGAAGTGGATCCCAGAAGTCTGTCATTTCTGTCATCATACTCATAAGGCTTCCAAACCCCGTTCTTCTCCTTGGCTCCCTTTGTCCTCATGGACCAGCAGGGAGAAGGAAAGACCACAGGACCTACATGGAAGAAGGAAAGAACTGACACCGGTAAGTTGTTACCTGATCACATGTACGCTCTGTGTGTGTGTGTGTGTATGTGTGTGTGTGTGTGTGTGTGTGTGTGTGAGAGAGAGAGAGAGAGAGAGAGAGAGAGAGAGAGAGAGAGAGAGAGAGAGAACTAGTCTGGCTAAGGTAGACTACTTGAAATCATCTTCAGGCTTTGACACTTAGGTAACCACAAATAATGGTCCGACAGTCAACATGTGTAGTTTTCTGTGTGGATATAGTTATATTTTTTAGTTTCTGTGTACAATTTTGAAACCTTGTTGAAGACAAGGTGAGATTTATGAAGGAAGATGGCTATCTTAAAGCCACATGCAGGGGCTGCCGAGATGGCTCCGGAGACTGGAACAGAGAAGCGAAGGGAAGCTGCCTGTGATTCGTGTTCTTTTATTTGAAGCCTCACTCTCGGTGTCAGTGGTGGATTTAATAACTCTGATTTCAGGAGATGTACTTGATCTGGGAGCGTGAATATTGTCTAGGGTGAGGAAGAACCAAATCAAGGGGATTCTTTGTTTCTGATGGGGGCACAGAGACACATGACTGCTCAAGGTGCTGAGACTAAGTGGCCACTGAGAGCTTAGTTCTAGATCTATCATATATATAACATATGATAGATATACATAATATATATAATATATATCTATTATATATGCATATATAATATATATATATGAGTACACTGTCACTCTCTTCAGACAAACCAGGAGAGGGCATTGAATACCATTACAGATGGTTGTGAGCCACCATGAGGATGCTGGGAATTGAACTCAGTGCTCTTAACCTCTCAGTCATCTCTTCAACCTCCAAGGACTCAGTGCTAAACAAGCCATTTATACCACCCCTTAAGGCTTGGGGAATATCACTAAAGAAGGGGCAGAAAGAATGTGAAAGCTGGAGGATTGTTCTAGGAATGACACACCCAGTGCAGATGTGACCTGATAGCAGCTGTGACTGTACTGGGCCTGTCAACAGTCAATCATGGGGAGGGGAGGGTCTCAGCAGGCACTGCTGAACTATTATTGGCTACTGATGTGTTCTTGGATGCGGGCAGCCATCCACTCTCTTCAACTGCATAAATACCACTGAGATCACCAGGATCCCACATACAGATTCAAACCCATGGTCATAGAGACAGCCCCTGTTACGCACAGTGTGTCACAGAAACATAACATAAATATGGAAAAGAGACTTATAAGGACGGGAGAGCAATTGGAAAAAGACTGGGGGCATTGCTGTGAACAGACACCATGACCAAGGCAACTCTTATAAGGACAACATTTAATTGGGGCTGGCTTACAGTTTCAGAGGTTCAATCCATTATCATCAAAGCGGGAGCATGACAACATTCAGGCAGGCATGCTGCAGGAAGAGCTGAGTTCTACTTCTTCATCTGAGGGCAAACAGAAGATTGGCTTCCAAGCAGCTAGGACGGGGGTTTTAAAACCCACACCCACAGTAACACACTTCCTCCAACAAGGCCATGCCTCCAAATAGAGACATTACCTGGGCCAAAAACAGTCAAACCACCACAGGACTATATGTCTGAAATTGTCAAAAAACAAATTTAGTAAAAGTTAATTTCTAAAAAGGTGTAGGTATCACATAAAGATGAGAAAAATGATTTACCTGGGCTGCTTCTCACGATGACGTCAATGGAATACTTTACACAGTGATGAACACAGAATATTAGCACAGTGTTTTACAGGATCCATCAGTGTCTTACATGGAGTATTATCTAGTGCAGTAATTGACATGGAGCTATCCAATGAGGGTGAATAAAATTGTCTATGGAAGCAGGAAGGAAATAACTCGGACACTACCCTAGAGTTGTAGTCACAGCGTGCTCCTGATAGCAACAGCCCCTGCGTGATTGTCAGAAGCAGAAACTCCTGGTCCCCACTACAGAGCTAACACTTGGGGTAGTTCAGACATCTGTTAGTTAGTGCTCCAGGTAACTGACGTGCTCAAGTTGGAGACCCTGTGCATCCTGGGGAGCCACTGTGTCAGTTGTATCACAGGAGTGATTCTCCGCCCTGTCAAGCATCTCTTTTCATGAGAAATGTTAAAACAAAATAAAAATTAAAAGCAATTCTATAGTCTTTCTATATCTTCCTCCCTTCCTCCAAGACAGAGTCTCATGTATCCCAGGCTGGCTTTGAACTCACTGTGTAGCTGAAGATGACCTTGAACTCCCGACTCTTCTGCTTCTACCTCCTGAATGTTGGGATCGCGTGTGATGGCCACTGTCCAGTTCCCATGGTGCTGGAAATGGAACCTAGGGCTTTGTGCGTGCATGGCAAGTGCTCTGCCAAATGAACTATGTCCCCAGTCCGTCCTCCCTTCTCTCTTTATTTGCATCTTTTGGCTTCACACTCACAGATACATTTTACTCATCCTATAAGAATACAGGTCTTCCCTGATCCCTGCAACACCCAGAAATAGTCTCTGTCTCCGTGAACTCATGTCAAGTCCTTGCCATCCATCCATCCTCCCTCCCTTCCTTCCTTCCTTCCTTCCTTCCTTCCTTCCTTCCTTCCTCTCTCCTTTCTGTCTCTGTCTCTCTGTCTCTCTGTCTCTCTGTCTCTCTGTCTCTCTGCCTCTCTCTCTCTCTCTCTCTCTCTCTCTCCCCCGCCCATCGCCCTCCCTCCCTACTGTTCTTTTTCTGGTCTGCTTACTGTCCATCAAGCCTCCAGTGGGTAGCATCATGGAGAGCCCTGATCACATCCACTGGGAGCTTATCATCTAGTGGGGAGACACGAACAGTCATCCAGTCCCCTTCCCCCTCCTCCCCTTCCCCTCTTTCCTCCCCTCCCCTCTCCCTCCTCCCCTCTCCGCACTGCCCCTCCTTTCCTCCCCTCCCCTCTCCCTCCTCCCCTCTCCCCACTCCCCCTGCCTTTCTGCCCAGTGTCCTCCCCTGCCCTTTATCCCAGTTTCCCCTCCTGCAGGATCCTGAGGCCCCGAGAGAGCTGGGCCTGGGGCCAAAAGAAGCTCCGCTCAGGGGCAGCTTCTTCAGGTAGTTAATGTCTGAGAGCTGATGAAACGGAAAACCAGCCAGATAAAATAATATTAAGAATCATCTGGAAGAGCACACAAGAGCAATGATAGCAAACAATGAATGCTTTTTAATAAAGCACGAAAGATCATCACAGGAGACAGGGGAGGTCTGCAGAGATGAAAGGCCCCATCGAATAAAAGTGGTAGACATGTTCTACGTACATTTTCTTTGTTTCCCTTTTTATTAATTTTTATTAGTGTACAAAGTATTAGGTTTTAGAACTGGAGAGAGGCTCAGTGGTTACGAGCGTTTCCCTCTGTTACAGGGGCCAGAGTTCAGTTCCCAGAACCATGTCTGGTGGCTCACAGATACCTCCAACTCTAACTTCAGGGGCTCCAGCACTGGCTTCTGGCTTCTGCAGGCACCTACATACCTGTGTTGATACACACACGTGTACACACACACACACACACACACACACACACACACACACACACACAAACACACCTTAAAATAAAACCAAAACCAAAGTGTTAGGTTTATACCTTATTATGGTATATTCATCAAACTTTATCTCTTTTCCCTTTGTTTCCCCAGTGGCCCTGTGGCCCTCACACCCTCCCACTCTCAGCACCCCCCCTTCAGCTGTTCCCTCATCTCTCTTTCTCAGTACCTCTTTCCCCCTCTTGTGGTCTTCTGTCCAGTCTCCTAGCCTACAGTCACTTTCTCATATACATACATATAAATATTGAAAGCTTGGCTCCATGCATGAGAGAGAACATGCTATGTTTGTCTATTTTCCTGCAAATTTTGTTTTCCTTCACAATTGAATAAAAATCCATTGTATAGCTACTGATAGACACTCTAGTGGTTTGAGTGTGAAATGTCCTTGGTAGGCTCAGGTAGTCAAACCCTCGGTCCCCCGTGACTGTTTGGGAAGTTATAGCATCTTCAGTAGGTACGGCCTTGATGGAAGAAGTCCATCACTGGAGGTAGGTGTTGAGGAATTACAGCTTTACTCTATTTCTAGTTTCCCCTCTCTGCTTCCAGTGTACTGTTGAGATGTCATTTCTAGCTTATCAACCCTACCACCCTGCCTTCCTGCCACTGTGGACATCTAGCTCCCGAAGAACCATAAGTTAAAATAAGACTGTTCCTTAAGTTGCTTCTGGTCATGATATTTTATCACAGCATCAGAAAAGTAGCTAATACAGCCACCAAGTCTGGTTCCATTATTCACTACTGTAATAATGTTGCAGCTAATATGGCTGTTTGTTGCGAGAAGCATGTGTCCCAGGCACAGAGCCCTTCGGGCGCTCAGAAATGGTAGAGCTAGGTCATAGAGACAGTATGTTTTTTAATTATTGATATAAATTTATTATATGTATTTATCTATACATATATATATATGCATTTTAGACAGGGAATGCTGGTGCCACAGGGCTGGTGTGGCAGTCAGAGGACAGCTTCTTCCTCTTTGTGTGGCCCAGTGAGGGAACTTCAGTTGTGAGTTTTAGCATTCAATACCTTGACCCTCTGAGCCATCTCCCTGTTTACTTTTATTTTTTAGATACTACCATATTTTAAATATTCTCTCAAATCAAAAATTCAATCTCTGTGGGTTGCTGCGTAACCATTATCACTAATGGTTTGCTTTTATCTGAGTCTGCTCGTGCCAGTAAGTCTTTGTTCACCCTCTTTCTCCTGCCAGGCAAAGCTCTCTTTTCCTCTCCCTCCACTTTCTCAGTGATATCCCCCTATTTAAAGTCCAAGGTAGAAGCACGCTTTCCCCCCAAGAGGCATGCTCTGCCCCTCCTCAGTGAAGGAGAGCTTCCTTCCCAGAAAGCAGCAATCTTTGGTGGTGTCTCTAAATTGGTCAGTATATGTCACGGCAACCTGGTTACTCTATGAATGTATCTGGTCTGTGACAGATGGAAGGTTCTTGTCCTAGTTAGCTCTAACCGCCAACTTGACACAATCTAGAAATCACCAGAGATGAGAGTTTCAGTTGAGGAGTTACACTGATCACATTGGCTTGAGTCTGTCTGTGGGGATTCTGTTGATCACATTGTCCCAAGTCTGTCTGTGGGGGATTATCTCCATAGTTAGTTAACATAGGAGGCTCCATCTCCACTCACTGTGGGCTTCCCTTGGTGGCCTAGGATGTACAAAGGAAGTTAGCTAAGCATTTCAACTAATATGTAATCACACAAATTCCAAAAAAAAAAAAAAAAACCCTAAAAGTGGATAATTTCTGGGTCCTTGAGATGTCTCAGCTAGTAAAAGGACTTGCCACAGAAGCCTGCTGACCTGAGTTTAATCTCCAGGACACACTTAATGAAAGAAGAGAACAAACCTCTGAAAGTTGTCCTCTGACCTCCATATGTGCCATGGAGTGCAAACATACACACATGGACACACACACACGCACACGCACACACACACACACACACACACACACACACACACACGTTACTCATATACACAGGCACACAGATGAATTTTTAAAAGCAGGTGGTTTCCATGAAAGAATACATATAGAAGGTATCGGTGTGGAAAATGCAGTCCCGTTAGCCTTTAAAAACTAAGATTTAGACTGTTAAAATATATTATCGTACAGCAAACATTTTTCTAATGACAAATTGATCTTGGCACAGCTGAAAAAAATCTCACTTTTTCTTCCTTTTTCTCCATCTCTCTGACTCTGCCACTCCTCCCTTTCTCTTCAAAAACCAGAGCTAAATGAACAGACACCTGTTACATACAATAATCAGGTACAATATAGAAATATGAAAAAAGAGAAAAATAGTCACACTGTTCCTACATTTGAAGTTAGTTATTAAATTTGGAAGGAAATATAGCAAAGAAATAATCCCCCATGGGAAAACTTGAATTATAATGTTAAAAATCAATAATCTGACTGCTTAACCCCTGTCAAGTCCTGCTTAGCATTGAAGATTTACCCTGCTGCAGGCAGTTCATTTCCTGTTTCCAGTATGATGGCTGAAGACATGACACTTCTTGGTCAGGGATGGAGGACTTTATTACTCAGAGCAAAGGCTTTGTTGCTTGTTTATGCTGGTTCCTGGTGTGTGTTAACTAAGTTAACTGATATGGAGACCCAGACCATTCATAGGTATCGTGTGGGTGTTGCTGTGATATGAAGACAAGTGCAGCTCAGAGTGTGCATGGTGTGAGTTCAGACCCGAGGCTGCAGCTCAGAGTGTGCATGGTGTGAGTTCAGACCCGAGGCTGCAGCTCAGAGTGTGCATGGTGTGAGTTCAGACCCGAGGCTGCAGCTCAGAACGTGCATGGTGTGAGTTCAGACCCGAGGCTGCAGCTCAGAGTGTGCATGGTGTGAGTTCAGACCCGAGGCTGCAATGCAGATGCACACAATGCAACACAGGTGAGCACAGCCACAAACCATCTCACTTACTGTGTGCTTGATTTTTAATTAATTTGTGTTTGCCACATGTTCAGAACCCCTTTATTATCAACAGATTTTTCATAATCCCAGTACTTAGTTGTATGACCCCATATGGGGTGTTGCAGTCACAAAGCTGAAAGGAGCTGGAGATCTGATGAGCACTTTGACATCACACACAGAGATGCAGAGTTTGGAGTTTGCCCAGCTCGCCCAGCTCGCCCAGCTCGCCCAGCTCGCCCAGCTCGCTTTGGTCCAGTATTCCTCCCTATGCTCCCTCTCCTCTCCTTTGACTGGTTATGTATAATCTGTGCTGTTTTATGTTGAAAGTACAAAATCTGTGGTTTTATTCCGATCTCATAGGGGGTTATATTTAAGAGACTGCCATGAGTCTATTATCCAGTAAGCCCCTGAGATCCTTCTGTCTCTACCTTTTTCAGTGATGACATTACAGGCTTTCAGGAGTCAAGCTCAGGTCCTCTTCCCCTTTCTCTTCCTCCTCTTCCTCCTCCTCCTCCTCCCTCTCCTTCTTCTGGTTTTTTTTTTTTTTTTTTTGAGACAGGGTTTATTTGTGTGGCCCTGGCTTTGCTGGAACTCACTCTGTAGATGATGCTGGCCTCAAACTCAAGAGATTTGCCTTGGATTAAGGCATGCACTACCACCACCTTTATCTTCTATAGGTCCTTGTCTTAAAACAAAGTCACGTTATGCGGTAGGACTTAATCATATGAGTGTGGTGAGTGAGGGATAGGATTTAATCATATAGGGGCCAAGGTCACAATTCAGTCACAGCAAGTTGACAAATCTCTCTCCATTTTCCCATTTGTGAATGCTTAGCTGTGCCTTAGAAGGCTGGTGGTTGTGATGGCTTATATTGACTGTCACCTTGACAGAACCTAGAATCAATCACCTAAATTATAGATTAATTAAACCACCATGGAAGTGGACTATACCATTTGATGGGCTGGGGTCCTGCACTGAATTAAAAAGAGAAAGAGAGCTGAGAACTAGTATCCATCTCTCTCTGGCGTCCTGAATCACGCTCCTGCCATCCTGCCTGTCCTGCTATGATGGATCATATCCTCAGACTGTGAGCCAAAATAAACCTTTCTGTCCTTCGAGTGTTTTTAAGCAAGTATTTTATTACAGCAACAACAAAAAAGCAGCTAAGAAAGACACTGGCCAGCAACAGAAAAGTCACTAATACACTGGTAAGATCAACTAAAAGCATGTGGAACAAAGTGTTTTGTCGTGATAAATATTTGACAGGCAAAAACTTATATAAAACCATGATCACACTGAAGATCAGAAAAGAATTGATTATGACATCTAGGTGGGAGCTATAAAAAGCAGGGGTCATGAGGACTTACAGATGCTTGCACACCGTGAGCTGCCAACTTCAGCTCACTTTATTTCCATCACAGTCTCACTGGGAGCATAATAACCTCCATTAAAATTATGTTAAAGTGTGTGTGTGTGTGTGTGTGTGTGTGTGTGTGTGTGTGTGTGTGTGTGTGTGTGAGAGAGAGAGAGAGAGACAGAGAGAAAGAGAGAGAGAGAGAGACTCTGTGTGCGTGCACGTGTAAGTGCCTACAGAGGCCAAAAGAGGGTGATGGGTTCCTTGGAACTGCATTTACAGGTGGCTCTAAGTTGCCTTGTGTGGATGATGGGAACTGAACTCTGATCCTTTACAAACCAGCAAGTCCTCTTAATAACTGAGCCATCTCTCCAGCCCCAATTATCCCCTTAAAGATAAGAAGGCTGTCTCTGAAAGCCCAGGTCTCTCAGAGTCTTTCAAGTGATAAATGGTATGACATTAAAAAACTACAAAGAGAATATATAGTAACATGAAAAATGTTAAGGGAAATGGGTGAAATAAAAAATTGATTTGGGGCATGAAAAATGTATGCAGAGAGAGAAACAAAGGCTAAGAATAAAGGCATGTCATAAATTTGGAGCAAGGTGAATTTTTCTACCTTTCAAATTTTTCACTTTTTGTTCAGTAGGATGGGTAGAGAATCATTACCAAAGTATTTCTCTTAAAGGATTCTTCTCACTATGTCAGTTTTCACAAAATAGCCCAACCTGCAGTTATATAGGCTATGTGTGGTCCAGGATAGCTATGAATGTGTCCTGACCAAAATAGCTTTGCATCATGCACCTGCAGGTCAACCCAGGTACCAGAGTTGGAGCTTCTGGAAGAATCAGAGAAAAATAGTTCATTTTCATTTTTAAACTGGGGCTGGGGAGATGTCTCAGCAATTAAAGCATTAGTCACACAGCTGTGAGGACTGGAATTCGGATTCCCTGGCACCGGTGTACATGCAGGTTGGGAGTAGTGACCTGTAATTCCAGCCTCAGATGGCAGAGGCAGAGCTGGCTGAGAAAGCTGGCAACAGAGAATAGCCATGTTATGAGAGAGCCTGCCTCAGTGAACATGGTAGAAGAGAGATTGAAGATCACTGCTAATGTCAGCTATGGACCTTCACATGCACACACGCTCACACACATGCAAACATGCATATTACATATGTGTACATACACAGCATACCACACCACACCACACACAACAGAAATAGAGAGCTGGGAGAAGGCCCTTCCTCTGCTTGAGCCTGGGAGGCCTTTCTGGATCATCATCCCAGGAGCTCATGGACAAGGTGCAGAGCCCAAGCTGGAGCACACAGCTTGGCTTCCTTTGTCCCTAAGAGATCAGTAACATGCCATGGTGCCATGACTAAGAAAAGGGAGGGGTAGACACTGAGTTTTGTTATTGTTTGCTTTGAGATAGGTTTATGATGACCAGGTTCAATCGTCAAATTGGCAAAAATGTAAAATCACCTAAGAAGAGAGTCTCTGTGAGGGATTTTCTATATCAGTTTGACCCATGGGCATGTCTATGGGGGGTTTTCTTGATGTCAAGTGGTGTAGGAAGGAAGTCACGGCCTGAATTAAAGAAGGAAGAACTACCTGAACACTCTCCATCCCCGCATTTGTTTCTCTCTGCTCTTCCCAAGCTCCTGCAGGATTCTGCAGCACCACTGCACGGCAATGATGGACTACAGCCTGGGTTTGTAAGCCAAATAAATCCTTTCCCCCTCAAGGTTGCTTTTGTTAGGATATTTATCACCGCAACAGAAAGAAAACCAGAAAAAGACATGTCTGACTTTGTTCTCACTTACTAGCTATAGTTATGTATATTAGAGGTATAACTATGTATAATACTATGTATAGCTATGTACATTAGAGAACAACCTTACATTTCTGATTCAACTACCCCCACCCTCCCCCACCCCCTCCAAGTGCTGGGATTGCAAGCATATACACACCAGCACACTAGGTTGATGTGTTAGGCAAGCACCCTACCGTCTGACCTTTGTTCCCACTTTAAGGATGCTATCTTCCTTAAGTTTCTGTTTGACTCCCACCAACAGCCGCAGATTTAAAGTAATCTCAGTATGCTTTTAGAATAGTCAATTGTTTTTACTTAAGGATTTTTCATACAATATATTTTGATATGCTTTTTATTATTTTGTTTGTTTGTTTGTTTTTGAGGCAGGTTTTTTCTCTAGTCTGGGCTGTCCTGGAGCTGGCTCTGTAGATCAGGCTGGCTTCAAACTCACAGAGGCTCATCTGCCTCTGTCTCCTGATTAAAGGCCTGTGATGCCACATCCGGCTTGATATACTTTTTTAATATATGAGACGGGCCTGCAAGATGGCTCACTGGGTAAAAACACTTGGCACCAAGCCTGAAGATCTGAATTCCATAGATCTGAGTTCTATCCCTGGAATCTCTCTCTCTCTCTCTCTCTCTCTCTCTCTCTCTCTCTCTCACACACACACACACACACACACACACACACTTAAAAGTGAAAAAGTAATTTAAAGAAAGATTGAAAATGGGAAGGGATGCTGGAGCAAGGTGAAGAGAATTTCCTCTAAGTGCCCTTTTCCTTTACCCAAGGGTAAATGAGGGTAGCTGCGGGGTGCCTGCCTATCTTGGGCAAGGCACTCAGGTTCATCCCCAGAACAAGAAACAAAAATTTCAACAATGAAACCTTAAACACGAAAAGGATGGTAGAACCATTAGAAACCAAAAGTGGGGAGGTGGGTGGGGGAGCACCTGAAGTTAGAGATGACAAGCAGATTGGAAATTGTCCCTCTTCCAGATCTCTGCCAAACAGCTTCAGCCTGGAGCTCTTTGCATAAAGCTAGTGGATAAATTTCAGGGTCCAAGAAACCCTTCCTATGAGCTGGGCACCAAGTAGCTGGAACGGAGCACCTAGCAGCTGGGGCACAGAACTTTCTATTTCACACACTCCAATATTTGGAACTCTTGCTCTGGATACAGGTAGAATCGGGGCTCCAGGAAGCCGCAATGCCTTTGGCTGGGAGCCCAATGTCTTCAGTCTCTAACAGAGCCACCAAGTCCACAGGAGGGATGTGCGGAGGTGGTAGCTACGGATTTCCAACAGGATGTTAACTTTTCCTGAGGCGACCGCTGCTGGCATTCTCTCCGCCCCTCGGAGGCGGGAGATAGCTGGTACTGCGCTACAGCTACAGTTCCTATTGGTGGCGGCTCCAAAACTCCTCCGCCCACTTCAGCCCACACGAGGAGCCCCTGGGTTCCAGCAACCATCCATGGAAGGTCTCTTTAGAGCTATTCCTGTGCACAGGCACCAGTCCCCAGCCCCCTGCAGCCGGTTCCCTGAAGACCACAAAGGGACTAGGAGAGATTGATGCGCTGGACAAAGCTGGACTAAGGAGTCTCAACTGGAAAAGACGGTCCATGAATATCGCCAAAAGAAGCGCCAAAAGGAGGCTGCAGTTTGGAAAAAGGACAAAGGTGGCGCGGCTTAGCGTTTTCTTGCGTTGCTGGGCGCATGCAGTGCCCATCCTGCTTCTCCACCTGTCCACAGTCCATGCAACCACGTGCCCACGTGCCTGAGAGCCCAAGTCCCTGAACAATGGAAGTCTCTAACCTCTCAGGCACCACCCCTGGCATCGCCTTTCCTCTGGGACCCGAAAGCTGCAGTGACAGCCCAAGTTCCAGCCCAAGGAGCTTGGGATCCACCCCAGGTGGGCTAATCTTGCCCAGCCGCGAGCCGCCCGTCTCTGCCTTCACCGTGCTCGTGGTGACTCTACTGGTGTTGCTGATCGCTGCCACTTTCTTGTGGAATCTGCTAGTTCTGGTGACTATCCTACGCGTCCGCGCCTTCCACCGCGTGCCACATAACTTGGTGGCCTCGACAGCGGTGTCGGACGTCCTGGTGGCGGCTCTGGTGATGCCATTGAGCCTAGTGAGCGAGTTGTCGGCTGGGCGACGTTGGCAGCTGGGCAGGAGTCTGTGCCACGTGTGGATCTCCTTCGACGTGTTGTGCTGCACGGCCAGCATCTGGAACGTGGCGGCCATCGCCCTGGATCGCTACTGGACTATCACGCGCCACCTGCAGTACACGCTGCGCACCCGGCGCCGCGCGTCTACGCTCATGATCGCGATCACCTGGGCACTGTCCGCGCTCATCGCCCTCGCCCCGCTGCTCTTTGGCTGGGGCGAAGCCTATGATGCTCGGCTGCAGCGTTGCCAGGTGAGCCAGGAGCCCTCCTATGCCGTCTTCTCCACTTGCGGAGCCTTCTACCTGCCTCTGGCAGTGGTGCTCTTCGTCTACTGGAAGATATACAAAGCCGCCAAGTTTCGCTTCGGTCGCAGACGGCGGGCAGTAGTGCCCCTGCCGGCCACCACGCAGGTAACAGGGACTGTTTGTGGATTTCTCGATGGGGCGGGGTTGGTGGGGGGAGAGTCATGGAAAGGAAGAGATGGAGAAAATGGAAGAGTGGAACGAAATTTGGATATTGGAACGTAAGGGAGGAGGGAAAATGTCGCATCTGGAGCGCGGGAGGAGAAGGCCATCTGCTCTTGAGCACGTGGGGTGGCTTATCGCTTGTATTTCTAGAGAACCACCTGCGGGATATGCACCTGTGAAAATGT
>JANHMN010000009.1:21260852-21288854 GCA_030674055.1 Rhabdomys pumilio
TGTGTGTCTGTGAATGTGCACGTGCCATGTGTGTGTCTGTGAATGTGGAAGCCAGGAGTCTCTTGGCTGACTGCTTTCTACCATATATAGTGAGACAGGGTCTCTCATTTGAACCTAGAGCTTGCTGATTTAGTCAGTCTAGCTAGCCAGCTTGCTCAAGGGATCTGCTTTCTCCATCTCCCTTGCTGGAGTTACAGGTGGATTGTCATGCCTGGCCAGCGTTTACATGGGTGTTAGGAATCTGAACTTGTGAGGCAAGTGCTTTATCCACTGAGTCATCTCCCCCATCTAGTAACTAATTTATGATACAAAGGCATTTAGAGTTTGTTTTTTAATCTAGGCAAAGCCGAGTCATTACATTATTTATAAGGAATCCATTTACCAAAGCAATTATACAATATATTCCAGTGTTAATGTGGACAGACTGTCTGTCTCTCTAGAGCAGACTTAGTAAGGGCCAGGACTGTGTCTGCTCCATTGATGGCTTCAAGTCCAGTCCCAAGTCTCCACCATGAATAGGGAATGGGTGAATGCATGTGGGGGCTTCTCTGGGCATGGAACATGTATCCAATGACCATCTTCCTTGAAGCCTTGGGGAGGCAGCAGACTTTCATCAGTCTGCTTCACAGATGGGCTACTAGGCTTGAAGAGGCAGAGGAGCTTGGCGAGTCTCAACCGTGGATCTGCCACAAAAGCTTTTGTTCTTGTTGTCAAGCCTTTATTTTCTCTTCTGAGGAATGTTTAGACCTTACCTCAAGCAAATACACACCCATGCACACACATATATACAAGCAAAATAATAATAATGTTTTCAATAGATTTTTCGCCATGTTTTAAGGATTTCAGTAGGTTCCTCTAATGTAACTGGAGAAGCGTTTGGCAAGTCTAGAATAGTCTTGTGCTGCCTTAATCATATGGTATTATGGGATGTACCTCAGTGGGTAGGATGTTTGCCTATATTCAGGAGTTCCTGGGTGTGAGCCCCAGCACCACATACACTGGGCATTATGGTGCATGTTTGTAATTCCAGAAGGAGGTAGGGGCAGGAGGGGCAGGAATTCGAGGTCATCTTCACATAAATAGTGAGTGAGTTTGAGGCCAGCCTGGCAAAATGAGGCCCAAGGTGTTGTTTTTTCAATTGACAAGCCCTTTTAAATGGCAGTTTTAATTTGTCATCAGAATTGGTGACAGCCTCCATCATGGTTTATTTCTATTTCTTAAATTAAAAAAAAAGTTTAATGAAAATATAACTATATCACTTCCCTTTCCTTCTCTCCCTCCTCCTATTCTTCCCATGTCCCTCTCTTTCAAATTTATGGAGGTCCCCTCTTCCTTAACTGTTGTCGTTACATATAAACAAGTAAATATTTACATTCAACCAGCTGAGTCCACTCATTGTTGACTGTGTGTAAGTTTCTAGGGCTGATAGCTTGCTACTAGATAACCAATCAGAGGTTCATTCCTGGGTAAGACTACTTCCTCTCTCAGCACTGTTCATTGCTAGTAGCTCTCTAACTAGGGATGGGGCCCCATGGGTTTCCTCAGCTCATGTTGGCATACCAGGTATTGTTGGAATTGTTTAGCTCTTGTTCAGGCAGCTATCTTGTTCACATTCTGTGGGTAGAGCTTCCCTGTCATAGCAAGAGAGCATAGAGTTGCAGCAGACTTCCTGGCCTTCTTTCTCTTCCAATCTTAGCACCTTCTTTTCTTCAAGGTTCGAAAGCCTTAGGTGCAGGAGCTATGTTGTGGACCCAGCAGTTGGAGCTGAGAATCACATGGTCAATTGTTATTTGCATTTTTGAGTAGTTGTAGCTTCCAGTAATGACCTCCTGCTGCTGTAAAAAAGAAGCTTCTTTGATGAGGGATGAGGTTCACACTTCTCTGGTCCCTAGCCTTTGGGCTCCGTTATTTCACTCTTTGAGAGGGGGTCTCAAGTATTTCAGGGAGACCTCAAACTCACTATGTGGTTGAGGATAACTGATTATTCTAACTTCCTTCTAACTATCCTGACTTCTGGGATCCCAGGCGTGTGCTGCAGGCCTGAACTGTGTGGTGCTGGAACAGAACAAAGGGCTTAGTGCAGGCTCGGCAGGCACTCTACCAGCTGAGCTACGCTAGCTGCACGCTTCGCCATTCTACTAAATGTTCAATGGGTTTAATAGATTGATGTTTTGATTTGTATCTATCAGATGACCTATGGTTCTCATGGTTTTATGACATTTATGTTTTCTTATAAAAATTTGAAACTACATTTGTTCATTATTTATGTATTATGTTTGCTTGCGTATGGTGTGTATATGTGTAGGTCCCAGAAGAACTTTCTGTAGTCCATTCCCACTTAGTACCTTGTGGACCCTGGGCATCAAATCCAGATCCTTGGTGTCTTAGTTAAGGTTTCTATTGCTGTGAAAGGACACAAAGATCGTGGCAATTTTTATAAAGGAAAACATTTCATTGGGGCTGGCTTACAGGTTCAGAGATTACTCTAGTATCGTCAAGGCAGAAAGCAAGGTGGCACTCAGGCAGACATGGTGCTGGAGAAGGAGTCAAAAGTTCTACATCTGGATCGGCACGCAGCAGGAAGAGAGCTTCTGAAACCTCAAGGCCCACCCCCAGTGACACAGTTCTTCCAACAAGGCCACACCTCCAATAATGCCCCTCCCTGTGGACCTATAGGAGCCATTTTCATTCAAACCACCACATTCGGGCCTGGCATCAAGTATCTTCACCCAGTGTCATTTTGCCAGCCCAAGATATGTAGAGCTATAAATTTATTTAGTGATTTATCTGTTAAAAGTTTATTTTCCTATTTTAAAATAGGTTGTTTTATATATTTTTTTGAACATGTATATGAATGTTTGCAGGTGTGTGGACAAATGAAGTTGACACTGGATATCTTTCTTAATCTTTTTGCACCATATATATTGAGACAGGGTCACCCTAGGAACTAAGCCCTTGCTTTTTGGCTCATCTTTTTATTATTATTATTATTATTATTTTAAATCATGTGTGTTAGGCATTCACATGTGTGTGCAGTGCCCAAGGAGGCCAGCAGAGGGTGATGGATTTCCTAGAACTGGAGTTAGAATGAACCACCTGATAAGGGTGATGGAAACCAAATCCTCTGAAGGAGTAGTAAATGCACTTAACCACTGAGACATTTCTCCATCCATCAGCTGGCCTTGAGGTCAAGTAATGCTAATCCTCCAAGTTCTCCTTCAATACTGCCTATGTAAATTTTTACCATAGGAAGCAAAATGGAAAGAGGAAATTCTAAAGGAAGAGTCAGAAATAAAAAAAGCTAGAAATTAATGGAGAAAAATCAATAAATCCTAAAGCTATTTTTAAGAAGTGATCCATTACAAAGTAAAATTCAAGAAAGACTAAGGAAAAAAATGTTAGTAATTAATCTCAGAAATGAAAAAGAGGACATCATTACAGATTTCATGGTCATTAAAGGATAAGCAGAGCCTGGGGGAGGCTGCTAAGTGGGCAGAGTGTTTGCTGTACATGCTGGTTACCCTTTGTCAACTAGACCCATCCTAGAGTCACCTAGAAAGCTGGAACCTCATATAAAGAAATGCCTCGGTATCATTGGTTTGTAGTCATTCCTGTGAGAGTGTCTTAACTGGTGATTGATGTCAGAGTTCCCAGCCCACTGTGGGCAACACCATCCCTAGGCAAGGGGGCCTCGGCTGTATAAGTAAACCTCATTCCCCCATGGTTTCTGCTTCAGTCCTTGTTGTGTTCCTGCCTTGACTTAGGGACCAACAGTTAACATGGAGGTGCAAGCTAAATAAATCCTTTCCTCCTCAAGTTGCTTTTTTGTGAGAATGTTTTATCACAGTAACAGACAAGTAAACTGGGACACTGTGCAAAGGTGAGAATCTGAGTTCAAGCTCCAGATCCTACATAAAATTTATTTGTGGGGAGGGGAGCATCAATGTTCTGGCCTGTAAACTTCACTCATGCTTACTGGTCTGACCTCTCCTCATGGGGGACTGTAAGGTAAAGGGTGTTTGAGTTTAATGTTTATCTTCTCCAAGGTATATTAGACTTATCCTGATGCTAAACTTTGTTCAGAACAATAACATGATCTGATGGGTTTCAAAACAGATCTTCCGGTCACCCACAGAAAGCACAAACTGACCCCCTCACACTGTTTGCTTCGAGTACAGGGCAGAATTCCTGATGGTGCAAACTTAGAGAAGTGTGTATTCCACTGCCCACTTCCTTCCCTGAGTGAGTTCTCCTGTGGCATTTTGGTGTGTGTGTGTGTGTGTGTGTGTGTGTGTGTGTGTGTGTGTGTGCACGTGCACTCATGTGCAGAGGCCAAAGGTTGACATTAGGTATCTTTCATAGTCACTTTCCATCTTGTTTTTTTTTAAAATGATGGGTGTTTGTATCTATGTGAGAGCATGTGTGCCCATGTCTGTGTGTAGATGCAAGATGAGAATATCAGGCATCATCTATTACTATATATATATATCTGTTCTTTTAAGGCTGGGTCTCTCCCTGAACCTGGGGCTCATGTTTTCTCAGCTAGGCCAGAAGCCATCAGGCTCAGCAATCCTTGTGTCTCCATGCCCTCAGATCTGATGTCTTGGGCACACATAGGATGCTGGGATCTAAACTACAATCTTCATGATTGTACTGCCGATTGATAATCTCAGCTGCTGAGCCACCTCCTCAGCCCTCTTCACCTTGTTTTCTTGAAACAGGGTCTCTCACTGACCCTGGAACTTACCAGTTTGGCTAGACTGAATGGACAGGGAATCACAGAGATCCTCCTGTCTCCACCTCCCCAGCACTCCCCGTTATAACCATATGTCACCATGCTGGGATTTTCAGATGGGTTTTGAGGATTCAAGTCTGGACCTCATCTTGCATAGCAAACACATTGTTGAATGCACAGCTACACCTGGAGATTTTAGCAACCAGCTATGTCCATGCCGAGCTTTCAGCACCTTGCCAGTCACATTTATTATTCTCCGTCCTTGTGCACTGATTCTTGCTTGTGGCTGCCTGTTCCCCTCCGCCACGAGTCCCTGGATCCACAGTGTGTTTTATCTTTTAAACAGCACCCGAGCCTTGTGACTTCACTTCTCTGACAGAACTGAGAATCACTGACACGTTTTTTTTCCAGTTCAGCTTGTTCCCCTGTTCTGTTGTTTTAATTCCATATTTCCTTTGTTTCGAGGCAAAGGAAGCACCTCAGGAGTCTGAGATGGTGTTCACAGCACGTTGCAGAGCAACAGTGACCTTCCAGACGAGCGGAGACTCGTGGCGGGAGCAGAAGGAGAAGCGAGCAGCCATGATGGTGGGGATCTTGATCGGCGTGTTCGTGCTGTGCTGGATCCCCTTCTTCCTGACCGAGCTCATCACCCCGCTCTGTGCCTGCAGCCTGCCACCCATCTGGAAAAGCATATTCCTGTGGCTTGGCTATTCAAATTCCTTCTTCAACCCCTTGATTTACACGGCCTTTAACAAGAACTACAACAATGCCTTCAAGAGCCTCTTTACTAAGCAGAGGTAAGAAGAGCTGGGAAGATAAAAGGGGAAAAAGGGGGATCTGTAAGCCTCATTTCACCAGAGACCTGGGGCTCCTCCCCACTACCCACAGCCCACTGATGCTACTCCAAGGCACACCATTGGGCCTGGAATGTTGAAGAGTTCTCATGAAGACTGACGACGGTTTGGCAAACATATCCACGCCTTCTACAGAAGGACATGGCAGACATCACTAGTGAATTGAGCTACATTTCTACACGAGGTAGAAATCCTGCCAAACCCTTTTAGGATGTATTTTAGGTATTACTGCTCATTTGTTAGACTAGACATGTGACAACGTCGGTTTGTTTTTGCGTTATTTAGTACTATGTCCCTCAGTGAGGGTCTCTCAGGGCTTTCCTGAGACTGTCTCCTTGACATAGCCACTTGCTCCTATTTCCTATAAAACCTTGTCCTGCTGAGGTTCAAGGCTGGTCCACCTTCCTGTCTTACTGTGCTAAGTTGGGTTGGAGGAGAACTCAAGCTTGTAATAAAGAGACCCCAATGTGATTGCATTGGAAACGGTTCCTTGGTGATCTTTTGGGCTTCACGAATGCTTCCTGGCACAATTAGATGACAGTTACATCAGGCGAATTAAAGTCATGACAGTAGTCTTATAATCGCACTGCCTGGCTCTGCCCTTGCCTTCCTACAGTCAACCATTCCCACAGGGAGTCCCATTAGAGTTCCTTCCCTCTTAAAACCTCCAAAGGTTCCCAACACAGGTCTTCAAACTCACCTGGGCACGTGTCTTTTTACTCACTCTTCTGTCTGCTTGGAATTGTCACCCAGGTTTCCATGTGGCTCTGTCCCTGGTTAGTGGCTGAGGCCTTCCCTAGTTTCTCAGTGTAACAATGTAGCTGCCATCAAACCCACCACTCTGGAATCCTTCCTTGCTTTAACTAGCATATTGAAGCAGCTGATGGCTTCAGGTTCTTGTGCCTTCACCCTACTCCCGTCCCTCTGGAAGGCAGGTTCTCTTGACTGTGCTTGCCATGGTTGGTTGAATGTATCGATACAATGAAGATCTTCACTGAGCAGGAAGAGGCAGATGGTCCCCAAGCTGGTACAGAATCTAACTACACTTCCAGGAATCCTGGATTCTCATCTTTTTACTGGGACAAGCTCCATGTCAAGATGTCTTTGCTCAGTCTCAGGATGGATGATGCTACTCAAACTCTGTCTTTCCTTCTACCATTTGAAGAAACAGGAAAGGTAGCAGGAACTCCCGTGATGCCACTCTTACTGAAATGGCCAGGGATCCGGTCTTTGCTGGGCATGTATTAGTAGTGTCCCCTAACAGGTCACAAATGTTTTGGATATCTGTTTATAAATATGCTGAGTAAGTGGAAGATTTCCCTGCCTTGGAATAGTCGCATTTGGGGTGGAGATGGTCAGAGGTTAAGAGTGATTGCTCCTCTTGCAGAGGCCCCAAGTTCCATTTCTAGCATACTTGTCAGGCAGCTGATATATGCCTGTGACTCCAGCTCCAAGGGTATCTAATGTCCTCTCCTGGCATATGGGAACCAGCAAGCACATGTACACTCATACATGTGCTTGCATGTACACACAGACATACAATCACTCTTAAATAATATTTTATCAGTAGTTGTAGTTCTTTTCCTGGGAATGCAATAGTTAATGTAGATTGTTAGCTTGACAGGATTCAGAATCACCATGGAAATATAACTCCAGGAATTTTAACTGAGGGAGTTTCTAGATTAGTTTAACAGAGGCGGGGAAACCCACCCTGAGTATGGATGGCATCATCCCATGAGCTAGGATCCATCTTTCTATGCTTCTTGACAGTGGGCACAATGTGACCAGACACTTCCAAGTTCCTAGTGCCATGCTTTTCCACCGTAATGGACTGTATCCCTTGGAACTCTGAGACAAAATAAACCCTTCCTTCCCGAAGTTGCTTTTGGCAGATACTTAATCACAGCCTCAAGAAAAATAACTGATGCACTGCAGTTGGACGAAGCAAAGGTCAGCTTTCACTTGGTAATTCAGCTGATAATTGGTAACATGCTTTTCTGAGGGGAGTCAGGGCAGGAGCTGAGGCAGAAACCATGGAGGAACATGGTTTACCAGTTCCTCTCTGGCTTATGTCAGCTAGCTTTATACACAGACCAGAGACACTGGTCTAGGGATGGCGCTATCCATAGTTGGCCAGGCCCTCCCACACCAATAGCCTCAGGCCAACCTGAGACAATTCTTTATTTGGAGCGTCCTCTTTCCAGGTGACTCTAAGTTTGTGTCAATCAAGTTGGACTCTAAAAACGAACAAGAGGAGCTGGCAAGTTAAGGGGGTGGGAGAGACAACACACAGAAGGTTCCAGGTAAATAATCCCAGAACTGGGGAGGGGGAGGCCAGAGAATCAGAAGTTCAAACTCACCCTTGCTATACAGTTTGAGGGCAGTCTGGGACAGGAGACCCTGTTCCAATACCATGTACTTACCACCCTCTCTCCCCCTCCAAAATAAAAAGAGAAAGAAGAAAACAGACCAGTGGAAGTGGAATCTTCTCCCCTGATTGTTCTTAAATGAAACCAAATTAAACTTCAAAAACTATTTATTTTTGAGTAGATAATCCATGTACATGGTACAAAATTCCAGAGTACAAAAGGCAAATGGTGAAAAGTCATTTCCACCCTCTTCCAAGCGGCAGCTGAGGCTGCCAGGCTACTGTGTCACTTCTCAGAGACAGTCTGGGAACAGGCAAGCAGACGTATCACAAGCATATGTGTGAGTATACGCACACACATGTGCATCCACACACCAACATGTATTTATCTCGATTCCAAACACTAGCATTTCATGCATGTTCATGCATGTTTTCTTCCCCCACTTAACCCTGTGGCTCTAAGATCCCTTGAACGTTCCTTGGCAATACATACTGTTCTTTTAAGTGTCTGCAAAATGCCTCATTGTAGAGACGGGCCAGGGTTTTTCACCTCTGTTCTGAATTAATGGTAGTTTCTAACCTTTTTGTTATTACAAACATTGCTTTAATAAAAGTTTCTGCACATAAGAAAAGGTCCTATACGTGGCACAGCTGGTTCAAAAGGCGGTACAATTGGATTTGTGATGCTATTCTCTGTCCTCCGAGGAGGCTGCAGGCTTGTAGCTCTGCCATTTACTGCACAGTGTGCTGCTGCCCACAGCTCTACAGCACCACCTGTTTCCCTCGATCATCTCCCAAGTCTGAGGAAGAAGGCGCTAATCATCTATTTAACATCCGTGTGCCCTCCCTGCCGCAGTACTGCACATCTCCAGAAGGTCACCTCGGAGTTAAAGCCTAGAAACTTCTGGAAAACTCTTTTTCCGTTCCATCCTTCAAGGTTAGCGACTAATGAACACATGCCTTAGAGGGCTTCTCTAGTGCTGACTAGAACTGACAGCCTGTTTAAACCTGAGCACAGATTAGGTTAGATCTATATTTTGCTACTATAAGATGCAAAGATAACAGTTTGGGGAGCCAACTTAGCCAAGTGGGATGTTCTGACTGTCTGATGAACCACAGCGAGGCGGGCAGGGTCCCTGTTTCCCCTGCCCTTACACATTCCGAAGGAGGATGTAGACCTTGCAAAGAAAGGGTCAGGGACTTTAAGCAGTGAGCAGCATGTGTCATTAGGACTGACAACAGGAATGTGACCAGTGGACTTTGATATGACCAGGAGGCCAGTGTGAAGACATCACCCAAAATCATGGAAAGGACAGACACAAGAGGAGAGTATCAATGGAGGGTAGCTTGGCCCGTCTGGGAAATTGATATAGGCCAATGAGGATACAGGAGGAATCAGAAGCAGCGACTCCCCTGGTGTCGAACACACTGCAGATGAGGCACTAAAGCCCTGTTCATGATCTTATACAGAGTTACTTGAGAAGGCAAACATGCATTCTTTTCTTGTATATGCATGTTCCTTTGTATGGGGATATGTGTGCATGTGAATGTATATGCCTGTGTATGTGTGCCTGTGCATGTGAAGGTCAGAAGTCAACTCAGATGCCATCTTCATTGCTCTCTGCCTAATTTTGAGACACATTTTCTCACTGAATTGAAGCTTACCAATTCAGCTAGTCTGGCTGGTCAGCGAGCCCCAGGGATCCTTCTGTCTCCACCTCTCTAGTGCTGAGAATACAAGGGCACACTGCTATGCCTGGCTTTGATGCTGGGGCTCCTAACTCCAGTTCTCATGTTCTACTGACTGAGACATCTCCCTCGCCCTTTATTACTTTTTACATACCACTTCGGCCCCACTGCCACCTGCTGCTAGGAGGGAGAGCATGGCAAGCTCTAAGATGCACCTCAGAAGGCCCTTCCCCTAGCCATGCTCAGCTACAACAGACACCCCGACCCGTGTTTGGGCTCCTCACTGTACTGCTCTGTATTAGGTCTTCTTTGTCTCAGTGACGAGCCCTGTCAATGAGTACATCATAAGACACTTCCTTACGGTACTTCTTAGAACATTCTTCAGTTCAATTGCCTGAACCTTCGCAAGCCAAAGTCCCTGTAGGAAGTTATTGCTAGGATGCCCAGCTCCTTTAAACTGATCATCCATCACCTGGAGAGCAGGCAAGACAGAACCATGGGGAGGCAGAAGGGATGCATATAGAGGTTGCAGGTCAGCCCGGTGTCTCAGACACCCCTTCAGGTCCTGTCTACAGTATTCAAGACAGAAAAGACAAGAGGCTGCCAAAGTGACAAAGGATGGGAATGGGACCTTGGGAGGTAGTAAGAGAGCTGTTGGAAGGCCTGCCCCGTGCTTTGTTAAAGGCCCCGAGAGGTGCCCGAGAAACAGTCTGGAGAAGGAAAGCCTTCCCCGGTGACCAGTGTGGGTTTGGTTCTACAGCAAGCCTGTGTCTTCACTGTTCTTGAATCAAGTGCTACAAACCAGACTACAGGAGCTTATGCCCAACACGGACTCTGCTTCATTACAGAAACACCTTTGGAGGCAGGTTGGCAGACATTCTATAGTACTCGCCACTGCCCCTGTGATGCTAACCACTGAGCATGGACAAGAGCAGAATGGCCCTACATCCTCCCAGACCTTCCACTATCACCTCAGTCTCATCCTGCTCGCAGATGCTCGGAGCATGGTCTCAACCAGAGCACCCTCAGGCACCTCATGAAAAGCAGGCAGGAGGGAAGGTGGCTCCTGACCTAGAGGCTGGTCCTAAGAATGCATGACACTGGGAGCCAGCCCTGGGAACAAGCTCTCTGCTCTGAATTTGGTTTCTCTTCAAGTGCACAATGAAAAAGAAAGAGTGACCTACAGATGTTTCCCCATCATCTTGTAATTCTGGTAAAAGCCAGTAGGCTCCAAACACAATGCTGTACTATGCCTCAGTTCAGAAGACATTGCCCCAGGAGACCCCCTGCTTCCATCAGCCTCCAGGTGGACTCTGAAATGACCACTGGTCTCAGGGAATCTCCTCAGTCAATAATGTCAGACTGCACAGCCCACTTCATGCTGGAATTACCCACGAAGGTGTTGACTATGTAGGGTTCTCAGGGCCGGCTTCTGTGGTCTAATTCAAAGACCTAAGTAACACAGCCTACCCACAAGGCTCCAAAACAATACAGGTTATCCACTGCTTATTGTTGCTTACCAGAACCAGAGAACAAGACATTACTGCGTTAGATACCATATACTTTGAATATAGGACAGAGAAATCAAGATAGATCTGAGTTGAAGCCTCTTCTCTGTTGGCTAGCTTTCAGTGTCCGATGTTGCTACACAGACAGCTGGGGTGAGGGTGTCAGCAACAGTCTTACCCAGCTATGGACTTGCCGACTGTAATACCAACCTGCCAGGCAGAATGAGAACATTGGAGTCATAGACACTCGACTATAGGTCAACCACCTGCATTCTCTTTAGATCTGCTGCCTGCTCCTCAGGAGGGAGGTCGCATCTGCTACTGAAGAATGAGTAACAGCAACCTCTCATCATCTCTCTTATGCCTCATGGATTAAGGAATGGACAAAGTATCCACCAATCTCTCTCTTCCAAGAATTACTAACCTACTCTCTCTCTCTCCCAGGAGTGATCAACCTTTTGTTTCTACAACATGACACTGTCATCTACAAAGTTTACAGAGTACACAGTGTAATAGAGTTTTTAAAAAAGAGAGGGAAAATAATCTGTGTTCCAAATTACTTTACAATTTCGTGCTGGGCCACATTCACAGTGATCCTCGGCTACAGGCAGCCTGGAGTTGATCATGCCTACGACCACACCAAAAGAAACTCTCTAGAAACAGCACCAAATAAAGGGTCTCATTTCTAAAGCCAGTGATAGTTGCTTTAGATCCGTTATCCCGAACCTCTCCCAGACATAGATAGGTGGACTCCACTAACCCTGAACCTAACATGTTCCCACTTCCCTCCCTACACCTCTGTTCAAACACTGACATTAGCCAGAGTTCTGGGTAAATTAGCTTCTTTCAAGATAATGCAGATGGATGAGCCCCTCTTCTGAGTTGGTATACTCTCACATGGTCAAAATGCTGTGTTCTCCCTCAAAGAACTACTTTATTTTTATGAACATTATTATTATTTTACACTATTCCAGCCAAGCCTTTTCCCAATGTTCCCGTGACCATGTATGTCCCTGTGGAGGTAGAGTGCACCCATGGCTCACCAGGTGTGTGCTGGCACAGGGCAGTGGCGCTTTAGACGCTGCTGCTCCTACCCAGCTCACCACAGCTCAGTGGCCCTAGCTTAGCAACTGATGTTATTATGCCTACATGGGCTTTTCTTTTGTGGTGGGAGACAGAGTTTTATGTAGGCCAGGCGGGTTTCCAGTTTGCTGTTTAGCCTACAATACGCTCAATGTCCTGATCCTCCTGTCTCTATCACAAGTGTATGCTACCATGTCTATTTATGTGATGTTAGGGATGGAACCTAGGCAAGCACTCTACTGACCGAGCCCCAGCACTTCTTCTTTCCTACCAGCATGTATGCCTCATGCCTCTTAATCACATACATTAGGAAACTAAACTCCACCTGCTTCTGTTTAAGGGTCCAAACCTGCTGTTCAATCATGTGTGTGCTAAGTTTATGCAGAAGGAGCACAAACCACACACTAGGGTTTACTGAGCATGACCTAGTTGTTAGGTTCCTGACACCTGGGGGACTGGGAGATGCTCTGTGACTGTTTTGGTCTGCCCATTTCCTGAGGCTAGACCCAACCCTTTAGGGGTTATTAGAGGCCCTCCTTCCCATCTCACCTAATATCCTATTCCTTTCAGCTCTGGCTCAAGTGCTGGTTGCTCGTGGAGTCTTCGCGGCCCTGAGTACTGCCTCCTTTTCCTCCGTGCACTGCACCTGCTGTCTTTCCCCTTGTCTGACCTGACAGTCCTCAACAGTGTGCACATCTTAACCTTCCCTGAAACCCAGACAGTGCAGAAACGTGGGATATGCTTCCAACAGGGATATGCCCATCTGGGTATGGAGAGCTTCAACTCTTGTTCAAGTGTCCTCAATGAAAAGTGCATTTGCAATATTCCCATGGAGTGAGCCTGGGCGGTGGCAGGTTAAAGGAGCTACAGGGGAGCTACCCTCACAGCTGTCCTTGACCACATACAGCCACACCAGAGCCAATGCCTGAGAAACAGACTCCAGACCAAGGGTTCCCATTTCCGAAGCCCATCATGGTCACTTAGTATCCGTCTTCACAACACAAATGGGTGGACTCTCATAAACCCGAACCTCACCTGCTTCTGTCTCTACACCAGTGGGCTAATTGCTCTGCACACCAGCCAAGCCTAGAGTCCCTACGTACTGTGAGAAGCCAGAACAAAAGGCACGACGGTAGGTGAATGGGCTGGCTGCTCATCCAGCAGCCTTCTGAAACACTTCAGGGGACAAGCTTTGGGGGTAAGAGGGTCGAATCTGCTCTCTGAGCCCCTGTTAGAGGGGCAGGGACAGTGTTCAGCTACACTGACCTCAGGGCTTATTTCTTAGCAGTTTTTCAATACTTGCTGAACATAACGCTCTTTATTCTCAGAGCCCGCACACATCTGGGTACCTTCATAAACGCAGTGTCAATGAAGAAATACAAGTTGAATGGACAGAGTGAGTGGGCACTGCCCACGGTTCTTCGTAGGGTTCTGTGTGTCATCCACGTGGTGTTACTCGAGTCCATCAGCCACAGCCAGGAGAGACGAAATGACACAAGTAGGAGAATGAAAACATCCGTCTAGAGAGTGGAAATGAATCTTCCTGGATCTCTCCACCGTTATCTGCAGAACCATGTCCAGATCCTGTAGTCTATACACGTCATTAAAAAAATATCACTGACATACAGAAATGGAGATGCAGTTCTCAGGAGGCCTTGGCTTTCATCTTGGACAGTAATAGCTCATTCTTTCGGCCCTCCTGGAAATGCAAAGTAAGAGAGAAGCACAGATGGTTAGTCACTGGTACTCATGTGGGGGTCTCCGAAGGGGTCCAGCCTCTCCCCAGTCTTGGTAACTGCTTTTTTGTTTTGTTTTGTTTGCTTTTTTATTTTTTATTTTTATTTTATTTTACTAGCCATAGCCCAGGTTGGTCTTGAACTAGCTACAAAGCCAAAAATGACCCTGAATCTGATCCACCTGCCTCCACCTCCTGAGTAAGAATGAGAATTACAGTGTGCCAGGGATAAAATCCAGTGTTCTGGGGTGCCAGGCAAGCACCCCACCAACTGAGCTACATCTCTTGCCTCTTAGCTGTTTTCTGACAAGTCAGTCAGTCTCCTAGCACAAAGCCACTACCACAGTGACCTACTGACCTTTTGTGTTGACAGATGTGATGAAGCTCTGGACTAAAGGCAGGAGACCAGGCACTGTCTTTACTATAGACAGAACTTTCTAAATTCTCCAAAGGGACAGAAGCAGAAAACAGACACATATCTGCCAGTCTGCTTGGGAGGGCAAGAGAGAAGGGGCCTTGGAGAACGTACCCTAAGATGTGACCCAGGCAGCCCTAGTGTACACACAGCAGATGGCACACTGAGAGGTTCTAAGAGTGAAGATGGCAAGTAGACTCAGCCGTAAGAAGTAACCGTACAGAAGACGTGATAAGAAGTGTTTATAAAGGGCACTTCCTTTCCAAAACTGAGCTACATGAGCTGTGACTAAACATGTTGAAGGCTGTCACCGAGGGACATCATTGGCTATATTCCCTGCCAACGGTGCCCAGCGTCCGAGATAGCAGTTACCCTTCTGTATTCCCTTCCTGTGGCAAACTCTAGAGCTCTTCACCTGACAGCTCACAAGCATCTGTTAGCAAACCTCCAACCGCCCCAGGCCTTTCCCAAAGCATCTTAATGTCTCTAACCAGAAGACAGCTGAGAGGCTGGAGAGGTGGCTCAGTGGGTAAGGTTACCTGCTGAGCAAGTATGAGGACCTGAGTTTGAATCCCCATCACTCACATAAAAAGCTGGATTCTACACATGCCTGTAACCGTGGTGCTGTGTATACAGACGCAGAAGGGTTGGTGGGACTTTCTGGCTGCCAGCCCAGACCCAGTGAGATCTTGTCTCTAGAGAACATAGCTGAGGCACGGTGGAATAGACACCAGTATCCTCCTCTGGCCTCTGCAGACCCTCGTGGACATGCACTTACACACATGTGTATCACATGTGGACTCCACATCAGTTGCTGGGTCTCCCTGTGCCTTAGGACCTTGGTCACTCCCTGATGTGTTCTTGTTCTCCCAATAGCAGACCTGGCTCAGCCTGCAGAGCCTGCTCTGACTACAACATCTGCCTGCCTCCCTGTAAGGAAAGTTTGAAACTATTACTTTTATTATTTTTGTTCAGCAGGCCTTCTGTTCACTTGTTCTTAGCTTTTCGTCTGTCTCCTTAACCGCAGTGAAACTCTGAGGACAGAGACCAGGTCTGTTCTACACCCTGGTTTACAGCACAGGCAGAGTTAGAGCTGGGAGAACATCTGAATGGATGAGACCTGCTGCCATGCCTGTAGGCATGCATATGGCTGCCAAACATTAGACCATAAAACAGGCAGGGCAGGCAGAAGAGAAGGCGGAAGAGAAAGACAGAATAATCTTTAAAAATAAACCAGAACAAAATCATTGGCATGGTACATTCTCTTTTTATTTGTGTGTGAGTGTGTGTGTGTGTGTGTGTGTGTGTGTGTGTGTGTGTGCACCTGCCTATGGGGGTCAGAAGTCAGGCTTAGCTGCTGCATTTCAGGCAGTGTCTACCTTGTTTCTTTTTAAAATTGTACTTCTATATATTTATTTTGTGTGTACACAGGTGCCTGCCATGAAGGTCAGAGGGGAACTTGTGGGGCTAGTTCTCCCTTTCCACCATGTGGGTACTGAGTATTGAACCCAAGAAATCAACCTTGGTAGGAAGCACCTTTTCTCACTAAACCATCTTGCTGGCCCCACTTTACTCTTTACTCATGGAGTAGGCTGGGTGGGCTAGCCCACAAGTCCCAGTGGTCCTCTGGTCTCCTTCCAGCACTGGGATTCAAGTGGGTACCATCCCATTACTTTTTGATTTCTCCCCTGCCCCCATTAGTTCTGGGGATCAAACTCAAGTACTCCCCCCTTCACAGCAAGCACCTTCCTGACAAAGCCATCTCACCAGCCCCAGTTCCAGGCTTTAGGGGCACCTTGAGGTGAGGTGAGTGTGCATTGGACTTTGGCTGCCATCTGTCTGGCCCACACTCTCTCACCTCTTTAAACTCTTTCACAGTCTTGAAGTAGAGCCTCTGCTTTTCCAGGAGCTCCAAGTACTGGTCGTTCAACTGGTCCCTTCTCATCTTGTTCTCCTGCTTCTTCTTTTCCATCTGTTGGAAACAGTTTGGGAAATGGTGGTAGATGAAGAGGCATTCTGACAGCGACCACAGCAGGCGGCCATGAGTAACACTTGTATCTGTTTCTCCCAGGCCCTCCCTTCTAAACACATTTCCCCAGGTTGTCTGTTTTCTTTCTGATATCATCTGCAGGCTCTATAATCTATTCAGCAGCTCGCTATTTATAGAACATCAGATGAACAGCATGTATTTTGGGGGGTATCTTGACTGGGGACTACTTTGTCTCTAGATGGTATTTGTGAGTATCTGCAAGCGGTTTGGTGTGTCAAAACTCCAAGGAAGGAGAGTTGCTGGTATCACTGGCTAGGAGATACTGCTCACCACCCTAAAGGGTTCAGGACGGCCATAAGGCAAAGGGATATCTAGACAGGATGTCAACTGTGTGAGTAGCCCTGATGTATATAATTGTGTTTATGATAAAATAGTTTACCACCTTTCATTTATCCCAACTGTGTCATAGTGTAAGCTACCTACAGCTACAGGGTGTTTCCGGGATTCTGATCTTAGTCACAGACACTAGATGTTGACATAAACAGACTTTCTACAGTAGCCACAAAATGAAGGAAGTTGCAAGCAGAGGCTGGACTATGACCTGTGGGAGCTCGTTTTCTCCTCTGTCATGTGCCTGCACCCAGTCAGCCACTTCGGTGCTCCCACCCTGTTATAGAGACAGGGGCTCTCATGGGCCTGAACCTTGCCAGATACCCCAGACTTGCTGACCATCAAGCCCCAGGGATGCTCATGTCTTGTGGTCCCAGCACTGGGAATACAAGCATGCACCAGCACTGTTACACTTGGCATTTTCTCAGGGCTCTAGGGACTAAGCTCAGGTCCTTTGTACACATGGTAAAGAGTAATGGAACACCTACAGAGAGCCTAAAGTTAAAGTCTTTGTTCTCACGGGGTACATCCTGGCAACTGGTACCAAACCAGACCAACAACCAAGTGTCTGACGAGCGAGTGAATGTCCATTAGTGGTCATAAGCATCAGCGGAGGGGAGAACGGAATGGAGCTGGAGATGGAGAAGGTGTATGGACTGTGTGACGCAGAGCTGAGAGGAGGGGCAGCTCAGCAGAACCAGGCGCTGTGTGCAGCTATTTTCTGAAGCTAAATGCAGACCATGAGCAAGCCAGGAGATGAAGGCAGAAAATAGTCATATACACAGCAGGTGTGGCCTGCGTGTACATATGTGCATGTGGCTATAGGCCAGGGGAGAAACTTGGCTGTTACATCCCTCACCATGATTTTTGAGACTGGGTCTCAACCTTGTCTAGAACTGGCTAAGTAGGTTAGGCTGGCTGGCCACTAAGTCTCAGGATCTCTCCCCCGCATCAGGACCCTAACTAAGTACATGGCACCACACCCTTTGAAATGTCATGAGATAAATGACCAAGAAGAAGATGGCTGGACAAGAGAGGGAGGGCTGCTGGGGAGGGACAGTTCTTTATCTGTAAAGCAGGGGAGGGGCAGCATCGTTCATTTAATATGGGGAACTGCACAGTGTCTGACACACAGGAGTGCTTGGTGCCTGGGAGCTATGACCAACAGAAATGTGGAGGCCAACCCCACTAGAGTCTCATGGCCGGTGGGAGGCAATGCAGGATGCCGTCTGGATGGAGAGAGAGCCTATGCCCAGGACCTCCTCACCCCACACACCCTGCCCTACTGTAAAGTAAGTCCGCTGACCTTCATCCTGCTTTGTTTAATGCCTTCGACAATCTGCTCCATCTGCCTTAAAAACTGGTCCCGGGCAGCAGGGGAGGCCATGGCTCTGAAAGAAAAATCAGCAGAGGTAGGTCCAGCACGTGGTACAGTTAGAAAAGGGGATTGGGGACAGCAAGGAGTCAGCCCTGCACCTAAAATGTGCCACAATAGTCAACCAGACCTTTGCAGGGCACAGAGGGCTGAGGGAGTCAGCAAGAATACCAGGCAGTCGGGATTCCAAACCTCTGATGTGAATCTTGTTCCCCATTCTCCTTGTGTCCCTGTGGACTGTATAAGAAATATCTGACTAGACAGAATGGAGCTGAGAAAAACTATGCAGGTGAGAACACACTGCTCCTCTAATCTTCAGACAGGCACGTGTGCCCTTTCAGCAGTACACACACAGGCAACTGCAAAGCACTGCCTTCTGTGGATCGCTCAGCTTCTTCCTTATAACTGTCAACCAAACTGTATTTCCTCAACATAAGATGTGAATAAAAATAATACAAATGCCATTTGCCATGAATTAAGGCATGTACTGCTTAAGAAATTAATTCGATTTTTTTTTTTTTTGTTTTAGAATCTGAGGACAGGGAGACATCTGGAACTTTGCTGGAGGCCGTAGAAGGGTAGCTTCCCTGGTGTGCCTGCTGTACCTTCCAACCCACATCCAGTCCTGCAGAGGGACGGGAACTAGAAGGCTCAGAGCCTGGCACTCACAGGCGGGGCTTCTTCAGAGGGCTGACAGAGCAGAACTCTGCTGTGGTTACCAGGGATCCAGACTCCCAGTCTGAGAAGGCCAATGGGACACAAAGGCAGTGTGTGTGCGTGTTACGTCTGCTGCAGCCTATCTGATCATACTGTGAACCCCGAGACTGGATACTGGAAAAACCTGTTTCTAGTTGAGGTGTGGCTCAGCCCTAGCACACACTTTTAATCCAAGAGCTTTCAGTTTACTGTCATTAAGACTGAACAAACTCAACCACAGGTGAGCAGGTGGAGCAAGCAACCAGCTGACTGGGAGTGAACGTGGGAAAAAACCATAGAGTTAGAGGAAGTCAGGAGGACGGATAGAGAGATGCACAGGAAGTAGAAAGGAGGGACATTCAGTTGGAAGGGTTTTTAGGACACTGTGGAGGAGAGTTTTTTTTTCCTTCTGGGATACCAGTTGAGGAGGAAGGTCAGCTGGGCGCTTTCTCTGCCTCTCTGAGACAGCACACTTTCATCATCGTGTCTGGCTCCTGAGTCTTCATTTGGTAAAATCAAACCTGTGGAATTTTGTTTTATAAACTCCGTGTGTGTGTGTGTGTGTGTGTGTGTGTGTGTGTGTGTGTGTGTGTGTGTGTCCCTCCTCCCTCTACTGCCCCCCCCCCAGACTTCCCCACTCCCTGGGGCCTCAAGTCTCTCACAGGCTATCTCGATGGCCTGAAGTTACCAAGTAGAGTAGGTTGCCTGGACACTGAACCTGTCTCCAACCCCCTAGCTCTGGGGTTACAATCACGATGACACTATGCTAAATTCTCCGTCTGAGGGTTCTGGGATGGAACCCAGGCCTTTGTGCAAGGCAGACCCTTTACACACAGCACTGTAATTTGCAGAGCCTTCCATTAAGGCACATCTGCACTTAGTGGATAGGGAGTGAGAGAAGCACATCCCAGCACCAGACCACATGTGCACAGCACATGGTCAGTCACTCCTCATCCAGACCAGGAGGGCAGCCGGGGAGGAGGGCAGCCGGGGAGGAGGGCAGCCGGTACTTACTGTGAGAAGTTCTCGTGAATGGAGTTCAGCAGGCTAATCTGGGGGAGTGAAAGAGAACCGTGGAAGTAGAAGGCTAAAAGGTCCCGAGCTACCCCAGCCCTTGCTGGACAGCTTGCCTAGACAAGGCCACTGAAGGGGAGCCACATCCAGTCAAGCAGGTCAAAGTGACATTTGACAGAACAAAGGAAAGAACAGTATGTTCTTACCTGCATAGTTTTCCTCAGAGACTTTGTCTACTTAAAGAAAACCATTTTCCCTAGACTGCGTGACCACGAGAATGTGAAAAGATAGCTTTTTAAAGGGGATTCTAGTGGCAGGGCTCTTTGGACAAACTGCCAGCAGGGACCGATTGTAATCCCAAACATTACTCTATTTTCAGGGGATCAGTAGGGTGGGGACAGAGAAGACGGTGCCTATTCTCCACTGGCTCACTCCCACCACGGAGTCATCAAGGCCACCAACATGGCCAGCTGCTGAGTGGCCCTGAGAACTTCTGATAAAACCCGACCTTCATGGTCCTGTTCATGGAAACCGTCCCTGCGAGAGCCTCCATCTGACCTTGTGAGACATGCTGGGAAGGGCTCTGTCTGGGGTCCCCTGGCTGTGCACTGTTTAACCCGTTGGCTCATTCGTAAGCAGTTACTGCACCTGGACTTTAGATTCACAATACGCAAAACAGGAACGGCATTCTTACCCTTAGCACTTCAAAAAGAGTTTGGTGGACTATTCGTCTCATGGGTTTGAACGCGCACTTGCACGTGGAGGCCAGAAGACAACCTCAGCTGCCATTCCTCACAAGGCTATCCACCCTGCTTATTAAGACAGGGTCTCTCACTGGCCCAAAGCTCATCAAGGAGGCTAGGGCGGGGCTGGGGCAGTGATCCCCAGTGATCTAGCTCTGTCTATCCAGTCCTGGCATTACAAGCATAGTACCATAGTACCAGGTTTTGGTGTTGTTTTGTTTAATGTGGGTTCTGGTGATTGAACTCAGGCCTCATGTTTGGAAGGCAAGCACTTTACGTACTGAGCCATCTTCCCACCCCTCATGCTGGTGTTTCTCACATGATACTACAGAACACACCAGCTTCCATTCACTACAGTGAGCTCCCACTGCTTTGCAGTGACAAAGCCCAGTGCTTGGCACAGGAAGGCAGTCGCTCTCTACTTACACTGGATGACTCCACCTCAGGCTCTGGGTCCGTCAGAATCTTCTGAAGCTACCACGCGGTCAGTGGCTCATCTAAGTTATTTTCTTTGCATAAAGGCTCTCACCAGGGCCACTGTGAAGTCTTAAGTACAAGGTGCTTGCTGCTAAGCCTGAAGACCTGAGTTCTGTTCCCAGAGCTCACAGGGTGTATGGACAGAACCGACTCCTACTAGCTGCCCTCTGACCTCCACATACGTACAATGCCTCCCCTCCACAATAAGACTTAAAATGGAATAAAAGAAGAAAGAAGAAAGCAAACAAAGGCTCTTACCTCCTTTTCCAGATAAACCTTTTTGTCATCCAGGGTATTGTACAAAGTGAAGAACTGCTTGGTTTCCTTGTGTACTGCGGAAACTGCCAATGCAAAGAGATGAGCACCCTCGTGCAAGATCATCAGTGACCCACTGCATCGCACCCCCGCGCGGCATGTGCCCAGGGCCTCATACACACTTAGTCACCACGGAAGCCTTTGTCTCTGTGTATACACGTTGGTATGTATACATGTGTGCATTCGGAGGTTGGCACTGGGAACCTCTCCTCACCTTAGTTTTTTGAGATAAGCTCTTTTACTGAACCCAGAGCTCACTTACTAAGCTAGTCTGGGTGTTCAGTGAGCCTGAGATCTAGCTGACTCCAATGTGTGTACCACCACACCTGGCTTATTAAAACATATGTATGGATGCTTTGTGTGAATGTATGTATACAATATGTGTGCCTGGTACCCATGGAGGGTTGTGGATCTCCTAGAACTGGGGATATGGACATCTGTGAGCTGTCATGTAGGTGCTAGGAATTTAACTTGGGTCCTCTGCAAACATATGTATACAAAACAACTGAGCCATATTACCAGCCTTTAAAAAACAAACAAACAAACAAAAAACCCAATATGTTTCTTAGAATCAAGATCGAACTTAGGTCCTCAGGCTTGTCAGGCAGTACTTTAATTAGTGGAGCCATCTCCCTTAACCTGGGCGTCCTTTGTGTTGGGATTGGTCTGGTGCTACTATGCATTCAAATGCTGATTTCCATACCCCAAGATCTGGTTGGCCCAAGATGAGGGAATTCTCACTAAACCCACTTTTGTTGTACAAATCTTGCTCCCTAAGTTAATTGGTCAATAAAAGGCTAAAGCCTGTGATTGGGCAGTAGAGAGAGGAAAGAGGGATTTCCTGGGAGGGAGAAAGGAACTCTGGGAAGAAGAAAGTCACATGTGCCTGCAGGCCTGAAAGGTATAGCTAGCCATGTGACTGGATGGGGTTAGGTGGTCAGATAAATTTAAATGAGCTAATTGAGAGTCGGCCTAGCTAAGACCGAAGCCTGACTAAGGAATAACTGCCACTGTATTAATTTCCAGCATTAATTAATATATACAGAATATTAATAATTTTTTTTACAGCTTTGAGCCTGACATGATGCCGTAACTGGGTAGGCTGAGGTGAGGCAGGTCCTGGATTATGGAGAGAACTCGATGCTTTAAAGCAACTCCAGTGAGACTCTGTGGAGCATGCCGGGGTGGGGATGCTTCATAAGAAGAGGAAAGAAGAGGGGGCCCAGGTGACTGCACGTGGCTAACCACCATGAGAACTGGCCAGAGCTGACTTTCAAGGTCATGAGTCCATCTACAGAGCAAACAGCCGCAGTACCTCAAGTCTCCCAGGGCTGCTCAGCAAGGGACGTAAGGTCCCTTTTCAATGTGGCATTTGTGGACTTTGCTCTGACCAATACTGCATTGTGCTGAAGAGCAAGAAGCCCCTTCCCTCCCGAAGCCCAAGAGTCTGTGTGTGTAATCAATGCACCTACTCTGACGGTAGAGTTCAATAAATCGCTTCTGATACTGTATCAGCTCTGCTCGGCTGGGCACTTCATCAATCTTGCGATGCAAAATCGCTATTTCTCGATTTCTTCGTGCCTAAATGCAAAGGGACAGGGAGAGAACACTTGGTCAAAGGCTGTAATTGTCTGCTCATCACAGCTGAGCCAGCCGCAAAGATACACATTCCTCTACTGGCCTGAGGTCCTCACATGGGATTGTGACTGACTGAGGGCAAGCAGTGAAAGGAGTTCCAGATGACAGGTGCCATCCCACTGCCTCTCCAAAATGTGCTCTGAATTCCTCCTCTTGGAAGCCCACAACTAGCTTCTGAAAGCCTTTTCACAGGGAGGCCAGACTGTCCAGTCAGGTGTATAAGAGACAGCGGGGTATTGCATGAGGACCACACCACTTAGCTTCTGCATGGCTATGTCTAGATCTCAGGACCTGGGCTGAGTATTGCTGTTCTCTTGAGCCTCCATTCCTCCTGTCTGTGGCCCTACAGTCCTGGGTCCTGCTTCTCTCTCGGTAGTAGGAACCTATTGCCAATTTCCAAAGGAAACAAAACTTCTAAGCAGGAAACCTACTCTTGTAAGCAAATGTTAAGTCTAGTCTACACAGCTCTGGACACAGGATGCAGCCAAAGCTCCTTGAGTGCAGGGCTGACCTCGAGTGTCTTCATGGGAATCTTACGGTTACAACCATTGGACGTTTGAGGTTTTAAAAGTTACATGCACTTGTCTGCTTGCTTGTTTCCTGGGCATATGCCGTGACAGGTGGTAGAATTCAGAGGACAATTTGTAGATGGTCTCCCCATCCACCATGTGGGTCCTGGGACAAGCTCAGGCTGTAAAGGATGGAATCTGCCTCTAGGTGGAGACATGCCCTTGTCTCCTCCCTTAAGGGTTAGTCCAGATGCAGGACAGGTCAGGGACCAGGCCAGGGGACTCCCTCCAGGGTTCTGCCCGCCTGCCTTTCTCAGTCCAGACTCAGAAGAGTGTTAACTACTCCTTTTTCTTTTCTTTGTCCTCTGCTTTGGCCGTTAGCTCTTTTTTTCTGAGGCTCCCCTCCCTACTGTGTGGCTGACCTGTTTCCGGGTTTATCTTCACGCTCCCCCTGGGCAACCTTGACTCACAGCCTGCCTGCCTTGAGGTTTTCCTTTTAAACTCTAATTAATAAATTGTCCTTGAGCTTCTGTTTGAGTCTGTTCATACTTTCTTTTATTAATGAAGTCAAGTATCCCATGAGGAAACCACCATTTCCTTAGCATCCTACGATGGCTCTGCTGGACTCCCTGAGATTTCTAGTGACCCTCCTCTCCTGCCTTCTAATTCTTTAATGGGCAGAGGAAGCAAACCTGGTCCTGAGGCCCTACACAGCACACACTTGTCAGCAGGCATCTTTACCCTGGGGGCTATCTCACACCAGCACCCATGCTATACCTTGTGACTGTGCCTTTGTTTCTAGAATGTTCTAAATGTGTGAGGGTGCTTGTGGACACACCAGCTGTTCATCAGCATTTAAATTTGCTCAAGTCTTTGCTGAGCTGAACCACCATGCAGCCACCAGCCTAGTGTCCTGACAGCCAGGCATGCTTAGTGCATCTGCCCTTCAAGTCTCAGCATCTCGGCCTCTCTCCTTTGACAAAGGTTGTATATCCCAGCTCCCTCCCAGTTGGAACATTCCTGCCAGGAAGAAGTGAGGAAGGCTGCGAGCTGGCGCTCAGGAAACTCAGGAAGTAAACAAACTCCACATTCTAGGAAAGCTGAAATTTACAAGACTCACTAGGTCCGTCCCCAAGGAAGCAGCAGACAACTGCTGGCGGAGGACACTGACCAGCCGTGATGTTTAGGAGCCATGTCAAGGACACTGCCACGTATCTAGTGGCCTGCAAATGGTGCAGGAGCTCCAGGGGTGCACTTTCATGAGCTGTCACTTGTGTTATGGAGGGAGGGCTTGGTGGTGTCACCTTGGTCTGTGTAAGTCAGCCCTCACCAACGGTCTAGACGGAAGTCACTCCAGTAAGAACTCACTGCTTCACCAAGGACTCTGATTCGCCGTGGGTTTCCTAACTGCAGTCACTGGGAGGATGTGTCTTGCCAGGAAAAGTCTCACTTCTGAAGTTTTCTGGGGCCTTGGGTGAATAGTGGGATCCAAGCTTCTAGCTCCGTCAGTCCTCAACCACTTGCCATATTGAAAATAGATTCTTTTCTTAAATCATCTATGGTGGGCAGTGGGCTGTGAGAAGAAGCTGGGCACCTGGTCGAACACAGGCCTCAAACCCCGGACCCTAATCAGATGGCAGGCACTCAGCTTTGCTCTTGACTCCTGGTTCCTTTCACTCAGCTTCAGCCCTCCGCAGCTTCAGCCCTCCACAGCTTCTCCCACAGAGAGGTCTATGGCCATCAGTCACGAGAAACAGTGCCTCAGGCTCTCCCACATGTAGATAGATGAGATATCTCCAAGTTCTCAGACCAAGCCAATAGGTATTATCTGCTGCCAGACCCTGACCCACCCCAAAACTGTATAAAAGAGCTGTATTCGGGAGAAGTAAGGGTGTGCGAGAATCATCCCGTTGTCTGAGAGTTTCTGTGGAAAAAGCTGTAACACTTGGGAAGAGATCTGTTCTCCCAAGAGCCTTCAGGACCCTCCCCTCCTTGCTAGCTAGCCGGCACCTCACCAGTGCAGCCCGGACCGGCTCAGCACAGAGGGACAGGGAGGTGATCTCCCCTCCGATCTCCCCTCCCTGCTCGCACTCTGTCCCCGTGGTCTGGATTCCCCCTCTCCCAGGCTGGGCCAGAGATCGTCATGGGACGCCCTCCAGAACAGGGACCCACAATCTATCCTGATTATTCCCTTTCCCTCTACTCATTCCCTACTTCCTCTCTCCTCTGGATCCATTCCTTTTCTCTCTCTCATTAGAACAGAACAGGCTTCTAAGAGATAACAACCAAACATGACAAAAATAAATAAATACAATAAAGCAAAAACTAGCATATCCATGTTTGATGGCAACCCAAGCTGTCTGAGCAGCCCTCAGCTCCTCTCTCATCCCCCTCTCTCTTGTTCCTGCTTGATCGCTCAAGCTAGGGTTGAGTTGTGGGTCTTGCCGACATGCCCACAGCCTTACTACCTTCTCCACTGCAGACTGTTCTCCAACCCAAACTCTTTTGAGTTGGAGCTGATGCCAACCATTCTTCCCACAATGCTACCTGATGGGTTACTGGACCCCTCAAGTTTTTCATGTGTGCGAATGTATGGTGTTCATGTGTGTGTGGGAGCTTGTGTACACACACACATGTACACATAAAGACCTAAAGTTGGTGGCAGGAATCACCCTCTGTCACTCTTCCACCTTATCCACTGAGGTAGTGTCTGACTCTCAGTCACACCCAGAGCTCAGACAGGACTAGTCATCTTGCTAGCCAGCTTGCTCTGGGGACCTTCTTGTCTCCCTCTAAGGCAGAATTCCAGGTGGGCCTCCATGTGCACCTGGAATTTGCATGGCTTTAAGAGATGTGATCTCTGGTCCTCACACTTGCAAGGCAAACACTTTTTAAGCTGCTGAGCTGTCTTCCAGCAACCCAGTCCAAACCAGCAGAGCTTTCACCGACACTCTCTTTATAGTGCCACTGGCATCCCTGCTCCTTTATACTCGTTTCCCAGTGACCTCCACGTCAACCTTGATCCTCCTCTTCCTCTCATCCAGCTATCACTAAATTCCATTAGACAAAACCCTCACTTTCCCCTCCACTCACAGATCGCACTGCCTCTTCTCAGGCCAGGCACTCAGCAAGCCACTGGCTTCCTTGTATCTTCCAGCTTGGTCTCAGTCTTTCCCCAGTAGTGGCATTTCCCATATAAAAAGCCTTGCACTTTGGCATAGATGGGTAGATCTTGGTCCTCAAATACCCAGTTCCCAGAGGGCAGGTCTTCCCAGTTCCTGCTACTGGGATCTGATGCATTGTTGAATATGTAAGAAGTAGCCAGTGAGGGTCTTCAAATAGCAGTAGGGCTCAGATTGTATTAATTCTATGTACCTTTAAATATTTACACTTGGTTTTGCTCAAGGCTGAGAAGCCATCTTTAAATATTTGAAGGGTAGTCATGCATGGTGGTGCATATCTATAATCCCAGCACTTGGGAGATGAAGGCAGGATTATCAGAAGTTCAAAGCCAGGCCAGGCTACACACAAAGTTCGAGGCCAGCATGAACTATAACACTCAAAACATTAAAAATCAGAATAGTGCTCTTATATGAAGGACATATTTGACTCATCTGGATTTAACCAAAAGTCTCACAAAATAATTAAGAGCCAGAAAGGTGAACATAACCACTCATAGGCCCCCCCTGGCCATTCCTACCAAAGCTTGGCTTTCTAGGAACCCAGACAAAGGAAAAGAAAGTGGCCCAAACCAACATGTAACACAAGGCCAAGGATCATTTGTAGATTTGAATCTTCATGAGGCAGGCAGTGGCAATACAACAGACTCAGAAATACAGTATTGGCTGTGCTTAGGCTTGGAGCTGGCTTTATAATCTCCCTGCTCCATTTGTGAAGCTATGCTCTCAAATCTCTAGTTAGTAAGTAGACCTGAACTTGAATCCTGCTTCTGGGACCTACCTGAGGCTTGCTTTTAGAGAAACAGTTAACCTATTGAAAGTTATTTTTATCACTTTATGTGTATGGGTGTTTTACCTGCATATATATGCATGCCTGTGGGTGCCTAGTGCCCTGGGAAGGCAGAGGAGGGTGCTGGATCCCCCAGAACTGGGACTGAAAGATGGTTGTAGGTGCTGAGAATTAAAGCTGGGTCACGTGGAGGAGCAGCCGTGCTCTTAACTGCTAAGCTATCTCTCTAGTCTCCTCCAATGTTATTTACCTTTTCAATGATCTGGACGTGTGTTTGTGTGAGGGCATGCGCACATGAGTGTGGGTACATGTGTTTATGTGAGGGCATGTGCACATGAGTGTGGGTACGTGTGTTTATGTGAGGGCATGTGCACGAGTGTGTGTACGTGTGTTTATGTGAGGGCATGTGCACATGAGTGTGTGTACGTGTGTTTATGTGAGGGCATGTGCATATGAGTGTGGGTACGTGTGTTTGTGTGAGGGCATGTGCACATGAGTG
>JANHMN010000009.1:21297695-21340195 GCA_030674055.1 Rhabdomys pumilio
AAGAGTGTTCTTAACCTAGACAATGAAAGTCTGATTGTTATTCAAATATACTTTGTATTATATAATCTAAATTTTTATTTCTCCCAAATTATCTTCCTAACAGCCAGGAGAACCCAGACTGAAGGCAGAAAACAAGCCCTGGAAGCAGCCTAGCTCATCTGACACTAGCTGGCTCAAGAGGACCAAAATGCACCTTTAGCAATAGTATAAGTTGGTGAGATGGAGAGGACCAGACGGGGCTTGACAGTCAACCCTCCATGGGAAAAAGTTTAAGTCCCTGGTATCTTAACAGTCTGTTTATAAAATACAACATCTGTTCTAAAAAAGGCCAACCATCGACAAACACGCTCTGTGTGCCCGCCAGGAGCAAGGGTTAATATGCTGATCTCGTTCTGTTCAACAATTGCAGATTAAGAACGTGCCTGTAAAACCACAGTGTGGATTAACAGACTCGGCTGCAGAGCTCATGTTTTCTAATATGACAGACGGAAATGACACCTGTTCTTAGGGGAGACGGCTTTAAATGTCACTTGATGGGAGCAGTGTAGTTCAAAATATTAGACACCCAAGAGAAATAAGAAGTGATTGCTTTTCCTACAACAATATCCTTTCAGAATCAAATGAGCCCCTGAAGGTTACCTATGTGTTAACCTGTATCCCTGTTTTCCATTTTGTCAGCACTAGAGCTCAAACCCAGTGTGAGTGAAGTGCTCTATCACTGAGCTACGCCCGGACTTCTAACTTTTCTCTAGTTCAGGAAGCTCCCCCCACACTCCCATTAGTCTCTTCCTATCACAACCTAGTCTGTAGGATGAGAAAGGGAGAGCCCCTGCACCCCACCTTACATGGGGTCAAAGTTCTCCGCAGTCATCACGGAACTTCAGTTTCTGGCCCCCTGTAAGCCTCCAATTGAACCCAAGCAAACAGGAAACAAGCATAGCTCAGTGCTCCTCCTGACTCAAGGCTATGGCTAGGAAGAATGTGGCGGAGTTCTGGCAGGCCGGAATGTGAGTGAATGTGGGCATTCAGAAGGCACGCACCCTCAGTGAACATGGCTTACTTCCTTGAGGGTATTTTCCAAAACCTTCTAATGTCTAGCTTTGATTTTACAGTTGATCAATAAAGGCCTCACATTAGCCTTGGCTTTAGAGTAAAAGGAAAAGGCACACAATAAACGTTGTAAAATCAGATGACTAGCTTCTTATAGTTCTGCCATCTAGGTCCACGATGCTCCCTGCATACCTACACAACTGCAAGCCAGGAGCCAAGTACAGCGGTGCACACCTGCAACCCCAGCGCTTGGGAGGTGCAGGCATGAAGACCAGGAGTTCAAATCAGCCTTACAAACAGACGGGAGTTGAAACCAGACTGTGCTCCACGAGACTCTGTCGCAAAACCCAAAACCCAACAGAAAGCACCTGCCAGTCAGGACTCTAAAACAGACGAGTGCTGAGGTGCCCCCAGTGCCCAGGAAGCAGGACAAGATCTCCCTGGGAGAACGAGCTGAAACCTTCCGCCTCCAAGCATTTGCACAGAAAGTTTTCAGTGAAATATGGCGAATCCACAGTCAAAACTTAACAAGCAGGCAGGACAGGCAGCTAAGCAGGTAAAGGCGCCTGTCACTAAGCCTGACAACCTGAGTTTGATCCCTCTGACCCGCATGATGGAAGGAGAGAACAGACTTCTGCACGTTGTCTTACCGCCTTCCATGTGAGTCACCATGTGTGTATGCCATGGTGTGTACACCCATTCCTAGCATGTAAATGTAATGTAAAAACTCCTGACAAGCACACTGAGAAGTCAAGCACTGATGTGAGCAGGAACAGACATGAGAATCAAAGCCGCTAACCCTGAAACATGCTCACCTGTATGTGACTGTTCAATGACGCAGACATGCCTACACTTCATCTATAGCAGGATGTCAGTGTCTCTCACTGCCTTGCCTGCTGTCTTCTGGACATACAGAGGTGTACAAGTGGCCTTCTGAGGTGTTCCTCATGGATGTGACCATCCACTCTCCCTGATCCACATTCTGCTTCTTTTTAACATGTGTGCACGCGTGCATGTGTGTGTGTATGTGTGTGTATGTGTATGAAGACATGTATGCATGTGAGTAGCAGTCATAGGCCAACTCTGAATGTTGATCAGGGGCTGGTTACTCTTTTCCTGTGAAACAGAGTCTCTCATTAGAACTCAAGGCTCAGTGACTGTGGTAGTCTGTCTAGCTGGGGAACCTCCAGTCTTTCCTCTCCAGCATTGAGATTACAAATGTGCCCACCACACCTACACCCACTTTTATGTGAGTTTTGGGGACTAAACTCAGGTCCTTACGGTTGTATGACAGCACCATCTCCAAAGCCCCTAGTTGTCTATACAACTATTGTTAAAAGTCTTTACACATAACCTAGAAACAGTGGCCAAGTCACAAAACCAGGGCAGTTACATAACATGAAGACAGAACCTCAAGTAGGCACATGAAGTATTAATTTTTTTCTTCTGGGTCCACCCTATCAGATTTAGTCTATAAATGTCCTTAAGGCCTCTAGGTGCTAATTTAATAAGACCAGCCTGTTCCTGTGGGAAATCAGCATCTCCAGTCTACAGAGGCACTGCCAATAACAGATCCCAACTTGGATATAAGAAATGGAGTGAGAGGAAAATGACTGACCAGAGCTGTCACACTGAGATGAATGTCTCTCAGACCTTAATATAGAAATATGGGGAGAGGCTGTGTGGCTAAAACAGTCGGTGGCCAGGGCTCCAAGAGAAGACCTTGAGAAAGAAGAAGGCAAGCACAGGCACAGGGCCATGAAAATGCTGAGTTCCCAGGAAGCCCAGAAGGAAACCAGTCAACACAAGGCTCCCCGTCGCATGCTCCAGCAGCAGTGTTGCTGTGACTCACACTGGCCAGGCGTGTGGATGGCAGAACTGAAGAGGCACTCTTTTCCGGTCAGTTCACACTGCCATGTGAACTGCTCAGCCCTAAACAGGACAACTACATCAAGCTTCTGCGGTTCACTAGAGGCAGGGGGACAGGAGCAGAAAGAATGTACAGGTCAGAGGAGGTCAAGGGGTGCTCTGAAACACTGCCTCCCAGACAGGATATGCACACCACAGTGATGGCCTCATGGATGGCTGTGGTTACCTGTACAAGACACTTATAAGATCAAGTCAGTCAACTTCCCATCCTGGGGGGTGCAGGAGGTCATGAGGTCACCTGGTGACACAAGGAGCTACTAGCAGTTGCTGGTTGCTAGGGGGAGAGAATCACATTCTTTATTGTGTAGCCATTAGTAAGTTCTGCTACAGTAAATAGTCCTCACCTGGGCTTATCCAAATAGCCTTAATTAAACTCAGTGGGAGGAAGACACGCACATACATGCGCGCACATACACAAACATACACATACACAGTACCACCAGCAGCAGCAGCAGCAGCAGCAGCAGCAGCAGCAGCAGCAGCAGCAGCAGCAGCAGCAGCAGCAGCAAAACACAAAAGATACAAAAGTAGGAGAATTTGTTGGGAAGAAGGGTTCAGTAGGAATGGAAGGGGGAAGAGATGGTAATTGGGGTGAAAATGACCAAGATATGTTATAGACATGTATATATTGTCAAAAATTTATATGAGAATGGGGCTGGAGAGATGGCTCAGTGGTTAAGAGAAATGACTGGGGGAGGGGGTACACATCCAGAGCCATCCACCATCCGCCATGCCAATAAACCCAAGGACTTCCTCGTGTCGTGCCATGAGGAACCGTGGAGAGGCCTTTTGGTGAGCAGCCGGGCCTAACCTCTGGCTGGAGGAACTCAGAGCGTTCGTTCCCAGTCAACTACCCACAGCCTGGCATGAGGAACCCTGTGGTTCCCCAGCCATATTTTTTTTTCCTACAACTGGCGCACCAACGTGGACCACGAACATCCATGAGTCTACAAGAACCATCCTGGCTGAGTCTGCTAAACAGGTATACTTCCCGTGAGGCTTAAAACCAGAGATTTCCCTTCTCAGCACGTGCCCACGCGTGTTCCCTACCTCCATCCTGCTGGCGTCCAAAGACCCCAAGATGGTGACCAATCTCAGTACATGGACCTGTCACCATGCGCTCCCACAGTCTTTGTCCTGGTGCATGCCCACCCAGATGGCTGGGGCCCAGAACGGAGATTCTCACTGGGAGCTCTGCGCTTGCCTCTCCTACCCTGAGACATCCACCCCTGACAAGAGACGGCTCGACCAACATGGGACTCGATCACCCATACAACCAAGCAAGTACAGTAACCTTTCTTCTGTGGGGTGCTGCCAAAGCCTCTTTCTTCTCCCCTCCCCCTCATTTCTCTCTGCTGTGGGCTAGTTGGTCGCTCTCCCACATGCCCCCTCATCTCAGTCCTTCCGAGGCCTCTTGGCAGTCTGAGAGCCCGAAGGCTTGAGACCAGTCAGTCTCTGGTCACCTCCAGGGATCACCAATCCAAGAGTTCTACACCCCACGAAACTTTAGACTAAGTGAAAACTTCCCCCTGTACCTGCTGGTGCGGTGTGGAACCAACTAAGTTAAAGATCTCACACTGGCCGGGCAGTGGTGGCACACACCTTTAATCCCAGCACTTGGGAGGCAGAGGCAGGCGGATTTCTGAGTCCGAGGCCAGCCTGGTCTACAGAGTGAGTTCCAGGACAGCCAGGGCTACACAAAGAAACCCTGTCTCCAAAAAACCAAAAAAAAAAAAAAAAAAAAACTCCCACACTGCTGCTTCTGCCATGCTGAGCCACAGTTCCAGTCAACTGAGCTGTGACAAACCCACGGACCCACAAGAAAACACAGACTCACGCCCATGCACGAGCCTACATTGTTCCCAACAGGTGGTAGAGGACATGGGAAGAGCCAGCTCCAAGAGTGCCCCCCTTCCTTCCACCCCCCTCCCCCACTGGTGCTTGCTCCCAAGTAGCTACACACCCTTTGCAGACATCCCTCTGCCTGCTGGGGTGCTGCTTCCCTGTCGTGATTATCCTATAGGTGCTCCCACAAATCCAGCAGAGTCAACGCCATCTTCTGGAACCTGCCTGTGACACAGCCTTCTTCCAGCCTCCTCTTCTGACTGAAGACCCCAGAGATGCATGTTGAGACTCAGACATGCATGTTGAGGTTCAGAGACACACGCTGAAGACTCCAGGAACACATGCCAGACCCAGAGACACTCACTACAGAAGACAGATCCAGACCTTCCAGCTACAGATGAACTCTCTTGCCAAAGTCACATAGCTAAAGTTACATGTTAGTGAGGAAAACATAATGTCTATTTAGATTAATCAGATGTTATTACCCTCAAATCAGATGTTATTACCACACGTGTTCAATTGTTTCAATGATCCCTTGCCTTCCTAACCCCCACTCCCAGCTTCCCTTACCCTTTGGCTTAATTGTGCCACACCCTTTGGCTTAATTGTGCCACACCCTATGGCCTTCATAATGTTTTCTTTTAACTCCCTCATCCAAAATTTTCACTAAAAGAGAGTGAGATTTGGACCATAAAGAGAAGGTTTGGTCTCCCCGGTAGAGTAGTGGGTCTGAGATAGCCGGGGACCCAACAGGACATTGCCTGTCAGGGATGGCATATATCTCCCCGTGCTCCCGAATTCCAGACTATACCATGTGGTCCACATCTCTCATTAACACAGAGTTACCCCTCCTTTTATGAAAGAAAAGAGAGTGGGATGTCGAGCCTGACAAGAGGTCTAATCTCCATTCCACCTTCACTCTTTAGTCATGTACACAGGTGGGCATGATAAACAGGCCCCAGGCCCTAGAGAAATCTACATACTAATAAGGTACCTGAAGGCCAGAGGGTGGAGCCAATTAAGCATTCCTCCCAAGCCCTTCCTCCTTTTCCCCTCCTTATTTAACTCAGGTCCGCCCTGGGTTTTGGGGGCACACATCCAGATCCATCCACCATCTGCCATGCCATTAAACCGGTTTTGGAAACCAAAAAAAAAAAAAAAAAAAAAAGAAAAAGACTGCTCTTCTGGAGGTCCTGAGTTCAAATCCCAGCAACCATATGATGGCTCACAACCATCTGTAATGAGATCTGATGCCCTCTTATAAGGGTGTCTAAAGACAGCTACAGTATACTTACTTATAATAAATGGATAACCCTTTAAAAAAATCAGCTCTTTAAAAAATATGAGAATGATGTGTTTTATTAAAATAAAATATAAAGCAAAAATCATCGTGTGTGTGTGTGGGGGGGGGTGTAGCATCTGCAAACCTATGCTGAGCATCTGAGTTTTCCAGAGGGAGGGTTCTTTCCTCTGTAGTTTTGCACGTGTGCCCTTGGACCAACCCCAGGTCTAATTATCTGCTGAGACAAAGGTGCTCTCAAACCAGGTGCCAGAGTGCAGTCTTCAAAAGGTCATGGGTAGTGGGGCCTTCCAGAACCAGTTAGGAGAAAAATGCCTTCTATAAATAAGACTCTTGAGGACATAAACATATCTCCCATGGAAATAATATGACAAGGGGGATGGCACCCGGGCTGGGAGGCTGTGTTTTACCTCAGAACTGTTATTTAGACCTTTTGTGTGTGCGTGCGCACACATGTATGGAGACTGGGAGACAACCTGTGGGAGCCAGTTTTCTCCTTCCCCCATGATCCTGACTTCGGAGCTAGTGCCTTTATTGGATGAGCTATCTCTTTGGCCTAAAATGCTATATTTTAAAAAGAGCTATTTTAAAATGTCATAATGTGTTCTATGGTGACATGAAAAGTCACTGGATTTCCCCAGAAGAAATGTCTATAGCTTCCACGGGCCAACAAGATGGCTCACGGGTAAAATGCCCTTGCCATTCAAGCCCAAGCTGAGTTTGATCCCCATTTACTCCCTCCTGTGTGCTCGTTGTGTGTATGGGTGCAAAGGGAGTGCATACCATGGCTTACTAAAGGAGGAAAAAGAAAATCAACTCCACAAAGTTGTCCTCTGACTTTACACGTAGAACATGCATGTGTGCCTACCATCACACACACATACACACACACACACTGACGACAACAACAACATTGGTGGTGATGAGGATAAAACTTCTGTGCCCAGAAGGCTTGTGCTGTGTGAGCCATACCCACCACCCTCATCCTTTCCAATACAGTGCGAAGGCAGCTGGTGGAGGTGCGCATAACTGAGGAGACACGTGGTCATTGCAGGCTCGGAAGGAGTACGGATGCACGTACATTTCCGTCCCCATCCTCCACGTGACCCTCCAGCTGGCTGTAAGGGCGGGCAGTCCTGCATGTGAACCAGGAATGTACTAGAGCCTCACAGGAACGTAGAAATGACTAAGCCTCCACAACCTGCACTTTCTTCATCTGCAAATGTATATAACATTAAATACTTATTTCCCCAGCACCAACAACTGCAGTACTTGGTTAGTGAGTTGCTCAGCTGAACAACAGAATGTGGTCCACTTTGACAGCAGCACACAAGGACAAATACGTATGAAGAGGGAGGGAGGCAGAAGGTCTTAAGCAGGAAGACAGTTTGGAAGAATCGAGATGCTCACTGAGTAAAGGCACTTGCCACTATGCCCAACATGAATTCAACCCTGGACCCACATGGTGGGAGGAGAGAACCAAGTCTAGACAGTTGTCTTTGATCTTCACAAATAAGCCATGGCATGCACTCTCCTTGCTCCCACACATACAAACACACATAAGTAAATAAAAGTGTAAAAAAGAGAAATAATGAAATAAACTCTTAAAAGTAAAAAAATGCTGGGCTGGGAAGATAGTTCAGCATTCCTACAGGTGGAAACAGAAGAACATTCTGGAAGTGAATGGGCCAGCAAGCCTAGATCTCAGCACAGCACAAGAGAGGCTTACTTAAAACGTAGAAGGTGAAGACAGACTGCTGACATCGTCACTAGACTTCCACATGTGCACTGAGCACACATCATGTACACACACACACACACACACACACACACACACACACACAAAAGTCATGAATTAAAAGTGTACAAAATATCTACACAAGAAGGCATGCAGATTCTGTTTCCAGAAGGCAGATCACCTACACTTTCAGATCTGCAGAATCCTCTAGAAGATCCATCAGGACCTCTCATAGATATATCAGCTGAGGCTGACTTAGTTGGCTAAGCACCAAGGTGGTAACTTAGCAGCAGCATTAGGGCTCTTCTGAGGACCCTGCTCATGCCCTGGCCTGGCTGCTTCTGAAGAGGCCCTGGGATTAGTGGAGTCAGAGTAAGTAGTTTTGAACAGTTAAGCTGTTATGTTGTCTGCAAATCACAGTAAGAGGCTCCTCTCTGTTAAAGCAGAGACTGAAATACTGGGCAAGTTAAGACATCAACAGTAAAAGGCTTGGTGAGGCCTTCCAGAACATTCTGAGAGTGTCCGGCAGGAACATGGAGATGGGGCTACTAAGCCCAGAGCCTCCGGATGCTCATGGATTACAACCACAAATGCTTTGTCATTCCCCCACTCCCCTACCTGCAGCCTTACAGGAACCATAGTAAATTGAGTTAGCTATCTCACAGACAGCTTTGAAACACATGGGTTACTCATCACAGCACACTGTCAGAAGAACCTGTGAACCTTAAAACTGAAAGCTGCGTCTGACATTTATTTTCTTATTTCTTCCTCACTTTTAGATCCCAAAGCCCAGCCCCTTTCTTTCAAGCACTTGTTCCATGCAATCTGTTCAATTTATTCCTTGTTTGCAAAAATCTTCTTTACATTTTACCCTGTGAAAGTGATTTGGTCCTTTCTCCTCACTAAAGAAAAAGGCATATAGGTAACAGTCCAGCTTGGGCTCTTCTTAAATGGCACTGATGGGGTCTCCCTGGAACAGTTTGTCTTCATCTCTGACTACAGTGGTGCTACTCCTGATAAAACTGATAACAGCAATGCCAACCTTAGAGGACACCAGAGCCCAGTTCCAAGCCAACCTATGGTGCTGAGACAAGAAGACAAAGAACCAAGGGGTATGTGAGCCTGTGTTGAGAGTCAAGGTCATAGGCCCTTCCTTGTAGCATCCAACACAGGGCTAAACCTTTCAACACCATGTTAACCAGCTGCTGTGCAACTCCACAGAGGCGTGACTTCGTCATCACATGCAGCAATAAAGTCAATTGACCCACAAGTGGGGTCCAGGTTAAACGAAACCAGTCTTTGGCTGGAGGCAACAACAAGACAGTCAGGAGCAAACACAGCAACAGCAAGGTTTCCTGATGGAACCTGAAGCAAACAAAGATAAGAAAGCAAAGCTCTGTTTGTATTTTCAATTAGACAGAAAACACAAAAGCAGAGCAAAGCTTAAGTGTCACAGTGAAACAAAGATGTTATTTGACAACAATAGTAGGGTAAGTGGAAACAAATGCAAAAGCCAGGACAGACCCATACAGACCCATACAGCAGAAGCAGTGAAATCTAGTTAAAGTAGTAATCACAATACAGGATTCAGTGGAGGGCCAGTAAACTGGCTCAGGCGGTAAAGATGCCTGTAGCCAAGCTTGACAACCTATGCTCAATTCCTGGGATCCACAGGATGGGAGGAGAGGACCAAGTCCCACATGTCGTTTTCAGCCTTTGGCCTCCAGAGGCATGCCCCATGCTAACAAGCAGGCATATATACACATAGACACGCATACGTGCATGCACACACACAAACATACATGCAGACACACATGCATACATATACACAAACATACACAGAAACACAGACACATGCACACGCATAAATATATACACACAGACATACACACAAATATGCATATCTACACACAGAAACTGACACACAAATACTTTTATATACATGCAGAGTGGAAACTATCTAGTTCTTCCTGTTGAAAAGCTCAGACTAAAGCTCATTACAAGCAGTCTAGGACTGCAACAGACTTACAGCCTTCTCCACAGCAGTGGGGAAGCTACTCAGAATGACTGACAGGAGACCAGGACACTTCTGGGCAGTGATTTTCATTCCCCTTTCACAATTGTGAATTGTAATCTTTTGAGTTTACTGTATATTTACAGTAGGCCAAATGTCTCTTGGTTCAATCTCTGATGACAAGCCAGTGTCCCCCTTTCTAGGTGATACACGGAAAGACAAGAGCTTTTGGAGTCCATGGAGAGAGAAACCCATGTTTAGAAGCATACACCTGGCTGACGGGGAAATGAGGAAACCCGCCCTGCTCTGAAGGTCCATGCCTTGGAGATCTCGCTCAAGGTGCAGAGGGCACAGTGGAACTACTCCGTCCTCAAGGTATCTGAGGCAAAACAAGCAGAGCTAACGGCTCTGGTCAGAGCACAGCTGAGGAAGGAGGGATGAGCAAACAGACCCTTCTGATGTCAGTTCTAATTGCAAACTAGACCCAGTCTAGAATCACCCTGGCTCAGTGAGGATCTGTCTAGATCAGGTTAGCCTGTGGGCACGACTGTGAGAGATTTTGTTGTTGAGTTGAATGGGGAAAGTACACAGGCAACAAACATTTCATGGGCTGGGGCCCTGGGCAGAGGAACAGGAGGGGGAGCCCAACACTTGCATGCTTGCATTAATCGACTGTTCTCTGCTCTCACTGTGCTGCCACCAGCTGCTTCACACCCCTCCTGACTCCACCTCCCAGTAATGATGGACTACAAACCGGAACTGTGAGCCAAAGAAGCCCTTTACCCCGGAAGTCGCTTTCATGGGGCATTTTATCACAGCAACAGGAAATGAAAAAACCAGGAGAGCCTTGTAAATCATCTCTCTCCCAGGCCAAGGTGCAGCCACACCAGACTCAGTTATGTACAAAATGATTCATTCCTGGGCTGGCCAGTTGGCTCAGTAGGGGAAGGTGCTTGCTCTGGAGGATGGCCTGACTGAGTTCAACCCTGGAACCCACATAAAGGTGGAAGGAGAAAATCTATTCCATAAAGTTGTTTTCTGACCTCGACATGTATGCCCCCCAAACATAACAATAATAATAATGAATAAAAATTAAAGCTATTTAAAAAATGGTCATCACCCCATGTCTGAAATATTTAAGGTGCCCTGGCCTCCACTTAGGATGGGAGAAAAAGTAACACTGAAATATGACTGAGGCTTTTGTTCATTCTAGACACTTTTAATAATAAAATGTCCAGCAAAAACTTCTGCGTTGGGCTTGGCTGAGTTATGGAGTTTATCTCCTAAAAGGCAAAAAAGCCCCATAGCTCAGCCCATTTTCCAAACCAAGCTTGAGTTATAAGCAGCCTAACAGGGCAGGAAAGATGACTGCCTGGAGTTGCAGATGGTGACATATTAGATGTGACCGCTATTTCAAGACAGCCTTTTCCCTTAATATTTATAGAAAAAAAATGGGCACCTTGGAATCAAACGAGTTTAACTCATGGGCAAGCATAGATGGCTGTGCACGGGTAAGCCTGATGCCGGTGTTTCTGACAACTGTGGCTGATGAATTCCCACTAGACTCCGTGATTACAGGGGAAGGGTTGGGAAGCAGAGGACAAAGCTGTGGGTGTGTCCTGAGGCACAGATGCTAGCGGGCAGTAACGTACCTTCTCTGCATACTCAGACACAATCTGCTTGATCTCGGCAGAGCAGAGACCCACGATCTGGCCCACGGAGCTTGCGGTGAGACGGCTCTGCAATCACATGAGGTATATTCTCAGGGACATGTGCCCATCACAGAACTGAGTGTAAATACAAAATCACCGCACTGCCCCAGGAAAGTCACTTGGCTTTGAGCTCTGACTCACCCTAGAGGCTCAGGACAGGTGTCAGAGGCGCCCTGTCACCCCGCCTCCCCTATCTCCAGAGTCACTCTGCTGGCTGTGTTAGCTTCCTTGGCCCCGGGAACTAACACTCTCTCTCAAGTCATTTAGTCTCTATGGTAACTTCCCCTCTGGCCTTGGACCTTGGTTGTCCTTTCTAACTTCCCCTCAGGCACTGGTTACCTCTATTAGCTTTCCTTCAGGCCCAGGGTACCCCCCTAGGATTTCTTCATCTCCACCCTCAAGTCCAGTCCTTTGGGGTCCTGAGGCTCACAGATGAGAAACAGAAAGGAACCAGAGGCCCCAAACTATCTCTTTATTCCCACAGGTCTTTCCCAGTATTGAAAGACATGATCACATCCAAGGACATAGGTAATCCTTCTGGGCAGGCCTTAGCCTGTGAGAGGGCTCCCTGGCAATTTAGGACTTTATCTCCTAGACAGCTGGGCTTCAGAAGACAGGGGTTCCCATGGTTATAGAGAAGCAGGACTGACCTTCGGACTCCCACAGAGGTCAGCACATTACCCCTGCAGGAACATACTGCCCCAACAGCTTCCTTAAACTCTCCCTCTTGGAAGGCCCTGATAATAGTGCTAGGCATTATAATAAGCTTCCTGCTGAAGACAGAGGGCTCTGAAGACAGTGTTCCCCTGCCTCAGGCCCCTAGAACAGACTGGGGTGGGGCCAAGTCTCTGTCTCTGCATCCCCTGCACACCCCTTCCCTGCTAGCCCTCACCTCCTCGTTTGCCATGGCGGTCATCTTGGTCATCAGTGACTGAACACGTTGCTGAAAGAGGAAGAGAACAGCGATGAGCAGTCCTGACGACAGTGAGACTGAAGCAAGCACCTGCCTAGGTCTCTGTGGTGAGACCTCAGAGCTGCTGCTTTAATGAGGGTTAATGGCCAGCCTCATAACACTTCAAAAAAAGGGAACTGTGAGTAGAAACCAGCTTGTGAGAGCTGTGGGTGAGAGCTAACTCTCCCCTCAGATGACACAAACGCGAACCTCCGAGGGCCACCACATGCCCCACACCTCTTCCGCTGCTTGAAGCTCATCTTCTTCATGAACATCCAGTTTCTCTGCAGCTGACAGCCCTGCAGCAAGCGCTGTTTTCTTGTCCTCAGCCTAGAAGGGAAGATGAGAAAACAGCTGAGCATCAGAATTGGAGACTCAGCAAAAATAAGTCAAGCTTACAGAGGGGTAGCTTGTGAAAGAAAACATATCTGGGGGCCAACCGAAAGAGAACAGATAATCTAGGGGCTCCAGGCCAAGTTCCAGCTTCTGAGGCAGGCCAGTCAGGGTTGGTGAGGCCTGTCTGACACAGCACCTCATCTATCAGCTGGACTTCAATCGTCCTTGCTCTGTAGCTCTGAGACGATTCTGCTCCTGGCCTGCAGAGGCCGAAGGTTAGAGATACCAAGACAGATAAGCAGGGGATAGAGGCGGCTGGGACACTCCCAGGACCCCTGCCTGCCCAGGGCCCTGTGCTTGACCAGCAGCAGCCGTCACCCTGTGGTGCTGCTGCCACCTCCCAGTCTGGGTACACCTTACCTTCTCTGTTTTGCTCTGGCGACTAAATCCATATCTCCTGTAAGCCATGACAAAAAAAATTTAATTACTATTCACAAATCTCAATAAATTCCAACAAGTGCATTTTTTATTGACTCCTCTGTGTGTATGTATGTGTGTGTGTGTGTGTCTGTCTGTCTGTCTGTCTGTCTGTGTGTATTTGTGTGTGTATATTTGTGTGTGTGCATGAGTACAGAGGCTGGCAAACAAGACTGGATGTCTCCCTCAGTCACTTCCCAAATTGTTCTGAGACAATATCTCTCAATGAACTAGGAGCTCACCTATTTAGCTAGCCTGGCTGGCCAGCAAGCCCCAGGGATGCTCCTGCTTCTGCCTTGCAAGACTAGGATTACAGATGCCCACACCCCCTTGCGACTGGCTTTTACACAGTGCTGGGATGGGGTTCAGGCCCTCAGGCTTGCGTCGCAAGCACTCTACCATGTAGGCCTTCTCCTCAGATGGCTTTTCACAGAATATGAGAAGGATTGAGGATATTCAGTACTCAGAGAAAATATTCCATGTGCCTTCCCCAGAAACATAATCTATCAGATTCCAAATATGGCCAGTCACGGCATCTGCTGTTCAGACGCTACGCACGGGAACGCTAAGACAGTGCAGAGTGTCCTTCAAGGGCACTTATTACTCTTCGGACCAGGAATTGCACCTCAAAACCACTCTGCAAGCTAAAAACCTTGCAAACATCTGTGCAAGCAGACAATTTACTTAAGGCCAATGCAGACTTTAATATTGTTTTAAGCCACGCCCATATTTTATTTTCACACTTAATGTCAGTCATGTGAACTCACTTTATGAGAGCTTAAATTTAAAGGTGCGCAATGCATTTCAGCTTCAGTTAGTTTATTTTCTGGCTTAAAACAAAAACTATGCTTATTTTTTCTAAAGCAAATACAATAACACACAAAAAAGACTCAACCCCAAACAAAAGACGTAATGTGAACAACCAGCCTCAAAGATCTTAGTTTGGAATAAAGTTGCATGCAAGCATTTAAGAAAGAAACAAATTAAGGTTTTGCTCTGCCCTGCTCAGGACGCACCTTGCCCGTGGGATCAGTGAGTGGCTCTCACTGGTCTAGGGTCTGCAGCTTCACCCCTTCCTGCTCTTCCACCGTGCCCACCCAATCTCTCTTTAGCAAGATGCACTGCTGGCTCCTAAGCCAGCTCCCTCCTCCAAGGCCCTGCTCCACCTCTTACGAGCAGCTCTTGCTCCATCTACTGTCTACCTAGAGCCTTACAGGCTGACCAGTTCTCTCCCTTCATCTGCCTCTCTGCTCTAACACACGTCTCCAAAGCTTCCACTTGTCCACGTGCACACATACAGAGCCAAGACCTGTCCCTCTGTCGCCCACACACGGCCCCACTATGTCAGTCATGGCCAATCTGTATGCTTCTGGTGGCTGCTGCTGCTGCTGCTGCTACTGCTGCTGCTGCTACAGTTTCAGTTTCTAATGTTCACTGAATGAAAAAAATACAAGTGAAAGAAAATGCAGAAAGTAAGATGTCATAAGCCTTGTCTAACTTTGCAATAGAACTGGGAAACACCAAAACAGACATTGCTGGGCAGTGGGCCAAAGTGTAAAAAATTCAACCTAAGGCTAAAGTTTGAGTGTCCACACAATCCTGAAAGGCCTTCATGGCAGCTCTGTGGATGAGTCAGTATTGCTGAATGAACAGGAAAAGCCACATCAGAGTTAACATTTTACAAGGTAGACCTGGAAGTTCGAGACTGTCAAGGGCTGGAATGTTGATAATTCAGAGCCAGACTACTTTGGTGATATCCTTAACCCCCTCAATAGTCATTCACTGCCCACCTCTAACCTGATGCAAGCTGCTGAAATGAATTTAGCATTACTACCCACTCCCACTAACCCGACAGCTAAGACTATCACCAGACAGCAGCACCCCTGCCACAGCCCATCTCCTTGGTTTGTTAACGCATCTGCCTGATGTAGTTAAAAAAAAAAAGGCCTTTGTTCTGTAGTTTCAGGAAACCATTTCCATGTGGGAATATGATATTTTGGGCAACCTAAATTTATGTTCCAGGGCCTTAGTAACTTGTGTTTGATTCAAGAATAAAATACTTATTTTTTTTCCCACTAACCAAAAGGGTAAGAGTCATGAGATGACTGACATCCAAGGCCTCTGGCTGTGACTACTCTAAGTGTGCTGTAACCCTGGGCCCACCTAACACTTCCACCAGTGTATATGAAAAGTGTCTGGATTTAAGATATGAAACTGCTCCCACTCTGAAACCGGATTTGGGGTGACTTAAGTCTGCAGTTGCAGGTCAGAATCTGGAGTCTGGGTGATTGAATCCCATGATTCAGTTCCTCCCCGGTGCAGACCAAGGCCACACTACACTCTCATCACAGTCCTTTCTCATTTGTGAGTGCGTGTGAGTGTGTGAGTACATGTACATATGTGACCACCTCATTTTTAAGACAGGGTCTTGGATTGGCCTGGAGCTCACCCGTTAGACTAGGCTGGCTGCAGTGAGCCCTAGGGACTGAAATTCAGTCCCCAGGTTGGTAAAGCAAGGACTTTTACCAAATGGGCTACCTCTCCAGGCCTTTGTTAACAATTTTTAACAAGGGGCCATGCACTTAAATTTTGTAAAATCCCTGTCTCTTCTCAAAATAATGCCCCTGGTATGAATGGTCTCTAAACTGGAAAACCATATTCAATTCTCAGCAGCAGAAGATGAGCTGGGAGAAGGACCATCACACATAACTTAAGACCAGAACAAACTCAGTGGCTTTTGAAACACACTAGTTTCATTTGTGGGAAAGAGACAACATCAGAGAATCACCTCAAAACAAGCAAATAGACAAAGCCAAATAACATCTCACCACGAGAGGCAGGTGGGATGGCTCAGTGGGTAGAGGTGCTTGTCATGCAAGCTTGAAGACCTGAGTTCCATCCCTAGAGCCCACATGGAGGAGAGAACTGATCCCTTTAAGTTGTCTGACTTCTACACCAACAGTCCATGGCTTGCACACAACTCTCATCTCTGTCTGTCTGTCTGTCTGTCTGTCTCCCTCTCTCCCATTCTCCCTCCCTCTCTCTCTCTCTTCCCCCACACTAATGTACTGCCTTTCCTTGAAAAGCTAGAACAGCTAAGGCTAATTTCCTCTGTTTACCACTGTTTCCCAGAGGAAGGCGCCATGAGACACACAGGGAGATGCTACTGAGAGAGAGTTAGCGTCGGCCACACAACAAGGTTCGGAACACTATTCCCACACAAGGGCAAGAAGCACAAGGCACATACTCACATCAAAGGATCAGTCACCCTGGGTAGACAACGCAGGGCATGGGCAAGGTTACTATCCAGTGTTGACCAAGGGAAGTCTGTCCTTGCATGTTTTTAAAGAAGTGAGGCTATAAAGTAAAACTTTCTCTTCAGGACAAATAATTTTAACAAGAACTAAGGCTTACTATTAAGGCCTTCACTCTTCAGATCGACATTTGCCCTGAAGGATGACTGCAGGGCACAGTGAGCTGGTGTACGTGCTCTGTGGACTGGCTGTGTAAAAAGAGGGTCAGAGGATGCACTCCAGCCCTGGCCTCTGCACCAACTCCCCAAGGTCAGAGTCCATGCACAGAAGCACCCACTTCCAAGGAACTACAAAGGTGGGCACAGAGCCGCAACCTGGAAGTCACAGCTGCAGACCATGGACTCAATCAGGCAGGAGCTAGCTAGCTTTCTTTCCTTTTTTTTTTTTTTAACCTCTTTTTTTTTTTTCTTTTTTGAAACATCTCACCAGGTAGCCTTGGCCAGCCTGGAGCTCTCACTCTGTAGACCAGGCTGGCTTCAAACTCAGGGATCTACCTGCCTCTGCCATCTCGTCTCAGACTAACAGCATACCCCACCACTTCAGCAGCTGTCCAATTTTAATTAACAAGAAATTAATTGTTGGCTTGCTTTTCCTTCTGTCTGTCCTTCCTTTCTTCCTTCCTTCCTTCCTTCCTTCCTTCCTTCCTTCCTTCCTTCCTTCCTTCCTTCTGTTCTTTGTATTGCTCTCTCTGTCTGTCTCTGTCTGTCTGTCTGTCTGTCTGTCTGTCTCTCTCTCTCTCTCTCTCTCTGTCTCTCATTTTCTTTCTTCCTTTTAGGAATACAGACAATTTATTAGGAAAGGAAAAGCACCCCTGAGAATGGGAGAGGGCTAGTAAGCTCAAAAAGCCTGTATTTAGATAAAGATATATTCTATAAATCTGTCTGTCTGTCTGTCTGTCTGTCTGTCTGTCTATCCATCCATCCATCCTAAATATATTTCTATATATTCTTTTTTGTATGTATACAGGGAAGTGGAAGGCAGAGAACAACCCTCTTCCTCAAGACAGGGTCCACCTTGGTTTTTGTTTCGAGGCATGGTCTCCCAGTGACTTGGATCTTACTCAGTAGGATCAGTTTAGGCTTTCTGGCCAGAGAACCCCAGGATCTATCTCCCTGTCTCCACCTCCTCACTGAGATAATAAGTGTGTACCTCCACTCTGGGCTTTTTTATGTGGTGCTAGGGACTGGACCCAGTTCCTTGTGCTGTACGGCAAGCACTCTATGTGACCACTCCAGCCCCAGTGCTAGCCAGCACACCCACTCCATACCTGCCATATTCCAAAAGCGTGGAGTGGACTCGGGACTCCTCGTCCAGCAGCTCCTCTGCTCCCTGCTGCCGTCTGTATTTTCGCCGGGGCTTGTAAGCATCCTGAGGGGACAAGAAAGGCAAGGTGTAAAACATGAGAGGTCCCCTGGACTGTGGCTGGGTGCCTCCAGCCATTCTAGGGGAGCAGACCTTTACTACAGGATGGGGCACCCACCCAGTACCTCACATCAGGGGCAGCAGAATAGAGTCTAGGTGTGATAATTCTAATTTTCAACTTAAGGCAAGCTAGGATCACCTCGAAAGAGTCTAGATCAGGCTGGCCTGTGAACATGTCTGTGGGAATTATCCTGATTGCCTTAATCGATGTGAGAAGATTGAGTCTGAAAGTGGGTGGTACCATTCCCTGGGGATGGCGCTCGGACTGGAAGAGAGAAGAGAAAGCGGCTGTGCGCTATGCACTACCGTGTGTGCTCATTCTGCTCTTACTGTCATGTGAGCAGCTGCCCCAGTTCCTGACCTGAGTGCCCCACAGCCAAAGACTGGAGCCTGAAAGTTTAAGCCAAATAAACTCTTAATCTCATTTGCTTTTTTGTCAGCATAACAGACAGAAAACTAGAGCCCAAGGTTTAGGAAAGCTCAGATGCGAGGCCATGCTGGAGCTGCCATGCCGGAGCTGCCATGCCGGGGCTGCCATGCCGGGGTTGCCATGCTGGAGCTGCCTCTACCACCTGCAACGAGGTGGCGACCACCTCTATCTATCTATCTTGAACAAAATATGTGGCATGTAGTACATGTACAATAATCACTAGTGTTCACCTTCTGATGGCCCGATCTGTCATTTTACCCCCAATAAATGTCCTTCCTGACTACCAAGATAGCTCTGTATGTGGACCAGTGGACACTGTGACAGCACATGCCTGTCCCTAGCTGACCCAACCCAATGATAGCCCCTTCAAACAGAGCACTTTACTACAGTTAGGATCTTTTCCTGGAGATAATTCAGCTTCCTGAGCCTCAGTTTACTTTTCTTTATGAAAAGTTTCACGTACCTGTCAAATACAAATAATCTCCTTTTTTAAAACGTGTATTTATTGTATGTGTGATCACACTTGTGCATATAGAGGTCAGAGGTCAACTTGTGAGAGTCAGTTCTCTCAGGTTTGGCGGCAAGCCCTTTCCCACTAAGCCATCTCACTGGCCCATCTCATGCTTTGCAGAAAATATCTGCACTATGCTTGAGAGCTGCTCTCAAAGTCCTACCACAAATATCCCTTAGTTCACTCCCATTGTCTATACAAACAGCAAACTATAAATAACACAAGCCAGACTTAGACAGAAATGAAAAGGAGAATGAGCCCCTGAACCTGGGACTGCGTGTAATTTAATTCCCACCATGCTCTCCCATTATAACAACACTGCATAATTGCGCTTAACTGCTGTTCTCCACAGTTACCAGTGACAGAGCCAATGACTCAAGACAGGAAATTGGATTCTTCTAAGAAAAGACTTCAAAACAATAGCATGAGGAAAGCCAGAGCCAAGGGGAGCGCTCACTGCACAGCAGCGGCAGGCTGGCTCTGTGTACGATTAAGTATGTACCTTCATATTCATCTTACCTTTGGCACTCTGAAACACACAGGCAGAGGCAGAGGCAAAGGCAGGGCACACACTATTGTTCTCCATGTAACACTAAGGAAGCAGGGGCTGAGGATGTGGCCCCGCTGATGGAGTGCTAGCCTAGCATTGTGAGGTCCTGGCTTCCATCTTCAGACTACACAAACAGGGTGTGGTAGAATACGCCTGTTACTGCGCTCTCCTGAGGTAAAGGAAAATGACTAGAAGTTGAGTGCTATCCTTCATCCTAAGTGTCAAAGGCAATTGCGGATACATGAGACCTGTTTCAGTAAAAAACAAAACAACCCTCCTCCCTCAACTAAATACATAATTTGTCCAATATCCTAGGATATAGTATTGGGCCTAGGATAGCCTTAGCCTAGGATGGCATTAGCCCACCTTAGGATCAGGATAGCATTAGCCTAGAACAGCACTAGGCTCCGGATGTCTTGGCTTTTCTACTTATTTGCATGTTCTTATCACTCTAGCACCCACGGGGCCGCCTCTCCAGCTGACCCTCTCACATGACTCACGGTACCATCTGTAACTGAGATATGAATAGCCTGAGCAATGAAGACCTAACACCAGCTACTTCAAGTCAGCTGTACAAAGCTAAGTCACCTTTCAGAGCAACAGGCATCTTACCCCATTTCTGCCACTGACTGCTTCTGTGATGGGCAGCTCCCTTCAACAGACCTCAGACTACAAGATTTCACGGGATATGCCCAGTGTCTCGTTCATTGTTAACATGACTGTGTCAATTGCTAACATGACTGTGTCTGAGATTAACAATACTATGCTTGGCACATGGCTATGTTCACAAAAGTGAAAAGTCACACAGGGCCAGCCACACGGCTCAGTGGGTAAGACAGCTTACTGCTGAGCCTTAGGACTCGGTTTAATCCCTGAGACCCATGGCAGCAGGAGTACACTATGGCACGTACATTCATGTGCACATGTGTACACACGCAATAAAGAAATCAAAACTTTTAAATACTTTGTTTATTATATAGTTAACTCATTATACTTTCTTTTTGTATAGACCTTTGGGGGTACACATGGTGTGTGGAGTTGAAGGTCAGCGGTAGGTGTCCTCCTCAGTTGATTTCTATCTTTTGTTTTTTTAACTTCTGTTTGATTTGTTTATTTGATTATTTAGTATGTGTGCATGTGCCTAGGTATGGAGGTCAACTTGTAGGTTTTATGAGCCAAGGTCTCTCACTTTTACCAAACTTCACAGATTTGGCTAGGCTGGCCGCCAGCATCCTCCTGTGCTGTCTCCCTCATGCTTATGTGACTAACCCTTTCCCCATGAGTCAGCTCCCAGCTACACAGTCTTGCTGTCAGCACATGCCAGGCCAGCACTGGCTACTCCTATGTACTGCCTCCTATTCTTGTTTCTGCTTATAGATAAGAGCTTAGATTTTTATTACACTATTTCTCTTACGTGTCTGTCTGGGGGAGAGCGCACATATGCCATGGTGCCCAAGCAGAGGTCAGAGGACAACCTGTGGGCGTCAGTTCTCTCCTTCCATCATGTGGATTTGGGGAGTGAGAATCAAATACAGGTTATTACCGTGGAAATCGTCCTGATCCACAGAGCCATCTCACTGGTCCTGCCCATAGCTAACAACGCATTAAGTGACAGGGACGGAATGACATTGGACCGGGGACTCTTCAAATATGTTCTCCCTGGTTCTTATCAGTTCTCCTTGAGGGATCTGACCCTTTGCCTTGGCAAGTGATAAAGGACACATGAATGACATTAAAAAATTAAGGTGACCCTAACACTCAGAACTCCTGTGGGTCCAATAGCCACTTTCCTGGAAGGGACCATTACAATTGCTTTCACTTGTCACGGTAATCCCTCTGAGCCCACATCTAAAATGGCAGGGCAGGGAGAATACTACCTACCACTGAAGTGTCAACCCTCTGATTGCTGTCCTCACAACTGCCAGGGACAACTTCTTTATTGAAATCCAGAGAAGTGAAGTGCCACTATCAATCTGGAGCTCGGGCACTCAAAGGCGCCAGTGGGCCACACGGCACCCTGCTCAAGGGGGAAGCTGATTCTACTGACCTTAAGTCGCTCATTCTCACAGCCTAGCATAACTGGTCTAGTTTCCTTTCTGTCACTGTGACTAAAACACTCTGACAAAAGGTGCTTAGGGAAGGAAAGGATGTTTTAGCCCATTGTTCTGGATTATGGTCCACCAGGCAGGGAAGTAATCGCAGGCATGAGACAACAGAGCACATCACGTCCACTGTCCAAGCAGAGAGAAACGAGCGATGGACCTCACTTGCTTGCCTGTGTTCAGCTCATTTTCTCTGCTCTTACACAGCTCAGAAATCCTTCTAGAGAATGGTGCTGCCCACGGTGGGCTGGGACTTCCCACATCAATTAATAAATAAGAAAATCAATCCCCTGTAGGCCAACCTGGTCTAGACAATCCCTCACTGAGACCTTCCTAGGTGATTCTAGATTGTGTCAGACTGACAATCAAAGCTGACCACTGTGGCATCTTTAACAGACTCTCTTCAGTCTATGAGCTGTAAATCAATCTGCTTCCCACCCATCAGGGCTCCATGGGTGCTTACACCAAGTGCCACACCACATTCCCAGCAGACAACTGTAACTTACACCCCCTTTCCTTCCTTTCTAATATTTCACATTAGTAAAACAGCAAACCAAGTGAAACGCCTGGATTCTAAGTGACAGGCGCTGAGACGACAGACAGCATTCATTCACAAATGTTTCTCCAGACACAGCTCCAACCTTGTCCCCTGCCTGTCTTTCCCATGGGCAGCACTGTCCCTCGGACACTATCGTCTTCTCACAGGTCCAGCACAGATGCCTCCTCCAGGCTCCATGAGTCTGTACCAAATTGCGTAGCTAAGCTGGGTATGGTGGTGCATGCCTGTAATCCTGACACTTGGGAGGCTGAGGCAGGAGGACTACCACAATTTCAAGATGCTCACGGTAAAACTTTGTCTCAAAAACAAAACTCTAAAGGATTTCCTCTCACTTGCCACTTCAAAGCAGAATGGAGCTGACAACACGGAGGAGGAAAAGGGGTACAGGCTGTGGCTCTTGAGTTCCTCATGTCTGCTACCATCAAGTGACCTGCTCTTTTCAGGGTCATCACTGTGGGACAACACAAATTCACGTCCAGAATTATTGTTCTGAAGAGATTCCTGAGCCAGCTCACAAAGCCGTATGAGCCAGGCAAACTCAACTTCTAATCTTACTGCAACCCTGTCGTCTGAGTTCAATGCACAGTTGATATTTAAGCTGGGTGACTTGTTATTTAACAAGTGCTAACTTAAACACCAAAATAAGTAACTCAGCTGCGGTAAGGACTCTGTGGATAGAGGTACCTGCCATGGAAGCACAAGAACCCGAATTTACACCCCTAGAAGCAACATTTTAAAAAACAAACAGGTGTATCATTTGAGCTTCTTTAATCTTAGCACTGCAACAGGGAGACGGCAGTGCAGACAGGAGAATCACCAGGGACTCTCAGGTCTGCTGTATGCAGCCAAAGAATAACCAAAATACACCATCTTAAACAAGGCGAAAGGTGAGGCCTAGCAGCCAGGCCTGTCCTCTCCTCTATCTATGGCTGCTGAGTCCTTGCAAGTGAGAGTGAGCAGAATGTTAGATGCGCTATGACACGATGATATCATAAGCTAGACACACAGTGAGCTGTACGATGCTTCTAGAAGACAGAGATTGTTCGTCAGGCACAGAGAGGCTTTATTCTCTTCAGCTCAGGGACAGTGGCTGTAGTCTCCTGGCTCTGGCTGGAAGCATCTTAACAAAGCTCCCCACCCCCACTGGGGAAATGGCTCATGTGTACTGATTCCAGTGAGCAGAACACACCACATATGGTGGCCTTCCTGCATAAGCTCAAAGCTACTCTGTCTTCCCAGAGCCATCATGGGGAGGAGGTGGGGCAGTGAGTTGGCTTTGCCATCTACAGTTCTTCATTCTCTAGAGATGTGACGTTACTATGGCCACTGGTGTAAGAAAGGGACTACACTTTACACTCTGATTTTTCTCCCTTAAACTGGAACTAAGGACTTGGGGCACGGCAGTGGGCTCTTGTGTCCTGGTGCTAAGTGTAAAGCAGGCAGGGATGCTAGCATAAATTCTTGGCTGCCAGCTCCTGGGGGACATGTGACTTCTATAGGGGATGTCTGAAATCTACACAGTGCTGGGGCAGAGGCACAGGGACTTACTGAGAGGTCAACAACCGTCTTGATGGCCTTGTCTTTTCTCTTTATGAAGTCATCATCCTGCAAGACAGAACACAGGAACTCAACCAATTCTACTAAGGACGAAATCACCTGCACACAACAGACCTCCCTTATCACAGAGTTGTTCATCACTGCTGTGCATAAGAAAGTCCAAATGGGCTTTTTCAAAATCTGTGTTTAGGCATGTGCATGTTTGTATATGTGCTGGTCCATATGTGTGTGCATGCATGTGGCAGCAAGAAGACAACCAACATTGTTCTTCCTCAGGTGCTGTCAGCTGGAGACAGCCTCTCACTGCTCTGCTGCTGGCCAAGTAAGCAAAGCTGGATAGTCTGGGAACCCTAAGGACATGCCTGTCTCTACCTCCCCAGTGCTGGTATTGCAGCCTAGCTTTTAAAATGTCTACTCAGGAATCAAATCCAGTACCTCTGGCTCCCACGCCAGGTGCTACCAACTAAACTGTTTTCCCAGCTCTCAACTTTCTTATTAATCTCCCATGGGAAAAAGCTAGGACCTCTGCAAACAATGCTGACAGGGCCTTACACTTAGTAAGAGAAAGCAAGGCCATGGAGATAGCAGTGACTGAGACAAACACCCTCATGGCCAGTCTTCAAAAGCACTAAACGTAACCTCAACTGTAAGCCTCAGCTCTGCCATCTGCAAAACAGGAGCACCACCGCCTACATGAGGGAGCACCTGACAGGATGAAGACGGAAGGCAGCGATGTGCTGGAATATCTGAGTGCTTGGTGCTCTTGTCGAAGTTACTACTAACTGTGCCCACCGGAAATGTGATCCACTTTTTTTTTTTTTTTTTTTTTACAAAAATAGAACCATGGGCTGAGGAGTCGGCTCAGTCAGTAAAGTACTTCTACAAGCATAAAGGCCTGACCTGGATACACCCCAGAACCTACGTGTAAGAGCCAGGCAAGGTGGCACACACTTGGAATCCCAGCACTGGGGGATAGAGACAGGAGGATCAGCCAGGCTAGATGAATCTATGAGCTCTAAGTTCAGAGGGAGCCATACTTCAAAAAAAAAAAAAAAAAAAAAAACAAAACATGGAGAATAACTGAGGGAGGTACCTAATATCAATATGTGGCCTGTGTGTGTCTGTGTGTGTCTGTGTGTGTGTGTGTGTGTGTGTGTGTGTGTGTGTGTGTGCACTGTAGAGATTTATCCTCAACAGCCATCTAAAGAGCTGTTCTAAAGAACCACGAGGCTGCTCAGAGGTGCCAAGGGAGGGTGGGGTGCTCACTGCACCCAGGACTCTTCTGGTACATTCTCACACCACCAGAGAACAGGAAGGAGGAGCAAACAGAAGTTTTCCCAGAGATGACGCTTTTGTAGTGGACAGCAGTTCATACCGAGAATGACGACCCGGCAAAGTACTGAGAATACGTGCCTGTCGAGTGCTCACCTTTAAAGGGACATAGGGCACGTATGCCACCTGCTGCATGGCTCAGGGGACATCACGGAGGGGAATACAAAGAGAATGTGAGAGCTGGAGGGAGGAGGGGAGGGAAGGTCTGTGAACACATGACACGGCTCTGCACTGGAGCTCACTATACCATCGGTGGGTACCTGCGCAGTATCAGTCAATGCTCCTCCAGAAAGCAGCACTGCCTGAACCAGCTGGGTAACAGACAATACGGAAGGAGGGCATGGGTGTGGGACAGGAACGTGGTCGAGGCTGCCCAGGGTGGGCAGGAAGGAGTTGGAAGCAGATAGGTTAAGATGCACCTTACACGTGGATAAAATGAAAGACTGAGAGCCAACCCCAGAGGACTGGAGAGATGGCTCAGTGGCTGGGCTCTTACTGCTCTTGCAGCGGACACAAGTTTGCTACCTAGCATGACTGTCAAGTGGCTCGTCACCTCCCAACTCTAGTGCCAGGGAACCTGACGTCTTTGGCCTCCTTAGGCACTTGCACCCATGTAAACACACAAGCACACAATCCAAATACATCTGAAAGAGAAAGAGATGACATATTGCAGGACAGACAGTACCTAATAAATAAGCCGCAGGTAGCGGGGCAGAGCACTGACCTCGGGGAGCCTGTGGGTCTTCTGGAACTGGGATATGGAGAAGGATCGGATGTAGTCGCCCATCTCCTCCTTTGTCTCTATAGCTCGCTTCACCAGCCACTGGCGGGAGAAAGTGAGGAGGTATGAGATGGCAGGCGTGGACTCCCACCGCAGTGAACCTGCGCGGCCTGTGAATGCATGTCCGCACGACTGACCTGCCCAGGTGGGAAGAAACCAGGAGCACACACTGCTCTGTGACTAGAGCAACCTGCAGGGCACCTGAGACGACAAGACCCAGTGACCTCATGTCATCTGAAAGCTATAGGCCTGTCTGTCTCTCTGTCAAGAGAAGGTGAAGTTCACTGGCATTCCTTTTATTGTTGAGACAGCGTCTCACGTAGCCCAGGCTGACCTCAAACTCACTATGTAGTTGAGGATGACCCCAAGTGCTGGCATGGCAGGCATGTATCCATCCTGATGTCAATGATTTTTTTTGTTTGGTTTTCTGGTTTGTTTGTAGCAAGGAGAGAGAGAGAGAGAGAGAGAGAGAGAGAGAGAGAGAGAGAGAACACAAACTACAGAGCACACACCTGGCACAACTCCTCTTCTGCTAGATGAAGGAAACCCTCCGGTGGTTCTATAGAAGAGCATGTACCAGTACAGAGCCCGAGGCACTGGAATCACTAGATAGGACAATCTTTGAATGCTTGTGACATTTGAGGCACAACCTTTACAGAACCTGACACAGACACTACATTATTCTGCTCAATGATCTGCAGCTACAAGATAAAGCTGGGAGTTACAACCGGGAGGTTTCCACACCAGCTGGCTGAACATGGGATTTTTATTAAAGTTCCCAGTCTCATGAGGCTGGTATCTGGAAGCAGCTAGCTTTGTTCTTCCTAGTTTCCAATTTAAAAACACCATGTAATTAAAACACACATGCTGTGGTGTAGCTTTTTCCTCCAAGATTGAAACAGGGAAGCTCTTTAAAAACAGGAATGTAAACAAGATCAAAATAACACCAGGAAGTCCCTGAAACTGACCAGATTCACTAGACCCCTCCCTGGTAGAGTAAGAAATAAAAGCTGAGAATCTCCCTCTGAAGAAAGGAAGCCAACCTGCAAAGAAGACTTTCAGACAACCAAAGAGAAGACTCTGAGATGAGACCAGCAGCCTAGAAGAAGCAGAAACCAGGGAAACTGCCTACAAGAGGTTTAGAGCTGGAAAGGACACTGTCCAACTTGTTGAGCTGCCAGCGGGCTGTGCAGTGTGCTCCAGGTTCCCAGCTGTCCGAGTCATTTCTTCTCCTGTAAGTAAACCCTCACACAAATAATGGATTCTTGTAAGTCAGTCTGATGAAACCCACTGGTTCACCAGGTTGTACTTCGTGTCATGTGCACTTTGGTCTGTTGTGGGCTCCCTATCTTAGGTGAGTAGGCATATGTGTTACATGTTCCCAGAAAATGTTTTATCACACATGTGCACAAAAGTAAATATGCACATCATACAAACACACACACACACACACACACACACACACACACACACACACACACACACACTCACACACTGTGGATAGTGCATGCACTGAGCCTGTTCTTCATTCATTCCTTCTGTTATTCACAAGCACATGAGAAGAAAGAATCAATTGTTAGAGTTGATAGTCCCTCCTCCGAGAGAACTCCTACATTCTCAAAACAGAATGAGGACAGTGGTGGCTTATCAAGTGCACAGCAAACTTGACCAGGTCAAGCTGCCTAGGTATGTGACCCATAGAGAGGCACTCCACAAGGAAGGAATAGGGAAACTCTATAGTTCATTTTCTTAATTAATTGTGTGTCTATGGCTTGCATGTGGAGGTTGGAAAACAACTCTGTGGAGTTACTTCTCTTCTTCCACCTGTATGTGAGTTCTGGGAATCAAATTTAGGTCACTGGGATTTCACAGATGCTTTACCTACAGAATCATCTTAAGGACTCAAATTCTGTTTAAAAGGCAACCAGCACAAGTAAAAGACATTAGGAAGCACTTGCCCAAACTAGGTTGGCTTCATGAAAATAACACACTACACAGCACAGGGTACATTCCCGTGCCGTGTATATCCTAGGAAAAACATTCTTGTTATTAGCATCTTCCATTTATTTCCACTCTACCACCAACCCCTCCCCGGAGACCTTGGACACTGACTGAAATCATAAGCAGAGCAGGAGAAGAGATAGCATCAGGCAATGCTGGAGCCTCCTCAGTCCCACCAAGAACCCTGACTCTAGATCACATGGTGTTTGTCCTGGTTCTTTCTGTTGCTGTGTTAGAAACCCCAAACAGAAAAGCGACTTAGAGCAAAAGCAAGCGTTATTTCATCTCACAATCGCAGGTTACAGTCCATTACTGTGAGGAAGTCAAGTCAGGAACTTCAAACACCTAGTCACATCTCAGACACGAACAGAGAGAAAGGAATGCACGCCTGCCTATGCTCGGCTAGCTTTTTCTACTCTTAGAGTCCAGGACCCAAACCAGGACTGGTGCTGCTCACTTCCAGGCTGTGTCTTCTCACGTCAATTACAGCAATCCAGACAATCCCTCACAGATACACCTACAAGCCAAGCTGACCCACACAACCCAGCATGACTCCCTTCCAGTACCAGTCTACCGTATATCAAATCAAAGATGAGACCCAACCAGGTAGCCAGGTGTGGTAGCCCACACCCTTAATCCCAGCATCTGAGAAGTGGAGGCAGACAGATCTCTTGAGTTTGAGGCTAGCCTGGTCTACAGTATGAGTTCCACAACAGCCAAGGCTTCACAGAGAAACCCTGTCTCAAACAATCAAACCCAATAACAACAAAAATCCAAGCCAAAACAAACAAAACGAAGCAACCATGCACCATTTGTCTTGGTTCACCCCTACCTTCCTGTGGATCGCCAGCCCCAACCCCCTCCATTCTGACCTCTCGGGCCTGTGTCCACCTCACCTGTGGAGATGAGCTCTGATGGATCATACCTAGTGTGATCTGGTAGAGAAGGGAAAGAAGGTTGCAACCCAGAGCCTCTCCGAGAACTTGATCTAGAGTTCCCACTGTTAAAACTAATGTCGGTTAGAAACTCACTTTCCGCAGTGACTCTCTAGCCCTTAAAAAGAGTATCTTCTTTCACAGACTCAGATCCAGTATGGACACGAGAAAAAGACAAGTCTTGGCCAACTGGTCTAGTCTGCTTGGCAAGTAGACACCTAAGGGTCACTGGCCAACACTGTCCTCTGGCTTTCACATGATGCCCACATACACAAGACACCCATACGCACTTGTATACCCATGTGCACCTCCACACTCATGTACCCACAAACACATGTGCACTGACAAGACATACACATATACACACAGCAACACACATATGAAAAGGGAAAACAAAAGCCACTGATAGACTCATAGCAGAAGCCAAAGTGAAACTGTGGTACTCGGAGCACAGCTGCCTTTTGAGAATGATGAAAGAATCCCTATCAGCTGTGCTGCACCAGACCCATCCCCCACTACACCCAGGGTCCAGGCTGGGCTGTGAGAGCCGGATGTGTTCCAGGAACTCCTAGGTAAGAGGCAAAACTCCACACAGAAGGCCTCACCTGCACGACAGGGAATATGTGGATAAAATCCATGCCCTGGATCTGGTGGGGCTCCAGTTGGTGGGGACACTTCATCCTCGGGAGGACGGAGACAATCTTTTCCGATAGAGCTCTGTCCAGAAGAAAACAATAAGCAGAGTCAGGACACACTGAGTGGCTCTAAAGACATCTCTCAAGTCTAGGCAGGACTCTGAAGAAGTCCTGGCCTGGTCAGGGTGACACTGACAGACCTGACTGAGTTCATCCCAGTAGACCGACATGAGAAGCACAACTCAGCTGCATGCATATAAGGTGCCAAAAGGATGCTTTTCGTCATGCATCACGGCTATTTCTTTCTTTCCTTTGTTTCACTTTTTGTTTTTTGTTTTGTTTTGAAGGCAAGGCCTTGTGCAGCCCAGGTTGTCTCATAGACAAGGATGATCCTCCTGCCTCCACTTTGGTCCTGGTATTATAGGTGCATGCCACCACGCCCTGGTCATGTGGTGCTGGAGATCACCTACCCAGAACCCATGCTAATCCAATGGAGACAAGTTCTAGGTCCTGGCTCAGCAGTCTTTATGACCAGCACACCACCACACTGCTCTTAAGTGCCATCTTCTTCAGCAGGGAGAGCGCCCCCTCTAGTGGGCCACAGAGCTAGAGCTTGAAAAAGTACCATTTGGGAGCTGAAAATCCAGTGGCCAAGACCTCAACAATGCACAAGCTTCTTGCCTTTCCCTGGCCACTCCTCACAGTCAGCTGCATCAAGCAATTCATAAGTGCCTAGAGGGGAGGATATAGCAAGTCATTTGGGGTTTATGAGCCTCTTAAAACTGCCTCCCAGAAACTACAGCCAAGTCCACGCAGTCCCAGTAACAAGCAGGAGAGGCTGCCAGCACTAGCCCTGATGGCGCAGGCAAAAGGGAAGGAAGCACAGTAGAGGGAGGACAGGGAAGAGAAGGCAGGAAGACTTCTTACAGACTTTGGCCAGCCACCCTCTGCTCTGTTCAGGAACTCAGACTTCCTAAATAGTAAGGAGAACTTTTTCTGAAAAGTCAGAACTTCTTAAATAGCTTTGTCAACCTAACACAGCCTGGAGTCATTTGAGAGAAGAGCCTCAACTGAGGACCTGCCCAGAGCAGGCTGGCCTGAGTGTGTGGCTGGAGACTGTCTTGTTAATTGCTGAAGCAGTGCCCAGTCCATGGTGGGCAGCAGCATCCCTACACAGGCCACACTGGGGTGTATAAGAAGGTCAGCTAAGCATGAATCTGAGAGTGAGTGAGCAGGCTTCTGCCACGGATCCTGCTCCCATTCCTCCTCGAGCTTCTGCCCTGACTTCTTCAAAGACAGACTGGGACCTATAAGACAAATAAACTCTTTTCTCCCCTAAGCTGCTTTTGATCATGGCACCTACTAACAGAACAAAATCAAAAACACAAGAGACACATGTAGATCACCAGGCAAACTTCCTAGCTTGAGATTTTAGTATGTCATTACTTATCTGACACTTTTAAGGGTATTTTCTTTTTAGACAGGACCTTGCAATGCAACTAAGCATAGCCTCAAAGCTATAATCAAGAAGCTTCAGCTTCTTGAATGTTTAGATTACAGCTCTGCACCACCACATCCAGCTGACTCTTTTAAAGTTTTAAGTGTTAGATGCACTATTTCTTTCTCCATGACGGCTGGTTTGTCCTGGATCTAAATCCCAGCCCTACCATCTCTAGGACTTCCAGCAAGTCACCAGCTCTCCAGTCAGAGAGACCTAAAACACAACGAGAAACAAGCGGGACAGCAAGATGGCTCAGAGGGTAAAGGCAATTGTGGCCAAACCTGACAACCTAAGTCCAATCTCTAGGACCCACATGGTAGGAGAGAAGCAATTTTTATCTGTGTCCAACTCCACATGCAAGCTATGGAATGCACCCACACACCACACATGCACACACATGGTGAGAGGAGAAAAAGGAGAATAATCCTTGTCTCACACATTCAAAGGCAGAGCAAATGATAAAACGCACATGTAGTGCTAGGAAGTGGTTCCCTTTGCCTGCAACCCGACAGGACCCCTGCATCATCTCACTAAAACTGTGCTTGTCTCTCAGTGCCCCCCATACTCTGCCCCAGCTGTAACTGTGCCCGGAGATTATGCAACTTCCATATATATATATTACTCCTTCAAGATTCACTTTTTAATTTTTAATTATGGGTGTGGCCAGGAAAGAGCACTGGATCCCTGGAGCCTGCTAGCTAGTTTTATGTCAGCTTGACACTCAGCCACTAGAATGACCCTTGAAAAAGCCTGTGGTCTGTTTTCTTAATTAGAAATGAATGAGGGGAAAGCCCATAGTGGATGGTGCTGCCCCAGGGTTGGTGCTCCTGGGCTGTATAAGAAAGCCTTGGAGAGCAAGCCAGCAAGCATCACCCCTCCAGTTCCTGCCTCCAGGCTCTTGCCCCAACTTCCTTCTAAGTTGGACTGTGATGTGGAAGTGTCAGTCAGATTAACCCTTTCCTCCCCAGCTGCTTTTGGTCATGGTGTTTTATCAGCAGTAGAGAAATAACTAAGACACAGACAGCTATGAGCTGCTCAAGCTCGGGGCTGAGGACTGAATTCTGATCCTCTCTGCAAGAGCAAATATGGAACCTCTAAGCTGTCTTTAGCCCCACATTCTTATTTGATGTCTGTAGTCTGTGCCATGCTAATTATAACCTTTATGAAGGCAGGACACTTCTCCTTAATGTTTCCAAAGTACCTGAATAATGTCTGAGCCACATTAGTGACAGACTTGAAAAATATTTATTGAAAGGATTAATAAAGACTCTTTTCACCTGGTACTTCCAGTTTTCTCCTTTAAAAATTACCATTTATACTAGCAAGATAGATCAGGGGGTTAAGACGCTTGCTGCCAGGCCTGACAACCTGAGTTCAATCCCAGGGACCTAAATGTTGGAGGGAGAAATTGACTCCCTCAAGTTATCTTCTGATCTACACAACACACACAGAGGCACACGCACAGGCACATACACACACACACACACACAAATACACACACCATTGTTTTAAGTATCATTAGATCAAGAAGATTGCATTTCCCTTTTTTCTGATCCTATCCATCATTTAGTAATTACTATAAAAATGACTATACATTTAAGAATCTACTTAACTGTTATCATAAATATTTTGTCCTTACCATTTTGAAGACAATGTCAGGATGGTAGTTGGGGGTATAAGACCAAATAGAGACATTAAAAAATCTACACTAATTACTTAGAAATCAGGAGAGACTACATGATGTTAATGGGTTAAAAGACAGAAGCTTGGGCTAGGGAGATAGCTCAGCAAGTAAAGAGAATGTCTTGCAAGCCCAAGGACCTGAGTTGTAATACATACACACACACACACACACACACTGTCTCTGTCTCTGTCTCTGTCTCTGTCTCTGTCTCTGTCTCTGTCTCTCTCTCTCTCTGAGGGTGGAGGAGTCAGGCATGGTGCCACAGCACTGTAATCCGAGCACTGGAGAGGTGAAGGCAGTCCAGCCCCTGGCAGTCCCCTGGGGCACAGTGGCCTGTCCACCTATCCTATTTAGCAAGTTCCAAGCCAGTGAGAGACATCTTAAAAAAAAAAAAAGTAGACAGTGTTGAAGAACAAGAGCTAAGGTCATCCCCTGGCCTATACAGACACAGAGACAGAGACAGACATACACACACACACACACACACACACACACACACACACACACACACCATTAAATACAACCTTATAGCATGAGAAATAAAAGGGAATGTGTATATAAACACGTGAGCACCATGTCCACCATAAAACCCTCTTCCCCCTCATCAGGTTCGTCTATGGCAAGCCCCAGTAACTTACATTTTCTGGCCAATTGTAGAGTTTTCCTGAAAGAGCAAGTCCACATCCACGTCAAAGCTGCAAGTGGTGATACACCACGTCATTCCTCCTACTACCTGTAAGAAAGCAGAATGCTGTGTCTCACAGCCCCTCAAGGAGGGAGCAGCAGGAGGGAAACTCAATTCCTAAGCAGTTTGTACAGACCCAATAAGCACACACCATCATAAATATCTGGTGTGTGTGCATGAGTGTTCATGCGCGCGCGCGCGCGCACGCGCGCGTGCGTGTGTGTGTGTGTTTATGTGTGTGTGTGTGTGTGTGTGTGTGTGTGTGCGTGTGTGCGCGCGCACATGGAGGCAAGGGATCGAGCAAATCGGGTATCAAATCGGGTATCGATCCCATGCCGTACACCTTGTTTGTTGAGGCAGGGTCTCTCACGGGTCTCAAGCTCACTTGCTGATTTGATTTGCTGGATGGCCAGAGAGCCCCATGGATTTTCCTGTCTCCATGTCCCCAGTGCTGAGATGACAAGTGCTCCCCACAACACCCAGATTTTTAGATGGATTCTGGGGACTGAACCTGTGTTGCTATACAAGTATAACTTTTCTGACAGCTCTCTCTGCAGCCCTCCTATATAATAATGTGTCTGTCTTCCTTACCCACTGGCGCTTATCAGCTAGCACCCTCATAAATCCTGCAGTGGTGTCAATGTCCATCCCTATGCTGGCTGCTACAGCAGCTACTGGCCCTGGCTGGGTCCTGAGCAATCAAAGTACTACCAGTGTGAGGGAGGGGCAGACTGTAATCATGAAACGAGTTACAGCATTTTAGCAGAACGGTTGTATCGGGCAGGAATCTGGAGGCTTTGAAGTAGCCTTTCGTCTGGGATTGTTATCTGAGATTTGATGGGGTTGTTCCCTTGAAGGTTTCTCAAGAGCCTTTATATATCTTACTCTAGAAACAGGCCTGGCAAACCAGGAAGTCTCCCACAGCTGAGAGCTGCTTAGGTGATAGTTCTTTCAAGATAGCCTATAGGTCAGGTAAGATGTTTTGGTATGCAAAATTGACTTGCTAAAGGTACCTTTTGTGTAGCAACAAAAAAAGCTTCAAGGAGGCTGTCTGGGTTCATTCCCACAGAGGCTGTCCTGTCCCCCTTGCTGTTGGGAAGCCTGAACCCATCCTGCAGTGGCTTTCACTTCTTCCATCTACTGTCCTGAACAACCCGTCAACACCTACAGAAACAGTCTTATTACTCATTGATCTTCCCAGGCAAGGGTCAGATATTACGCGCTTGGATTTCTTTTTTATGTGATAGATGTGTGTGTGTGTATGGGTGTGTGTGCATGTTCATGGGCATATGGAGGCCAGAGAGACACACAAGGTGTCTTCTATTGTTCTATGCCCTGGTTTTTGAGATAGGGTCTCTCATTGACCCTGGAGCGCAACATAGCCAGGGAGCCCCAGGGATCCTGCATCTTCTCAGTGCTGGGATTACCACTGCCTACTACCACAGCTGGCTTTTTATAAGGAGCTTAAACTCAGCTCTTCATGACTGCACAACCCACTGAGTCATCACCTGAGAGATTTCTTTTGTTTTTTAAAGACATATCTAATGTATGTGAATGTTCTATCTACATGTACACCTACATACTAGAAGAGGGAGGACATCAGATCCCATTATAGATAGTTGTGAGCTACCATGTGGTTGCTGGGGACTAAAGTCAAGACTTCTGGAAGAGCAGACAGCTGAGCCATCTCTCCAGCCTCAGCAGAGAGATTTCTTAGCCCAGTTTCTGACATGTACCAGATCGAGAGAGATTATGTCTTTTACAAACTAGCCATGTGGTCAGCAAGGCTGACATTTTCTGGTCCTTATTTAATAGCTGAGATATACAATAAAATATATATTTCCAGGTCGCTAGCCCACACCCACCTAAGCAGAAGCTCAATGGAGGAGGTCTGGACATGCTTCTTATAAAGCATCCCTTGGAGATTCTGCCACAACCAAGGAGGAGGGTGATAGCCTGAGCCTGCAGCATTATTTCCAAAGCTTCCCAGCCTCCCTTACCATTGGTCCCAGATGCTTGAGGAACACAGTCTACTGGGCACCATATAATTTAGGCCCTGCCTGTTGGTTGGCTTGTCACTCTTCTCTATGCTGGTGGAGCTCTCTGAGTGAAGGGCTACTGTTTGTCTCTGGGCCCTCAACACCTAATACGAGGTCTGTGCAGGATAACTTCACAGCTCTGCTAAATCAAAAGACGCTACCCCAGGGCTGGAGAGATGGCTCAGGGGTTAAAAGTGCATGCTGCTCCTGCAGAGAACTCGAGTTTGGTCCCCACTCCAACTCCAGGAGATCCAATGCCCACCTGCACACACCAACACACATATACACTTAATTAAAAATAAATCTTTAAAACAAAAGTTAAAAAGACAAAATATTCCATCCCATGGTGAAGCTCCCCCCTGTAAACAAGCAGTTGTCACCTATAGAATAACTGCCACTGTGTCCAAGTATGCGGTTCAGGATAACTATGAACTCAGATAATTTCCTCCACATACTTTATAACTCCTCCCCAAAGTATATGTTCCTTAAAAGAGAAACAATTTCTTGTATGTGTGTGTACATGTGTGAGTGTTCATGCGTGTATATGTGTCTGTACAGACACATGCATACACGTAGAGGCCACAGGTCCACACTGGGCATCACTCCTCGAGAGTTATCCATCCGTCTAGTTGATACAAGGTCTCACTGTCCTGGAACTGGTCAATTGGGCTTGGCTGGCCAGGGAGCTCCAGGAATCTGCCTGTCTCCACTTCCCCAGGACTGAAATCACAAGCATGCCATATGCCTGGCTTTGGTTTTCCTTTTCTTTCTTTCTCTCTCTTTTTTTTTTCTTTTTTAAAAAAACACGGGTTCTGGGGATCCAAGTCAGGTCCCCACACTTTCCCAGCAGGCACTTTACTGACTGACCGAGCGGTCTCCCTGCCCTGAGAGAATACTCTTTTGCTTGTTTATATTTCCGAAAATATTATGCACAGTAGAGGAATCTGATTGCACCTACTGACTTACAACTCTCTTTGAACAGGAAATCCGAGTACTCCCCGAGGAATCTGGATTGGGCAGAATGGAATCACGGGTACAGAAGAAGTGAAAACACAACCACTTCATCCTCTGCTACCTTGGTTAACCGTGTAGTCCTTCAAAGAAATGGCGGAGTGGCTAGCGAGGCTTTCTCTTACCTTGTCGAAAGGAGACAAGCCTTTAATTCTTGCTCTGAAATAGCCAGCTGCAACCAAGAGCTCCAGGATTTCAGTCAGCTTGACATTCTGTTCTTCATCTTCTCTTGTTTCCACCTAGAACAAAAAGGATGTGTGTAACTGGTAAAGGCCATCTCCACTGAACGGAAACAAAATGTATCCTTCTGGTGCCATGGTTGCATAGCCACGAGTCTGATGACCATATTAGCATGAGGACAAGACTTCAGATCCCTAGAACCCATGTAAATCCTGGGCAGGCATGGTGGCCCACCTGTGAGTCCAGCACTTGGACAGCAAAAACCACAGGCCGGCTATTCATAGCTAGACTAGCCCATCGAGTAAACCCTGGGTTCAATTGAGAGGCCTTGGCTCAATGAATAAGGTAGACAATAACTAAGGAAGACACCTGATGTCAACCTCAGGCCGAGACATGCACTCACATACATGTGTGCTCACATGTATGTGAACACCCATACACACATGCATAGACATGTATAGACACCACACATGTAAACACACATACACAAGTAAATAAAACAGGAATCCTTCAAGTATTCAGCCATCATGTATCATAAAGATACTGCCAAGAAGAGGCCAATTTCTCCCAGAAGGACCCCTCCCACCTCACCTCCTTGTGTGCAGCCATCCCACAGGCTGCCTATGCAAGTGTATAACTGAGGCCTCCCGTCCACTCACCCCGAATGTAGAACTGTATTTTGCAATAGAACCAATGGAATAAGTTTCTGGCACAAGACACTGCATGGGGATGTTTGATTCCAAATTCACTTTGCACATTAGCATGCTTACACAGAATGGAAAGGGGCCATGTGCAGAAAACAAAAAAAAATCATCCTTTCTTGAAACCATAAAACCCACCACTCTGGTTAATACATCCAGTTACTAAACCCAGAACACTGGAGGCCAGAGACGATTCAGTAGTTCAGGGAACATACTGTTCTTCTAGACGATCCAGGTTCAGTTCCCAAGCCCCCAGCAGGCAGCTCACCACCACCTAAACTCACCCCAGGGTATCTGACACGCTTGTCTGGTTTTCACAGGGACCCAGATTCACTCACACATGCGGCCATGTGGACATATACGTGAGTAAACGTAAATGAATCCATAACCAGAGCACTGATGAAGAAGGATCACCATGAGCTCTTAAACAAGACCAAATAATCTCCCATCTGTCCTGCACTGTAGCTCACAGAAGCTGGAAGAAGAGTCTAGCTATTGGTTTCCTTCATATACACACACAAAGGGGTTTAAAAACCACACAGCATGAGCTAACTGGGTTAGTGAGAACCAGGTGACAGTAATTTTGTTTTGTCTTTTAAGACAGGGTCTCTCTCATGTGCCCAGGACTGGACTCCATTGCTGTATATGGACCATGACCCTGCATTTCTGAATCTCTCGCTTCCCAGTGCTGAGATTCCAGGCACCCCTCCCCCCCACACACACACTGTTCACTGTGCTGGGGACAGAAGCCAGAGCTCAGGCACATACGCAAGCACTCTCCCCTAAACCCTTTACAGCTTTTATTAAATTTTTATCTATGTGCACACTATATAATACAATCATTTTGTTTTTCCTGTTTTGATTTTTCTTCTTTGAGACAGGGTCTCACTATGTGTACCCATCCCCCATCCCCCTATCCCCAGCTGATCCGGAACGCACTATGTAGACCAAGCTAGGAAAGAGTAACGAATCAGACCCAGACTCCTGGTAGTCTATGAGAAGTCAAACAGACTCATGAAAGTGTTATGTCGATCACTTTTAGAAAAACTTCCACTAGTTGGAAGGATTTAGGGTAGAACTGGAAGCCGGGACAGGACTCCATAGCAGACGACACAGAAAAGCCTTAAAGCTGCAGCAATTGCCGGCACTTGTCCCACTTACATGAGGATCTGAGTTTAATGTGCAGGACCCATAGAAACATGCCAGACATGGCACTGTGCAATAGTAATCCCAGGGACACAGAGAGACAGACAGATGGACGGACGGAGGGAGGGAGGGAGGGAGACAGAAATGAGAGAGAGAGAGAGAGAGAGAGAGAGAGAGAGAGAGAGAGAGAGAGATATTGAGATTGACCTTTTACATGGCAAAGAAAGCCTGAACTATTACAGCCCAGACCCCATGAAACTTTGCCCAATGCAGGGCCACATCAGCCCTTCCTCTGCTGTGTTGTTACCTGGGCACAGAACACTGTGACTCTGTAATGAGCAGGACAAAGATATAGCAGGATTTGTGGGGAGTGGGGGGGCACAGGGAGGCAAGATCGGTGCAGCTCAATATGAATGAACACCAGGCAAAGTGTCAAAGAAACAGGTGCACCTCTGCCAAAGCCTGCCTCCCGCCTCAGAAAGGGATTCAGGTGCCCCAGAGGGGTTCCCTAATTCTCTCTGGAAACTGGGATTCTCCACTGAGCCCAGAACTTTGAGTAAAACGACTAGAAGGACAACTGAAAATCCCACAGCCAACCTCTCACCGTTAGAGGGTGGCTGCACTTTTCTTCCCAGCCAACGTGGAAGTCCTGTCTATAGGATCGAATGAGTACTGGCTGAGTGCTTGACTAAACCATTCCTGGAAAGATCCTCCCTCCTTAAAACAAGCAGCAATGTTCCTGTCCCGGCACAGAGCAGCACAGGAGAGGGTGTCCTCAACTCTGTCATCACCCCGAAGTGTGCAGAGCTCCCAAACTTCCTTCATCCTCCCCGGCCCGTGGGACGGGGGGGAGGGGCAGGAGGCTACAAGCCGGGTAGGTGGCGTTCCTTCCAGACAAAAAGGAATGAGAGGTTGTCCACCTGGACCCCGCAAAAAGTGTGCGTCCCAAGGTCACCGCCCTCTGCACCTCGGGAGCCAGGACAGTCCCACCGCTCTCGTCTCGTGACTGCTGAGACTCCTGAGCGCACAGCCTTGGCCTGGGGAAGCCAGTCTCGCAAGGTGAGGGGCCTCCCGACAGCCCGAGATAGGAATTCCCGGGGGCCTCGTGATGTGTGAGGTTGCATCTGGGCAGGGATTTGGATGTTCCCTCTGTCCCCAGACGACCCAGGAACCCATAAGTTTGCACCCAGCAACACGATGCACCCTGGCACGCCGGGGGACAAGTCAGCTGCCCCTCCAGGGTACTTAGGGCCCGCCTTGGGGCAGACACACCTGAGCAACCGCAGACAGTGTCCCCGCCACCCCAGGCTTGTCCCTGCCCGCCGCCCCGGGCTCGGCCCTCTCTCCCCAGCAACCCCAGGGTGTCAGGGACAGAGGTCCTCACCTCCGGGAGCCCCTGGCCCTCCGGCCCCTTGGGTAACCCCATGATCCGGATGCGCTGATGTGGAGCCGGAGGGAGCTGGCCCTACAACCGAACTGTGGTCCGGGTGGGGTGCAAAGCGGAAACTTCCTTCACAGGAGCTGACACTACCACAGCCGGTCGGAGAACCGTGGCCCCGCGGAGCATGCGCACTAGGGCTGGCGTGAGGAACCACTGCGCCTGCGCAAGAGCAGCCAGCCCTGCTGGGCGGGGCTGGATCCTGAGTAACCGATCCTCCCCTCAGGGGCGGTACTGAGCAGAAGATTCCTCTTAAGCTACTTTTTCTTTCTTTTTAAAATGTTTCTCTTTCTTTTTTCTTCTACTTTTTCTTATCTTTTCTTCTTTTCTAAGTTTTTTTTCTTGAAATTTTTTTTTATTGTTCCTTCTTTTTTTTCTTAAGACAGCATCTTAGCCAGCCTGGCTTACTTGCTATACACCTAAGGATGACTTTATACTTCTGATCTTCCTGCTTCCCCATCCCATGCACTAAGATTATAGGCATGTGCCACCATGACCACTTCCTCTTCCCCCCCCCCCCCCCCCCCCCCCCCCCCCGTTTACAGAGTAGCATACGTTTCCTTACAACATTTTCATATATCCTTAGTTCTACTTAAACCCCCACCTTCTTTTCTCCACCATCTCCTTGCCCCGTTCTTGGCCTTCAAGAAGCTTCTTCAAACCTATTTCCCTGCACCATGAAGATTTCTTGCATTCCAGCTCCCTTCCTTTTCTTTCCTGGGTATCAGATGCTGTGAGTTTGCTTCTCTCCAAGCCTGGCTTGGGAAGCTTCCAGCTTCTTAGTCCATCTCCACTCAGGTACGTTTTGTGTAGCTAAGGCCCAGTTCCCGCCATGTTTCACACAGTCTTGTGCTAGCTATCAATATGTGGATGTGAGGTCAGAGAACCCAAAGAGAGATTATTTACATCTGTTCCCTCCTAGTCTCTGCATCTTATTTCCAGAAAAATTTGTTTGGGAAAAATAATCCCCACCCCATCTTGTCTTTCTATGTCTTTCTGGGAGACACATTTTGCAGAACGCAGAGTCCTACTATTAACTGCTGTACCACTTATGTAATTTGCTCCTTGTCTGTCACAGAGGATGGCAGCTACACAGAAGGACTGTCTTCTCCCACCAGCCCAGACCTGCTCCAGAATGGCTTATCAGTTTATTTTCATTTTGTAAGAAATGGAGGCAGAAGTGACATGAAGTCTTTTGCCACGGAGGAGATCTTTACTGAAGCAGAGTAAAAGACTGTAAAGCATATGCTTCTCATGATCAAAGGGGTCTGTGCTTGCCTCCCTTCCTCCTCTTCATATCTCTGATAATTTTGATTATTTTCTTAGATTTATTTTGTTTTAGGTGTATGATTGTTGTGCCCGTATGTATACCTACCTACACACCATGTGCATGCCTCCGACTAGAAGTTCAAGGGTATGAGATCCCCTGGAACTTGAATTACAGATTGTTACGAGCTACCCCATGGCCAGTGAAAATCAAACCTATGTCCTCTGCAGGAGCAGTAAGAGCTCTTAGCCACCAAGCCATCTCTCCAGCTCCTATGACAGCTATTCTTGGTTGTCAACTTGACTACATCTGTGCCTTAGTTAATGTTTCATTGCTGTGAAGAGACACCATGACCACAGCAACTTTTATAAAGGAAAGCATTTAATTAGGGCTGGCTTACAGTTTTAGGGGTTTAGTTCACTATCATCATGGCAAGAAGCATGGAAGTATATGAGCAGACTTGGTCCCAGAGGAGCCAAGAGTTCTACATCTTGACTCGTAGGCAGCAGAAGGAGACTGTGTGCCACACTACGTGTGTGTAGCTTGAGCATAGGAGACCTTAAAGGCTGCCTCTACCATGTCACACTTCCTCCAACAAGGCCACACCTCCAAATAGTGCCATTCCCTATGGTCAGGCATTCAGATGAATCTATGGGGGTCATTCCTATTCAAACCACCGAAGTCTGGAATGAACTACAATCCAGAAATGGGGAGCACACCTGTGAGACGATGTTCTGTTTGGTCTGAAGTGGGTGAATTCACTTCTAGTCCAGACCTTTGATACAGGAAGACACAAGCCTTTCACCTGGATCTTGAGGCAGGAAGACACACCTTTAGTATGGGCCACACCTCCTACTGGAAGTCTATATAAAACATAGAAGAAGGAAGGTTTCTGGTTTTTTTCTTGCCGTGCTAGCACATCCATTTCTTCACTGGCATTAGAGACTACGCTGAGACGACAGCGTACTGAAGGTTAGCTGAGATATCCAGCCTTGTGGAACTGAGCAAGTTCTGGATTCTTGAGCTTTCAGTTCACAGCCAGTCGTCGTGAGGTTAGCTGGACTGCAGCCTGTAAGTCATTCCAACAAATCCAATGAATCTGTACAGAGAGATTCAATCTGTAAGTTCTGTTACTCTAGGGAACCCTGGCTGATACAGCTCCTATTCCCAGGGTCTTAAAAAACCAATACAAAGTAAGTGTTTGTCCTTGAAGAACTTTGAACTGTGTACTTTTGGGGTTTTCCAGACAGAATAATGGCTTTTCTGGACGCAGAGCACCCAAGAGGTAGGAGGAGCCTTAAGAACTTCATGCCCTGACTAATGACTGAGCCCAGGCAGTAAAGTGATTGTTTTGCAAGCATGACAA
>JANHMN010000009.1:21342695-21368575 GCA_030674055.1 Rhabdomys pumilio
TGAGAATTGAGCTGGGTCCTTGTGCTTGTGCAAGTAAGCATGTTGCCAACTTCAAGTTATCTCCCCAGTCTACAAATGGAGTTTTAAGTCTTCGCAGGTGATTCCAGGGAATGGCGAATTTGACAAGAATTTGTGCCAGAAGTTGTTCTTGGTGCTAGAGTTATTACAGCCAACAAACTAGACAAGATAATTACTGAGGGAAATTAAGCATGTAAATTAATAAGATAATGTCTGGTAGAAATAAATGCTATTAAGGGAAGAAAACCTGCTGTAACGGGTTAGGGAACAGTCTAAGGACACAGGAAGAGGCCAAGATGGAGCTCTCTCATGCTATTTCATGGAGGAAACCCCAGAGAAAGCATCTCAGAGAAGGGGCACTTGAAGTGTACAGCATAGCCAACCCCCCTCTCAGAGATCATTCCTTGCCAGTTTCCAGGAACAAGATAACCAGCAAGGGCTTCAGCAGCAGGGTCTGAGTATAATGATCATGGATGTAGCCCCAAGGTGAGGTGATATGCAGTGTGAGTTCTGGAGAATGGGGATCCAAGCTGTGAGGTCTGAGGGTAGGATTTCAACAGCAGTTTGTGAAATATATATACAAGAACTGCAAACACATTCTTGGGTATGATGCATTCAGAGTGTGTATGTGTGTGTGTGCATATATATGTATGTATATATATGTATCACAGTTTTATATATACATACATATATTATACATGTTATATGTACAGTTATATATACATGTATATATATATGATACTTTTAGTGTATATATGTGATATATAGATATAACTCACAGTTATATATGTATGTATATACATATATATGATACTTTTACTGTGTGTGTGTGTGTGTTTGTGTTATATGTTAGTATTTATGTAGGTGTATGCACATGTGTGGAGACAGAACAAGTCAATGCAAGCTGTCTTCCTTGATTGCTCTCGATCCTACTTTTGCTTTTGAGAAAGGGTTTCTTAGTGAATGTGAAGTTCACTGATTTGGCTAGCTGGAAGCCCAGTGAGCTGCAGGGATCCACCTGTATTTGCTCCTGCAGCTTTGGAAGTCTTATACACCTGTACTCAGATTTTTGGGGCTATGGTGATCTGGATTCAGGCCATTGCACTTACTCAGCAGGTATGTCACTGGTAGAAACATTCTTGAGTCTTGGTTGCATTTTCACGACTTCTGTCCATAATAATGTTGAACTAAGGGAGGAAAAAAGGCAGAATTCATGTAAACTCCTCTAATAAAGAACTGGTCAATACAGTATTTTCATTAGTGGACCATCCTGTTGTCGGAAAAAAAAAGTGTACTTAGGAAGGAAAGAAGTGGGTGAGATGGGAGCTATATCAATATTAACAATGTCTGCCTGTCCAAGAAGAAAGAAAAACACATTTAAACACTTAAAAGACAAACTGGTAAAGGGATGTTCATTGTGTGTGACAAGATTTATAAACAAGGAAGGGAAATTGAACAGAAGCACAAGCATGAGGCTTGACTAGAGAATTATCAAGGAAATTGTCACTAAACAGATAAGAACATTTCAGCATCATTTTAGAAAGTCAAAATGAAGTATCCTTCCTGCATGGAAGAAACACTATTTAACGCGGCTGAACCAGTGCAGGTACTAGTAGTCGTCACTGGTTACTGAATTACCCAGTTTAGGAAGGTGAATTGGCAAACTCCTCTGCTCACCAAGTGTGGTTGTTTGAACATGCTAGGCCCAGGGAGTGATACTATTGGGATGTGTGGCCTTGTTGGAGTAGGCGTGGCCTTGTTGGAGGAAGTGTGTCACTCTGGGCATGTATTTTTAGACCCCCATCCTAGCTGCCTGGAAGCCAGTCTTCTCTTAGCTGCCTTTGGAACAGGAAGTAGAACTCTCAGCTCCGCCAGCCCCACACCTGCCAGAGCTCTGCCATGCTCCTGCCTTGATGACAACGGACTGAACCTCTGAACCTGTAAACCAGCTTCAATTAAATGTTTCCTTTATAAGAGTTGCCTAGGTCATGGTGTCTGTTCACAGCACCACACTCTACCTAAGAGAACACATATCCCTTCAGTGGCTACCATGACTTCACCAGCACTCAAGGGGCAGTTGAAATTTTCACAGGGTTCTAAGTTGCTGTGTTAAAACTCCAAAACAACTTAGAGGAGGAAACACTGAGGGAAGTCTGAGCAAGAACTCAGGTAGGAAACTGGAGGCAGGAACTGTGGAAGAATGCTTCCTGTTGCCTTGCTCTCTGACCCACTCATAGGCTCATGCTCGAGCTTTCTTACATAGCTCAGGATGACCTGCCTAGGGATGATACTGCCCACAGTGGGCTAGCGCCTCCTGCCCCAACTAACAAACCAGAGAGTGGGCCAGACATGCACACAGGCCAGTATGATGGAGGCAACTCTTCAATTAAGACTCCTTCTTAGTAGATGACTCTAGATGTCTCAGGTTGACAGTTAAAAACTAACCAGGATGCTCGGTGACATAATCCCTTGGGGATGCTATAACAAAACTCCAGAGATGGTTTGTAAAGTACGAAAATCCACTGCTTGGGATTGGAAAAATGGCTCAATGGTCAAGACAGCTGGAAAAGTACCTGAGTTTGGTTCTGAGCACCCATGTCGGACAGCTCACACTACCTATAACTCCAGCTGAAGGGGATCTTATACCACATGTCGCCCCTGCAGCTGCCCACATGAAGGTACACACACACACACACACACACACACACACACACACACACACACGATTTCTAAAAGTTGACTGCCAAAAATTCTGAAACCTGAGAAGTTTAAGACAAAGACAGTGGCAGAGTCAGCATTTTTCTCACAGATGGTGTCTTCTCATTGTCGTTTACATGGCAGAGGAGTTAAGGGATATCTTCAGTGTCATTTATGAAGATAGATTCCTATTTGTTGTCCAAAGGTCATGCCTCCTAATAATACGAGCCCCAGGGACCCACCTGTCTCCACGTCCTTCCTACAAACCATAATTACAAACACAAAGCCAGTGCACCACCTTGTGTATGTGGGTGCTGAGGACTGAACTCTTATCCTCATGCTTGTGTGTCAAACACTTCGGCAACTGAGCCACCTTTACAGCTTGTAAGTGGATTTTTACTTTTTTTTTTTTTTTTTTTTTTAAAGAGGGACTAACGTCCCAACCTACAAATTCTAGGATAAGAACACTAACTTCACATTGCCAACATTTCACACCCAACTGCTATAGATCTCAAACTTCTGACCTTAACATTAGGTCATAAGACATTCTTTAAACAGAAAAAAAGTGTGGGGAAAAATGAAATTTTATAGGCTTTCCAATCAAGATATAGAACCCTTGACTCTTCCAGCCCCATGCCTGTCTGCACACTGCCATGCCTCCCACCATGATGTTAATGGACTGAACCTCTGAAGCTGTAAGGCATCCACAGTTAAGAGTTGCTGTGGTCATGGTGCCTTCTCACAGCAATGAAACCCAAACTAAGACACTTGTTGTCCAGCCTTCTTGCTGCCGAGCCTGAGGACATGAATTCAATCCCAAGGCTTATGTGGCAGAAAAGACCTGATTCTCACAACTTGGCCTAAGACCTTCATATGCTCAACATGTAACATGGTTCACACACATACAAAAATAAATTAAAATGCAATATAATATAATAAAAATTACTATCAAATAACCTAATACAGAATTATCCTCTCACGTGTTGTAAGCACCCAGACCTTCCCCCTGAATGAATACTGGGTGTGGAAAGGAACAGAACAGAGCTCTAGGGTGAGCACTCAACAAATAACCTTGTGGGAAATGGCTCAGTGACATGCCAAAAGAAGAGCCACTGTGGTATGTTGGAAGGTGGGAGGAAAAAGAGGAGAAATGGTTTTAAGTGGCAGTTAGTGAAATTTCTCTAAGGACTCAAGGTTTAAGACCTAAAGACTTAGGCCAGGGAGATGGCTCACTAGGTAAAGGTCTTTCCACCAACCCTGACAGCCTGAGTTCCTGTTAGGACACACACAGTAGAAGAAGAGAACTATGCCACTTGTTCCCTGACATCCCCATACATACACTTACCGTAGCATGAGCACAAACACACTCATACACTAAATAAATGTAGATTTTCAAAGGAGACCTGAGGGTTAATGAGGGTTACACATAGTAGGGGAAGCACTTCTAGCTGAGGGACAGTGGATGGACAGGATGGGAAGAGCTTATGAGCAGGAAACAAGGAGGGCCCACAGGACTGGGGAGCAAAAGGAAGGGAGCTTGTATTCTATCGAGGCACTGAAAGAGTCAACAAAGCACCGTTTTGGCTCAGTGGCTAAAGGAAGGCATTTGCTATGAAGCATGACAAACCTGGTGTGGAGCTGTGAGAGGCAGCTGGGTACCTGGCTGAGCACAGGCCTCAAACCTTGGACCCTAATGGGACAGTAGGTGTTCAGCCTTGCTCCTGGGCCCTGGTTCCTTTCATTTATCCACAGCCCCTCCCAAAGAAAAGTTTGTGGCCTTAGGTTAGGTAGCACAGGTAGAGGGTGTGACTACAGGCCACAGAGCCTCAAGAGATCTCCATATTAATAAGATACCTAAAGGACGGAGAGCTTAGCCAATTAAGCATTCTTTTCCAGACCCTCCTCCTTGCAAAAGATATTTAACCTCAGGCCCACCCTGAGAACACAGGGATACAGTTTCATCCACTTTCTGCCAAAACCATAAACCTTTTAAAACCATGGACTTCCTCTTGTCTTTGGGTCTTGAAGTGGAGAACTGTAGAAGGGGCCTCTAACCAATGATGGGCCAACCTCTCTGCATTCCAGCCATGGAGGCCACCAACTCAAGCAAGCTAGCCAAGCCAGCCATGACCCAGCCAAGGGAGTCACAGTGAACAAGAGTCTCCACCCCTGGGGTGTCATCAGAGCTTCTCTCCCTCGTTCCTTTTGCTTGTGGGCCGGTCTAGCTCCTATGCTTCTGTGGCTCCCAGCAGTACCTGGGAGCCCAGGGGTCTGAGACCAGTTGATCCCCGCTCGCCTTCTTGCCTGGGGGTCTCCACCCAAGAGCTCTGCCCCCTCAGGACCTCAGACTGAGATCTCTCCACCCCTGGAGCAGAGTTCTGCAACTTCTCAGAGCCCAACGTCCGCCCAGCACTGTGTGGAGTAAACTCAGTCGAATTCTTCTGCCCTCTGAGCCATGGTTCCAGCTGCCTGGGGCAGCAGACGCTAGAGAACCACAATTCATCCCAAAAGAACCCACACCCACACTCAAGCCACAGCCCTGCACAGGACCTGCATGGTGGTAGGAGAGAATTCTCTTTTAAGTTGTTATCTGACTTCCATAGGCATGCCCAGGCACGCATACAAAATAAATACAATGTAAAAGCTAAAAGATTGGAAAGATTAAGTCTCTTAATTGGGGTCTCTATTGTTCTGAAGAGACATCAGGACAGGTAGATGTGGTGCTGAAGAAGGGGCTGAGAGTTCTACATCTGGGTGGGCAGGAAGCAGGAAGAAGGCCACTGGGTCTGGCTTGGGCATTTGAAACCCCAAAGCCCACCCCCCAATGACGTACTTGCTCCAAAAAGGCCACACCTCTTAATGCCATTCCATAAGCATTCAAATATGAGTCTATGGGGGCCATTTTCATTCAAACCACTACATTCCACTCCAAGACTTCCACAAGCCCTTGTAGCCATAGCATAATGCAGAAATGCATTCAGTTCAACTTCGAAAGTCTCCATTAGTTTAAAAGTTTGACCTTTTAATTTTATTAAAAGTTCAAAGTCTCTTCTCAGACTCATGACAACATCCTAACTGTATCCCCTATAAAGTAAAATAAAAAAGCAGCTACATACTTCCAACATACAATGTCACTTACATTACCATTCCAAAAGGGCAGAAAGGGAGCATAGTGAGAAAATACTGGACTAAAGTAAGACCAAAAGTCAGCTGGGCAAACTCCAAACTGCATCTCCATGTCTGATATCAAAGTGATCTTCAGACCTCTAATTCCTTTCAGCTTTGGTGACACTTCTTTCTCTTGGGATGGTTCCACTCCCTGTTACAAGTGATCCCGGGCAAGTATCCCATGATTCTCGAATCTCCACCATCTTGGGATCTCCAAGGCAAGCCATGCTTCACTTTCACAGTTGCATGCCACAGCCTCTCTGGAAATCCATGCAGGATCACCTGACCTCAGCAACTTTCCTAGTCATGGAGGGAGATTTCATAACCTCTTTCTTCTCTCCTTAATTCTAAAGCCAGAGCCACACGGCCAAAGCTGCCAAGTTCTGCTGCTTGCTGAGTCTGGAACATGCCTCACTCATTCAGTTACTTCATCACCAGCTTTCTGCTTTTGATGGCGGCAGGAAGAGAAAGTCACTGGGCTTGGCTTGGGCATTTGAAATCCCAAAGCCCATTGCCAGTGACATACTTTCTCTAACAAGGCCACACAAGCAATTAAATGAGTCTATGTGGGCCATTCTTAGTCAAGCAACTGCAGTCTTCTTTATTAAACTCCAGAGAATAAGAGAGAGGAAAATCAAAAACACAGACACAGGCCTGAGAGCCTGGGATGGTTAATGGTCAGCCTGTCAGGATTTAGAATCATGTAGATGACACACCTCTGAACATGTCTGTAAAGCTGTTTCCAAAAGGGTGAACTGAAGAGGAAAGACTCACATTGAGTGTAGGTGGCACATTCCCTGGACTGGAGTCCCGGACTGAATCAGCAAAGAGTGAAGAACCAGCATTCATCCCGTCTCTACTTCCTGACTGCAGATGCCATGTGACCAGCTACCCCACACTCCTGCCACCATGGCTTCCCCTCTTGAAACTGTGAGCCAGAATAAACCCTTTTCTGTGTAAGTTGCTTTCTTTAAATTTTTTTCATTTTTTTTCTGTCAAAGAAACAAGTAAAATGTAACTAATACAAATCTCCAATACTTACAGATGTCTCTCAATCACAATGCACCCTCCTCCTCTGGATTTATCAGCTTTTCAAGGGAGGGCAAGAGTCTTTAAAGGTGGCCTCATTAGCATAACGCGTCTATCAGAGTGGCCACCAGGTGGCAGATGAATTGTCATTCCCCTCAAAGAAATCCTAGATATAACTTCCTCAGTTTCAGGTAAATGGAATTTCTCCAATATTTAACTGAAAATTTATAGCTATCCTAGCATTGATCTCCTATCCCAGATATCACTAGGACAGATTGGTCTTTCTTTCTTTCTTTCTTTCTTTCTTTCTTTCTTTCTTTTTTTTTTTTTTTTTAGATTAAAAGCCTTGCTAAAAAGCCAACAATAAAAAAATTTAAAAAATTAAAAAAAAATGATAATAAAACAAAACCAAAACAAATAAGCAAAAAGCTAGGCAGTTGCATGGACTTGTCATTTAAAATAAAGTTTAATGTTGTCTGAATCTAGAATGTTTCCCCACCGGCCCACATGTTAAAGGTCTGATCCCCACGGTCATGCTATTGCAGAGAGGTGTGAACTGTTAGGAAGTGGTGCCTAGTTCCACATGTGGTGGCCCACGCCTTTGACCCCAGCACTTAGGAGGCAGAGGCAACTGGATTTCTATGAGCTCAGGGCCATCCTGGTATACATAAAGAATTCCAAGCCAGGCAAGGCTACATAGTAAGACCCTGTCTTAAAAACAAAACAACCAAAGTGTATCCTAGAGGGAGGTGTTAGGTCTCTGGAGGAGTTCCCTTGAAGGATCATGGGACACTGGTCTCTTTGACCATGAGATAAATGGCATTCTCCATCGTGCTCCTGCCATGATGTGCTGCGTTAGTTACCACAAGCCCAGAAGCCATGGGGCTAACCTGCTACATGCACTGGAACCCTTAAAGTTATGAAGCTCTTAAGTTATGGGTGCAGATTAGTTGCAAGAATGCTGGCCTAGCAAACAAGGAGCCCTGTGTGCCATTTCCAGCACTGAGTGAAACTAGGTGTCCTGGTGCACGCCTGTAATGCTATCATTTAGGGACTAGAGAAGAAGAACAGAAGCTCAAGGTCATCCTTAGCTACATAGCTAATTAGAGGTCAGCCTGGGCTACATGGAGCCCTAATTCAAAGCAAAAGAACAGAGAGATGGAGGAAGGGAGGGGGGAAGAGAGAGAGGTAGGGGAGGAGAGAGGGAAGAAGGAGGGAAGGAGGGAGGGAGGGAGATAAAAAGGTAAATGAAGGGAAGGAGAGGTGAGGAAGTATAGGAGGTAGTTTAGCTTTGGATCCCTCGACGGATACAAGTTGATGCTGCCTAAGTTATTTTGGAAGAGGGAAGCTCAACTAAGAATACACCCCCACCAGATTGGCCTGTGGTCAAGACTGTGATGCATTCTGTGACTGATGACTGGTATGGGTGGGCCCATCTCTCAGGTATGGTACCACCCCTGGGCTGGTGGTCCTGGATGATATCAAAGCAGGTTGAGCAAGCCTCACGGAACAAGCCAGTAAGAAGAACTCCTCTGGGGTTTCTGCTTCAGCTCCTGTCTTGACTCCCTTCCTTGATTCCCTCAGAAATGGACAATAATGTGGAATTGGGAGCGAAATAAATCCTTTCCTCCTCAAGTCCCTTATGGTCATGTGTTTTATCATAGCAATAGAAACACTAGCATGATCACCCCATTTGATTTGGAGTTATCCACACCCCCTTTTGTCATATTGTATTTGGCAGCCTGGTTCTGTCACCTGCACACACTCCGTGTGTGCACCCCCCTGCACCCCCTCACACCTTTCCCTCTAAGCAGCATATCCAGAAAACCTAGAACCCTCTCAACTCTCCATCTTCACTGGGCTGCATCATGCCCATTTTTGAACAATGGTATATTCCGTGACTCCCTTTAACAATCGAATTCAGACAGTTTCCATTTAAACATTCCTAATATATCTGGGTGGGAAGAATGACCAGTGCAGCCTAAACTGGTTTTGGACTTATGCTCAGTAAGGAAAACTATGTCTCCTAATAGCCTTTTAGGAATAACACCCTATAAACTATCTTATGCCTATGCATAATTTTGTGAGAACATGATTAAAATCAGGTAAGTTATGGGAAGGGATACTTGCACTAGAGAAGTAATTATATGGCCCAATCTATCAATAAAATAGCTATCAGTATAAAAAGAGAGAAGCAGTCAAACTAAGACCTGGAGTAATGAACTCCTCTTGATTCTCACAAAAGGAAGTCCTGGATAACTGGGGGCTCTTGAGTATGTTCACTCAAGGATGTAGCCCGATATCAATCTGAACCGTGTATTCCTCTTTAATATGTACTACTGCTCAGCTCAAGATAAAAGTATCTTGCTTTCTTCATAATTTTCTATGAGCCATGATTTTCAGTTCAGGACAGCAAGAACCTAGAACATCTGGCCCAGCCTCTACTATGAGAAAAGAGGAGAAAAGGGTAATGGAGGGGAGTGCGGGGGAGAGGAGGGGAAGAGGAAAAGGGGAACAGGAAGGAAGGGAAGAGAAGGAGAGGGAAGGGGAGGGGAGAGGAGAGGAAGAGCGTGACATACTCTTTAGCATCTGATCCTCAGTCTCTTCTTGTCTAGAAAGTGGAGGGTAATGGTCTATTTTTTCCCCACATCCTGTTTTTCTTGAAATCACTAAGTGATGTTCCTACAGCCCATTTCAGTTATGCTCAGGTGGAGTAAAGATTAGAAGCACAGAGAAACGCTGCAGTATTGCTGCCTCCTGACGCAGATGTTGCTGCATAGCCCCTTTCCCACCCTTGTGCTGACTTGCACCGGTCATTCTTCTTCCAAGTGCTTGGGTTGCAACACTGTCGTTCTGTTAAACCAGAACACTTAAAAATCGGGGTTCCCGAAGAGCCACTCAGACCATGGAGGTTTCCCACTCAGTTCTCCGAGAACTCAGGCTCTCCCACCAGCTCGAGGTTGTCAATTGAGACCATTCCCGCTTCTGTCCTTTCCTGGTCCTATACAAGCATTGCCAGGGACCCTAAGGTGATTTAATGTATGAGGAATAAGGAGACCTGCACTTCATACTATGAGCACTGGAGACTCGGAGTAGCTAAAGTGAGAGAGTGTATTCTAAGATCTTGAAGCAACGGGCTTCAGCCTAATGTAGCAGACGCACTTATTGAATGCAGAGAACAGTTCAGCCCCAGAGCAGCCCCTTCCTCCCTGTCCTTTGTGGCTGAGTAATCACGATGATCTTACACAGAATCTGACACTTATCTTCAATGAAAACCATGTGGCGGTTCGTCTCTGCATCTTACATTCTATTTGTTTTAAAGCTATCAAATGCATGACCTTGTCAAGTCTTCAGGTTGTTAGGCAAGTTTGACTATTGGAAATTTTCTACTGTAAATTTTTTGGGGCTGTGATTGACAATTTGGGCTAGTTGGGGATTAGTTAGATTCTAGCAGTGGTTTCTGCTGATCTGTGTTTGGACCTAAGCTGACTCAGGGTACTTTTGAAAATGAGCCACAAATTTTATTTTCTACGGAAGGACCTACTCTTTCTGTTCAAATTGACTCCTAACTCCACAGGACAAGAAGTCTTGTTCTCCCTGAAACATCTTGTCCCCACACTGCCCAGAGTCACCTCACAGCAGGGGCTGGGGACTCAGATGTTGATCTCTGCCTTTGCTAGATATCTCAGTGTCTTGAGTGATGATGGGAAGCCCAGTCTTGGGTGGAAGAAGCGTTCACTTTAAGGTTTACTCCCCTGTATGCAACTCCTGGATGTTTCAATGGGTCTATTTTCTATCTCTTCTACTGAATTTAAAAATCATGGGCTGAGCTGATGTCTCAGTCAGTAAAGTGAAACTCAGGCAAATAGAATGGACCTGAGTTTGGATGCCCAGCATCCACATAGAAAGCCAGGTATGGTGGGAAGTGTCTGTAATCTTATGACTGAGAAGGCAGAGAGCAGAGGAATTCTTCCTGGAAGGACTTCCTGGCTGCCTAGTCTAGTCCCATCAGTGTGCTTCAAGTTCAGAAGGAGATCTTATCTTAAAAGGTAAGGTGGAAACCTTTGGCCTCCACAGGCAGGTATACCATGTACATATGTAGCCATGTGTACACACACCTGGACAAGCATGTTCATACACAAGAACACACATACAATTTTAGCTACCATTTATTAATTTCTGACCCCCTTTTAAGCTCTTTACCTGATGATATATCTATAATTAGAATGTCTATAATTATGGTATAATAGACTTTTAAATGAAAAAGCATCCTGATTCACTCTAAGTCTCTAGGCTTTTAACTATCTGATTTCTTTTTCTTAATATGTAGGCTAGGTAAGGATTATAGGCTAAAACTGAAGGTCTTATTTTGCTGTGAATGCATAGAATGAAAATTTTATGTGGATTTCTAGTACCTTCCTTTGGAATGTGGGGCTATGACTTTCTAGATGCTAAACCTCAACCCGAATTCCAAGGTAATTAAAACTTCATTTGAGCCTTGTGTGGTGGCACATGCCTGTCATTCCAGAGGCTGGAAGGCAGAGTCAATTCAGGGCTAATGAGACTTCTGTCTCAAAACAGAAAAGGAAAAAAAAAAAAACCTTACTTAAAAGCTTATTTATTATATTATAATTACATAATTATAGATAGCCATCAATTATAGATATATTACTAATTAAATCATTTTAAAGGGGCTCAGAAATTAATGAAATGATATCTGATATTCTTTAATTAAATGGAAGAGTTAGAACATAAGGCCATGGAAATAAATGTTCAGGAGGTCAGACATCCTTACAGAACACAGTAGAGGAAATTCAAAAAAAAAAAATAAGTGTACTGGCTGAGAAGATGCTGCAAATGTCATGTATAAGGGCTGAAAATATCTACTTCAAAGTTTGCTATTATGACATTTTGGAAGATGTTAAGATGCTGGGTGCAAAGAGTGGGAAACAGAGGGGAGAATGTGCTTAACATATAGTACATACTTGTATGAAGACAAAAAGGTGCAAGTATTTTTGCAGAATAAAATAGAAGTTCATGTGACAAAGCAATAATGGTAATCAGAGGAGACGATCTCTCAAAAGGAATGCATGAACATGAAACTATGGAACAGCAGATTTAAACAGGTCCGGAGGGTTATGATCGCACAGCATAGCTAATGTCCTTCTTGGGACTCAGCACAAGTGTATGCACCTGCACATATACTTGTGCATACATTTACACACACACTCAGGATGGTTGCCCAGCAGGGTCCAGGGCAGCAAAGATGAAATACAGATTTAGTAAGTATTAACTCAGGAATATCGGAGGGGAGTGTGTGTTAGCCATGCGAAGTTAGGGAGTGCCCAGCCACTGCACTGTTAAGACATATTAAAAGTAAGGCTGTGCATGTGTGTCTTTCATTCAGGAACTTCAGAGCATTGGGGTGGGTGGCAAGGAAACGTGCTGCCCCAGCCTGGAAGTATAGAGCAGATTTCCCCAATTACAACTACAACAACCCATTTATTAAACGTTGTCTTTGGGCTTCAAGTTTTCCATTCACAGTCTAGTGTGAGCATGGCTTTCTCTCCTAGCCTCTAAATCTCATCATAGATTTAAAATTTTAAAATGTTAATCTTTGACTGCATCAATTAAATGCATTAGAGATGACCTCAGAGACACCAAAATGTGTCAGTGGTCACAGTGAGGAAGAAAATCACAGGCTTCTTCTTGGAACCTAATTTGACCAAGAGTGAATTTGAGTTTGAAATCTCCACGTCTCCCGTGTCTTCCATATTGTCATAGTTTGTGGTCACTGGCTGATCTGCAGTTTGTTCTATGTGTTTGTTCTGTAGGGATGCCTTCTGGTCCTCTGTCTCTTAACAAAGGGCTTTTCTCTGTATTGAACAGCACAGAACATGTCATGGAAGAAACTTTATAGGAAATTTTAACAGAGTTTCATAAGAGATTAAGCTACTGACTCCAACTGACCTTGAAGCACACAATACTGAAAACCAACTGTATCTGTATGTTGTTTCCAGCATATGTGTTTCCAGCATATCTGCTGCATAAGGTTGCTTCCAAACTGTTGGTTGTTTTCAGCAAATGATCACCACAACACAGCATTGCATAAATGAGTAAGGTGCATAAATGAATATATCACCTAATATTAATGTTGTACGTTAGCGTCTCTTGTAAAAACTGATTACATGAGAAATCCAAGACAAATAAGGTTGGCTGTTACAGTGTTCTCTTAAAGGCAAGTTAAACTTAAGCAGACTTGATTACACAGTAGGACAGCAGGTTAAGTTTTAAGTGAACCCGAGGTATAATCTTAATTCAATTGTGAAAGCCAGCAAAAGTTCAGGATCTTTGAACATAAGAGATATTTTCATAAACTTGTATTGCTACCTTTGACAATTTCGTGCAAGCATATATTTAGAAAAGAATCCCTTCCCATGTCTTCTCCTCTTCCCACTCCCTCTAGAACTCTTGCCCCCAACACACCCTTATCCTACTCTCATTTCAAAAAATACAACACACAGAGTTTGATTAGGGTGTCTTTAATGTGTGCGAGTGTGAGGTTATTTGTCAGATCACAGTCATTTTACCAGAGGATACACTACTGAAGAAAATTGTTGTGGCCCAAGCTGCCCCACGTTAGGCGCCGAAAACGTTGTGAGCCACTCTGTCAATGTTGGAAACGCACTGCCAAAAGCCTTGGGGCTAAACTGTTAGAGCCCGTACTGCCCCAAGCTGCTCAGGTCTGTGGGTAGGGGTTCAGCAAGAGAGAGAGTGAGGACGGACTCGAAGAATGGAGACCAGACAGAGTGTGATTCAATCCCATTTATTCTTCAGTCTCTCTTCTTAGTCTACGTTCCAAGTCTTGAGTTCCTAGTCCCTAGTTCCTAGTCCCTAGTGCCTCCAAGTTCCAAGTTACTTCTTCCAAGTGCTAAGTGCCTAATGTCTAATGATCTTCCAAGTGCCTACTAACTAACTCCAAGTTCTTCCTCCAAGTTGTACTCTCTCAAGTAATCTGTTGTCTGGTAATTTCTTCTGTCTGCCTCTCGTCCTTTTATGTCTCACTTCTAAGCCACGCCTCTAAGTCACGCCCTTAAGTCATGCCCTTAGGTCTTATCTCTAAACCACACCTTAAGTCACACCCTTAAGTCTCAGCTCTAAATCACACCTTTAAGTCTCACACACCCAAGGGAAGATCCTGGGTATCTAAAGCAAGATGTTATCAGAGTGTGCTCAGCTGTTGTAGGCTATTGTAATCAAATCTCTTGTCAGGGTATATGGCTCAAAATGGCTGCAAGGATGATAGCCGCCTTCTGTCGGCTCCCCACAGAAAATGGCTCTTCTCTCCCTCTCTCAACAGTCAGTAACTATTAATAACTCCTCCACCACTAGGAATCCCCATGTGTCTATCCCCTATCCAGTCACTACAGATTTCTTTCAACTTCTCAAATTCCCTTAAACTGTTTCCAGCTCTTTGAAAATAATTGTATTCTTCCCTCTGCTCAGAGCACCTACGTTCTATCTAGCTCACAGACCTTCACCTCAGTCAACTGACACTGAATCCATTATTCTTGGTCCAGTTCTCAAACCACTCTTCCCCACAAAACATTTCTGAGTGATTTGAGCACAATGCATCCCAAAGCCACTATGACTACAAAACTTGCATCAGTCGTATCAATTATAGCTTGTATTAAGACAGTTAATGCTGCACCCAGCTTCCTGCCCAGGTATTCTTTTGGAAATTACTGAAAATGCTCCAAGTCTGTAACCCTCACGGATGTGGCACATAGTGACTGAGCAGGTAGCACTAGTTGAACATTGTCAGAAAAGGGGCTGGAGATGGCTCAGTGGGTAAGAACACTTGCTATGTAAGCATGGGGAGCACAGTCTGAATTCTCCAGCACCCACATAAACAGCCAGGCATGGATGGAGGAAGAAGAGGCACATGAACGTTGCACACAGCTGAGAAGCGATTGACAGCTGATACCTACTGGGTAAGGGAGAGTTGGGTTTTATTTTAAGAGCATGGCCTTTGAGAGGTTGGGCATGCGCCAGTGGATGGCCCTACACCTGTGTGTGTATGAATAACACAAAGTGGATTTAATGTATTATTTAATAATAATAACAATAATTAAAATAAACAAATAAATAATCTAAAATTGGAGAATAGATCCTAGGGGAGAAGGAAGTGGAAGGTGAATATGGTCAAAATTTAATGAATAAAATTCTCAAAGAGTTGATTAAAGTATTCTATTAAAAATCATTCTTGGGCTGGAGAGTTGACTCAGCTGTTAAGGGGTTGACTCTCTTAGTTATGGTTTTCAATGCTGTGAAGAGACACCGTGACTAAGATAAAAGAAAAAATTTAATTGGGGCTGGCTTACAGGTTCAGAAGTTCAGTTCATTATCATCAAGGCAAGAAGGATGGTGGGGTCTAGACAGGCATGACACTGAAGAAGGAGCTGAGAGTTCTTCATCTTGTTCCGAAGACAAACAGAAGACTGGCATCTTCAGGCAGCTGGGAGTAAGCAATCTGCAAAGCTGGAGCTTGATCATAGGAGACCCCCAAAGCCCACCTCCATAGTGACACACTTCCTCCAACAAGGCCACACCTACTAACAGTGCCACTCCCTATGGGCCAAGCATATTCAAACCACCACATAGGGTCACAACCAAAAAAAAAATCATTCTTGATTTAGTTCAGAAACAGAAAAACAATTTTAAAAGAATCTGAGTTTGGCCATGTGCTCCTTACCCCCGTGTTATGGGGACTGGAAATAGGAGGACTGCTGGGCTTGCTGGATGCAAGTCTGGTTCTAGGTACAGAGACTCAAGCCAGAGTGATAGACAGGACACCTGATGTCTTCTTCTGGACTCCACATCTGTGCACACAAACTACATACATATACCCCACATGTGCTCACACACATACGCGCACACTCACCCACATGCACACATATGTGCATGCACATATAGCAAAGAAAGGTAACACTGTTAGATGAACAGAACTGAGATTCAAGGAGCTATCGCTAGCCACAGTTAAGGAAGAGGCAAAGGAATGCAGAACTATTCCCCTAGGAAAACAGGCTCATAATTATTTTTAAAGTTTTCCATTTTATCAAAGAGCCATAGAAACTGCTCCTTTTCAAAGCCTCACCAAAGCACTATTTTCCTAATTAATTGTTATAGAGAGAAAACTATTGCATAAATCAATTTCCAACTTAGTTTGATGGCAATCACTAATGAAATAGATTGAAGATCTGAAGCCTTAAAGAAAGGGTTTTCAGATGAATAATATATTTTATTTGTCAGCAGTCCTTGAGCTCAATTTATGCTGAAATTAACTGAAAGTGGATCGCAAGTAATTGTCAGTTGGTTGTCAGCCCGATTTTCCAAGACCCTGAATAGATAGGATGACGAAAGGTAATTTCGGGTTTTTTTTTTTTTTTTGTCCCTTCATAATTGCTTCTGGGTAATACCAGAGCCTTTGAAAGAGGGTTCAAGGCTGTGCATGTTGAAATTTGCAAAGAAAATGCAAAGCTTGGGCTGAATACCAAAAAATGTCCAGACCCAGAAGAGTCCAGAGTCCGGAAGCCACCTCAAGAGAGGTGAGGAGTCAAATCACATAGTTTTCTGTTGCAAGGCGTCTCAGGAAAGTGAGTATGCAAAGGGTGTGGCAAGCAGGGTGACCCCCAGGGTGAGAAATAGCTTGCACTCCCTCCACATTTATTGGGTACAGATTTTGTAAGGCGAACTGTCTTAGCAAGTCAAGGTGTTTCTCAAAACCACACACTTGACAGCCAGCAGGTGTTTGCTGTGAGTGATTCCTGGCATTGTGTCAAGTAGTAACCTTCATTTTAATTCAATTTATAAATAAAATGATACTAAGCTTGTTTCGGTTTTACTTTTTAAAAAAAAAGTATCATTCCTCCTGTCACTATTATCTGTGCACTTTTTTTTTTTTAGCCCTGACACATCCTTATGTATTTTTGTTATGATTGAGTTTCACTGTTAATACAAATGTGTACTGGCTCCTGAGGGTCCTTCCAATGAACCTACAAACATGAGAGTAGACTCAAACCCCAAAACAGTAACCAACATTTGCAAATGTGATTTATACAATAACTGCATTTCTGGTTGAAAATTGAGGAAGATGGCAGGCCTCCATTTTTACGTGGAGTTGAGCTTGGTGTCTCCACTGAATCAGCCCTGGCCAGTCTGCTATTGATGACTATACTGTCTTCTTACAGTTATACCCTTGAGCAGGAGGAGAATTCTTGCTGGGTGTGTCTGAATCATGGTTCCTAGCCAGGCCTGGCTGCAAAAGGTTGTCACCACAGCTATGCAGGAGACAACTGTGAGTTCAAGGCCTATCTGGGCTACAGGAAAAGCTCAAAGTCAGTCCAAGAGACTTAGCTAGAACAGTACCTTAAAAAAGTGAAAAGCAGGGCTGGGCAGAAAGGCAAACGTTGCATGTTCTCTCTCACCAGAGGCCCCTGGCTCCAAATCCTCCAATGTGATTACCCATGGCCTGGAGTACCTACAGAGGCCAGGGAAAGTAAAATGGGACCCTTGCCAGGATAGGAGGTTTGGGAAGCAACAGAAAGGGTGATAGCAGAGTCCAGGTGATCTAATCAAATCAGGGGAATGGTAAAGGAGGGACTGTTTAGGGAAGGGGAGGGAGATAAATAGAGAAGAAGGTAGGTGAAGGGTAAAGGGGAATTGTTGGGTGCATGTGATCTCACAGGGTATTAGGGAAAGGGACCTCTTTAGGGAAGATACATGCAGAAGAAAGGGTATAAAACCACAATAATAATATCTGAAAAAATAACTACAAGGAATCATACCATTAACTATCTTTAAAAAAATCCACAATACACATAATTCTATGTGTAAATATACACATAATTTTAATGAACTTTTCTTATCCGTACTGACAGCACTCCCTCCAAGAATCAAAGACTGCTCAATGAAAAACCGCAATCAGACACGAGAAGCCCTCTTTTGAGTTGTTGGCCAGAGCTGTCCAAGAAACTCCAAAAACAATTGCCTATTGCAATTGTCCTTGGTTGTCCCACAAAGAGGTAGAAGATAATCCCTGTTGCTGAAGACACTTTGTACTTCAGAAAGAGACCTGTGAGATGGAATATACCTGAATGTCCCCTCCCAAGGACTAGCTCTCACGTTACCAGAAGGCAGCATGCAAACTTCCAAAGGAGGAAGGCCGCCAACAGTCCTCCCAGCTATGACATCAATGGCCAGCATCATGATAACCCTAAGAGTGGAGTAGTGGTAACCAATGGCTCCCTGATTAGACTTAAGATCCACTACAAAAGAGAGAAGTTGTGCCTAGTATGGAAACTTAGCTCACTACTCAGTGCTAGTGAAGTCATGGTTATTGGAGGAGAATCTATAACCATTAACTTACTAAGCTGCATAATCCCTAACATCAATTTATAAACACTTGCCCTTGTACCCACAGTTAACATGGACTCTTCTCCAACCATTCTCAAGGAAAATTTCTTTTTGCAACAGAGACCACTATAGAAAACACCACAGTCAATCAAAATGCTGAGTTGTAATGCCCAGGCCCAAAGGATACATCTACAAAAACACTCCCACATCTGAGGCTCAGGAAACATTTCGGAAGAGGGGGTGAGAAGATTGTAAAAGCCAGAGGATCAAGGAGTTTGTTGTGAGATCATGTCTCTTAGTACTGTCAGAAGCTACACTCATAAAGTCTCACCATCATGACTGTCCAATGAGCTGAACAAGGATGACACTAATGTGCATTGCAAAGTAGATGGGGGGAAAGGCCACGAGGCCTCAACCTACATAGAAGACTATAGGCATAGAGGACTACATGAGGAAAGCTGGGAGTGGGAGAGGCAGTCCTCCATAGGGAAGACCACATCAACTGGTTGTCCATTGTCAAATGGTCAGCCCTGAAAATACACATGTAAGTAACATAATAGGTACTGAACAGGACATATTTAGGAATAAGTATGTATATACTTATATACACACACATAGACATACATACACATAGGTATACATATTCACATACTCACAGATATACATATATGCCTGCAACAACAATCACTGAAAAAGGAGTGCATGAATTTGAAGAGAAGCTCAAAGGGGCATATGGGGGGTGGGGCTTTGGAGGGAGGAAAGGGAAGGGAGAAATGTAATTTTATTATAATGTCAAAAATAAAATGAAATGATTTAAAATTTATTGTAATCTATCTATCTATCTATCTATCTATCTATCTATCTATCTATCTATCTATCTGCTTGAATGTATGTGTATGCAGAAACCCTCAGAGGTCAGAAGAGGGCTCTGGATCTCCTGAAACTGGGGAGTTACAGGCAGTTCTTAGCTATCATGCGGGCGCTGGGAACTGAACCTGGGTCCTCTGCAGCAGCAGTAAGTGCTCTTAACGGCTGAGCCTTCTCTGCAGTTCCAATATCTGTTATCTTCTTCATTAATTTCTAAATTAATCCTCGTGGGCCATGGATTAATCTCTTTGGTAATAGTGAGTGGCTTGGTGATTTTTTTCATCATCTTGACACAACCTAGAGTTATCTGGGAAGAAGAACTCAGTTGAGGAAATGCCTCCATCACATTGCCTCTAGGCAAGTTTCTTGATTGATATAGGAGGGCCTAGCCTGCGTGGGAGGTGCCACCCCATGGCAGGTGGCTGGGTCAGGTTGTCTAAGAAAGCAGGCTGTACATGTCATGGGAGGCCCAAGCCAATGAGCAATGTTCCTCAGTGGTCTCTGCTTCTATTCCCATCTACGGGTCCCTGCTTTGAGTTTCTACTTCGGCTTCTTTCTGTGACCAGGGATAGGCAGGCCCAATACAACCATTTCCTCCCCAAGTTGCACATGATCATGGTGTCAATCACAGCAATAGAAGCTCTAACTAGGACAGTTAGTAATAAATCAATAGAAACTCGTCTGATGTATCCAGCTGACATAGAAAGCTGCATACATGTTGATGGGGAGAGCTACACATATGTCTGATGTAGACAGCTGTGTATGCCCTGATGTTGAGAGCTCTATACATGTCTGATACAGAGAGTTACATACATGCTGATGTGGATATATATATGACATTAATTCTTAAATGCCACAGCTGCATGTATGCCAATATATGGCAAAGCCCAGGGAACTCTCTAGGTCCAAATGACCAATGGGTCTGACACCTGCACGCCATCATTAGAGAGGGCCAGTGATTAGTGGGTAGAGAGCTTGGGTGGAGCCAAGCTTCTAAACCCAAACAGAGAATAATGAGGCCTGGTTTTCCTGCTTCTTAAACATCACATAGCTTCCTCTTATTACCTGGGCCAGATGCACACAGGAAAAGAGATTGCCCTCTAGTCCACATTCAGCTAAGCTTGCCACACAAGCTGTGACAGGGACGTTCCCTCTGCAGTAAAGGTCGTTCCAAGTCTTGCTTGCATCATGTACAGCTGATTCCTGGGCCCTGGGGTAGTACACAGCCGTTGTAAGAGCCCACTCCACTAGTCCTTCCACTTAGAGTACATGTAGCCATAGCTGGCCTTCTAGCTTTGTACAAGGTGCCTGCCTGGTCCTGTCCTTTCACTGCCTCGGAAAGTGATGCTCAGCATCCTTACTCAGCTCAGCACTGAGCAGGAGCTCAGTGACATCGTGATGATAGGAGATTTACAGTGGACTCAGTTGCTACAGCAGAGCCTTTCTAACTGTCTCTCTGTTTTCTGCCTTGAACCTTGTTCTCCAGCTGCCTGTGCCTTGGCCCTGAGGCTGTAAAGATTCCAAGAGGCAAAAACCCCTTTCACTAAGACTCCACATGGCCCTTCAATGTCCCCTCCTTCTCCTTTCTAAAGTTGCATACCAGTCTTCCATGCATGTGCCCGCCTCCACACATGTAGAGCTTTTCCTCGGGCGATGCTCTATTTGTACCCAACGTGCTACTTTCCCTTGTTCTCGTTGTCTGTGCACGTTAATTTGTGTGTGTGTGTGCTGTGTGTGCAGGTGTGTGGACGCATGTGTGCATGTGAGTGAACATATGTCCACTTGTGTATAGAGGCCAGAGATTGAGTTTCAATGGTTCTCCAACTTATATATTGAGCAAGATCACTACTTGAACCTTCTGCTAACAGATTTGGCCTGCTCCAGGAATCCTCTGTCACATGCAGGTGTATGTGTGTGTGCTTGTGTGCTTGTGTGCTTGTGTGTGTGTATACATGTATATACATACATTCTGTAACACACTAATCATGGTTTGGTTTCCCACATTCAGCAGAGTTCTGGCTTTAGGCTACACCAGGCTCCTATTATTTTTCTGTCAGTGGACTCTTGTCAGGTGTCTTGGCCTACTTTACCTATTTCTTGGTAGGTACTATCTCCTGTTATATCCCCCATTCCTCACACATACCCCAAAACTGCTTCTTCCTTTAGTGAAATTTGCTAGAGTTTACTCTTCCGATCTCTCTGCGTGTTCATTAGGGCTTCAATGGCCATAATAATGGGTTGCTTCCCAAATCAGCTTCTCTGTGTCAACAAGGGCTCTTTGTCTCAAGGACCAGAAACCTAGCTCAAGGTTGTTTAAGGAATGCAAGGGGCTGGGAAGATGCTCAGTCTGCATGGTGTTTACTTTGCAACCATAAGGACCTGAGCTTCATCCCTAGAACCCATGCTTGTGCTATACCTCATGCTTGTGGTCTTGTTGGTTGAAAGGAGAAAGCAAGTTTGCTCACTGGTGAATTAGCCTAGCCTACTTGGTAAATTGCAGACTGATGAGATACCCCATCTCAAAGAAAAACGGGGTAGATGGCTTCTAAGGAGCAAAGCCGAGGCCATCCAGTGATCTCCACAAGCATGCATGCACTTATACGCTTGCATAAGCACATGCACACACTCAAAGGAGAAAAAAACCAAAGGGACATTATTATCTCACTTATTGGAACTGAAGACACCACCAGATGCCCCAAACTACTCACTCAGGGTATGTTATCCTGTGCATGTCTCCGACTGCTTCCTTCCACATTTAACTTGTTCTCAGACAGTTCCTAGCTACCAGTGGTTACCTAGGTGAACCTTCAGCATCATCATGTCTTAATATTCCGGAGAAGAAGATGCCGGTCTCCTGCAGAATTTTCATTGTTTTTTTTTGTTTTGTTTGTTTGTTTGTTTGTTTTTTACTGTAGTTATCTACCTATCTGGCTCACAAGCTTACAAGAAATCTACCATCTCTATCACTGGGATTACACATGGCCACGTGACCATGCCTGGCTTTTGTGAGTTCTGAGTGTCTGAAGTCTTTATGTGTGTGAAGCAAGCTCTTACCCACTGAGCCATCTATCCTGCCTTGTTAGTCCTACTTATATTTGCTTGCTTGTTGGAGTGTAAATCCTAGGCCTGCTTTTGGAACAAAGATCCTATATTTTTATTTTGCATCGTGGAACCCACCCTCTCCCAGTCACTTACTTTACTGCTGTCCTGTATCCCATTTTGTTAGAGGAGCATCATGATAGCATCTGTATCATTAGGTATTGAAAGGTGTGCTGCACTGGGCCCCCTGACATCACCTTTCTAGGTTATGTGAGTAAGCACAGAGTAAGTCTAGAAGTGACTTGGAATCTGAAATTCCCTTCTGTTATGACCTCAAAGATGAACTAGTTTACCTGTACTTTTCCTGCTTCTGAGTGTGTGAGCGTGTGTTTGAGCGTGTGTGAGAGCGTGTGTGCGGGTGTGTGTGTGTGTGTGTGTGTGTGTGTGTGTGTGTATACACTGAAGTTCGTTTGTGTGTTTGTATATGCAAAGGTCAGAGAACAAGTCTGGGTGGTGCCGCCCACCTTGTTTTCTGAGATGCAGCTTCTCATTGACCTGGAACTTGCCAAGTAGCTTACGCTGGTGAACCAGGAATCCATCTGCCTCTGCTTCCCCAGAACTGAGATTATAAGCATGTATCTCATTGGCTGACTTAAAAATTGTGGGTTTTAGGCATGAAGATCAGGTTTGCAGCACTCTTAACTGCTGAGCCGTCTTTCCAGCCCTCAGTTGTTTTTTGTTTGTTTATTTTTTTGTTGTTGTGTGTTTTGGAGACAGTGTCTCTTGTAACTCAGGCTGGCGTAGAACACTCTGTGCAGCTGGGAACGTGCTAGAATTCCTGATCCTCAGTCCTCTACCTCTCAAGTGCTGGGATCACAGACCATCTGGCCTAGCTTATGTGGTGCTGAGAACAAAAGCCAGGGCTTTATGCACATTAGGTAAGCGCTCTACAAACTAAGGTACTTCCGCAGGTCACAAGATGATTTAAAGAATACATGAGGATATATGCAGGCTATATGCAAACACTATACATGATTTTATGTGAATGACTGGAGTATCTCTGGTGAAGGAGAGAGTGACAGTGACCTAGGACCGGACTCCCACCTCAGAAGGGGATAAAGGCACTCGGTGCCAAGCTTCTCAACTGGAGTTTGATCCTTGGAACTCTTATAGTGAAAGGAAACAAGTGACTTCAAGTTGTTCTATGACTTCTATGAATAATACATTGTGGAACACACACACACACACACACACACACACACACACACACAAATGAATACATACAAAAATACGTAAATAAATATTTTTTTTAAAAGAACTTAAGAAATGACCAGAATGTCTTAGTTATTCAGAAACAATACAAGAAAAAAATCCAGAAAAACATTTTCAAGAGAACACTGTGGATCACAATTAACACTCTCCCAAAGCCAGAGGTAAGGATTACTGCGTCGGGGAGAGGGAGACAGAAAGACACATTCTACTTCTGAACAACAGATGGCGACGGAGCTAAGGAAATGGAAGACATTGTTCCACGTTAGTGAAATCCTGTCAAGTGTGCTGAAGAAGCCGAGCTATAAACAACATATGGGAAACAATGAATATTTTAATTAGGTGTTAATAACCGAATATTGAATCCTTGTCTTTCCACCTAATTCACAACAGTGTTATGATGACTGATTAATAAGTGATTGTAAAGGAAATAACTCACTATTTGCTGCAATAATTAGACCCGTTGACATGCATCTAATTGTGAAACGATTTTTAAAAGTAGAGGGATACAGAGCAAGTTAGCTTTCTGTAGTTACAGGAACCCCAGGCGCCTGTTTGAGGTGATTTTTATTACCACTTTACGTCGTTGGGTACCTGGGTACCAGCAGTGATTTGTTGCCCCATCTCCTCGAGATGGAAACGTGTGGGCATTGTCTTAACAGATAGCCTGTCACATGCACTTGAAATCATGTATATAAGAGGAACGAGAAAACCTGCTTTCACGGAGGAACTTTTTGGAAAGATATCAACCATTGAGCAAATCAAAACAAAACCCTAGCCCAGAAGGAAAAAAAAAAAAAAAAAAAACCAACACCCAAAAAGCCCCATCTCTAGCGTCTGATTCTCATATATATATATAAATAAAACTAAAAAGCAAGTATATAAACCCAGACTCCTCCCCCTCATTCCATATTTCTATCCTCTTTGAAGTGCCTCATGTCCTCAGGACATAATGAAATGCCTTGCACTGGAAGGAAGCCACACAGATACATTTCAAGACCCCTCCCTTCTCTCCGCTAGTGGCAGGGCTAATGCAGTTTACTTATTAGATGAGTCGCCATGGATACTGATAGACTCAAGCCAAGTCTACCCCACTGAGGGGAATTGGAGAGTTGAGGCAATTAGCCTCATAATTTAAATAAACAAAGTTCCCCTCGCTTTTGTTTCGGTTACCTGATTTTTTTTTTCAAATGAATGTCTAATTTTAGTTTTGAATTATTAGAGGTGGTTCTCGCCTCGGGTCTCTTGTTAAATTAGCTGGCAGAGATCTGGACTCCTCTCCCCCAGGCGAATGAGCTTTCTGCGCCTTCTGCTTTATCATTTTCAAGCCTTCCTATCCGGCATTTTGGGAAATAATGTGAATAACTGCAGCCCAGGGTGAACGGATTCTGCAAGACCACGCAGCTCTAGAAATGATCACTTGCAGAGACCAGATCCTTTTAATCTGACGAAGACATTCTTAAACCCATGTCCTTCCTGACCCTGTGGTCCTCAGCCTGTTGTGCTCAGACCACATGTTTCTGCCCTGGTCCTAGGCCAAGCCACAGACTACAGAGACACTTCCAACTGGGGATTTTAGGGCTGGTCTTGGCTGCCTCTCCCAATCCCATTTCTCTTCTCAGACCGTGTCCCACCCTTGCCAGTATGAACGCCTTCATCTGGCTTTCTGCTGAGACAGAGGAGTCTAAAGCACGGCTATCATTCCCACGTAAGGAGGCTTCACATGTAAGTCACTACCCACATCCGTCATCTCTGCACTTCTTGTCTTCATCCTGGTTGGGACTAGCTACGGCAGGAGTTCTGATGAATGTGAGCTGTGCGGTTTTGCTTTGTGCACACGTGTGTTTGTGCGTGTGTATGTGGAAGGCACAGGGTTGCCTTGTTTGTTGTTCTTTAGATGATATTCACCTTGTTATTTTGAGGCAGGGTTTCTGCTCTGGAGCTGGTCTGGAGCTCTCCAAGTAGGCTTGGCTGCCTGGTCAGAGAGCTCCAGGGATTTGCCTCCCCAGTGTAGGGGTCACAAGTGCACGTGACCTATCATGCTTGTATTTTGTTGTTGTTTGTTTGTTTGTTTTTCATTCTTTGCTTCTTTGTGTTGTTTTACGTTTTGTTTTGCATGGATTCTGGGGTTCTTACTCAGGTCCTGCTGCTTGTAAGGCAAAGACTTTAGTGGACAAATTATCACACTGGGGCTGCCCTGTTGCTCCTACTGTGGGTCTCTGAAGCGAGAGTCTCTCTTTTGGCTCTTGCCATTCCCTAAGATAGAGCTTGCTCAGTGTGACTCAGCATTGACAGTTTTCTGGCCATTCATCACTAACAACTTCCTCCTCCTCCTCCTCCTCCTCCTCTTCTTCTTCTTCTTCTTCTTCTTCTTCTTC
>JANHMN010000009.1:21368585-21386085 GCA_030674055.1 Rhabdomys pumilio
TTCTTCTTCTTCTTCTTCTTCTTCTTCTTCTTCTTCTTCTTCTTCTTATTCTCCTCCTCCTCCTCCTCATCATCATCTTCCTCTTCTTCCTCCTCCTCTTCCTCCTCCTCCTCCTCTTCTTCTTCCTCTTCTTCTTCTTCTTCCTCTTCTTCTTCTTCTTCCTCTTCTTCCTCCTCCTTTTCCTCCTCCTCTTTTTCTCCTCCCCCCCTCTTCCTCCTCCTCCTTCTATTTAAGATTTTAAATTTTATAGAGTGTGAGGGAGGTGAAGTATGTTTGTCTGTGTGGGATGGTCCAAGGACAACTTGCAGAAGTTGGTTCTCTCCTGCCACATGGGTCCCTGAAATCAAATGCAGGACTTTGAGCTTTGCAGCAAACACTTTTATTCACTGAGCTCTCATTGGTCCCCTCTCATCCTAGCCTTCTAGTCCTTCCTCCTGGAAGTAGGGGCTGTAATATATACAGAGGCTGCATCCATCATGATTGGACCGTGTGGTGACCAATGGTGGTAGGGCTCCAGGTTAGAAATTGGTCTTGGCATCTGATTGGTATGAGTTTGCCTCATCCTTCACTTCCATATTTCTTACCTTTCCTGAATGTCATTTTTTTTTTTGATAAAAATGAGTAGTAGATTGACATTCATCTGGAAGAGGCAGAGTAGTTATTAGAAATAACTTACACAGGGTACCTCATAAGAGCTTTACTAAAAACATTTATACATTACTTATCAGATTTAGTAATTATATATGGTTTTAAATATTTTTACTTTATGTATGTGGGTGGTTTGCCTGAATATATGTCTGCACATCACATGCATACAGTGTCCTCGGAGACTAGAAAAGGGCATCGGATATCCTGAAACTGGAGTTGCAGATCCTGTTAGCCACGTGTGCATCCTGGCATTTGAACCCAAGCTCTCTGGAAGAGCAGCCAGTGCCCTTGACCATGGATACATCTCTCCAGTCCCAGGTGTTTGTATTTTGCTATAGTAAGAGCTGACAGTCACGTATAGAACTGTCTGTATGCAATGAGAATCTGGGTATTCTGGTCTCTATTACTGTTGTTCCTTCTTCTCCTTCCACCCTAGCAAGACTTTACATCTCAGTACTCATTTGTGTGTGCTAAGTGAGCTACTCACACGCATGCAGGTGCACATGTGTGAATATGGAGACTATAGGACAACTTACATTACTCCAGAACAGCACCCGCCTTAGTCTGAGACGGCACCTCTCAGTGTCCTGGAGTTCTTCCAGTAGACTGGGCTGGCTGGCTGGCTTTCAACTTCCAGTAGCCCACCTATCTTTATTTTCTCATATTTCTTTATGGCTCTGGGATTCCAGCCAGGTATGTGTATATATACATGTGCACACGTGTGTGCAGATGTGTGCACACGTGGAGGGCAGAGATCAACATCTACTGTCTAATTTTACCACTCTCCACCTTCTCTTTTGGTAAATTTTCACTGAACCCAGAATTCACTGGGCTAGACTGGCTGGCCAGGAAGCTTCTGAAATCCCCCTCTCTACCTCTCAGCCCTGAGAAAGCAAGAATGCTGCCATGCCTTACATCTTTCCCCACAGATTATAGGGATCTAAACTCAGGTTCCCATGCTTACATGGCAGGCACTTACCCTACCCAACGAGCTATCACCCCAATTCCTACAGAGCAGCTTCTTAAAATATAAATTCTGGGGATTTAACTCAGGCCCTCATGTTTGCAAGGCAAGCATTTTACAGGCTGACTCATCTCCCCAGCTTAATATTTGTTTTGAAAAAAACAAAATAGTTGTGTTAGTCAGACTCTGCAGAGAGCACACATGGCATCCCCTCCTGTGACTCTGCCTTCAATGAATTATGCTTCTTGAAACCAAGACAATGTCATTATACATGAACCAAAATGGTGCTAATACTATCTAAAATATATGGATGGATGGCTTTACTCTGTGAAGCAGTTTGCATAGAATGCTCGGCCAGTTGACTTTCATTTTATTATAGTAACTATCTGGTAAATGAAGGCTATCATTGTCATCCTTGATTTTCAGGAAGACTGAAGCTCAGGGAAGTCAGATCCTTGCCCAAGGTCACACAGCAAATAGCGGCACAATCAGGACTTAGAGCAGGAACATTTGATTCAGAATTTGAGCCCCAACCCTCACAAATTGTTCCTAGGGGTCATGTCAAATGGTTTAGACAAAGAGCAGTCAGTTTTCAGAGACTGGAGGCACAAAGGGGGATGGAACTCACCCAGAGATTCTGGGGTGGGGGGGAGTTGTATGGTGATCAGAGTCTCCAGAGACAGTCTTTACAAAGGAATCCTTAGCAGTAAAACACACAGCCGTGAAAGGGTGAGTTGTAAGCTCCTCATGAAGCCAAGAGTCCATCTCTTTTCTGTTTGGGGTAATCCCTGGGTCGGCATCTTCCCACGTTGTTCACTGTTACTCAAGGCATCTCCTGTATCCTGTGATGCCATTTCTCTAATAGAAGACATTTGGACCCACAGTTTTCAGAACCCAGGGACCTTCCTAATGGAAAAAATGCCATGACTCCCATTGTGAGCTTGAGAAAGAGTATGAGCTACTCAAGGTGACCCAGCTGGCCAAGCTGGATGGTCACCAGAGTGCCCTCCTGTTTTCCACAGTGGGCTCTTACCTTTTTATGGGCATGCAAGGTATGTATGTGTGTTTCATGTATGAGCATGTGTGTGTATGCACGAAATCCAGAGATCAGTCTCTAGTATCATTTCTTAGGCACCATCCACCTTGTTTTGGGAGACAGGGCTTTTCATTGGCCTGGAACTAGACTTTAGGTTAAGCTTGTTCAGTTCACTCATGCCTGTCTCCCTAGCACTAAGACTATAAGCACGTTGTAACCACCATGCCAAGCATTTTTTATATGGGTTCTGGGGATCAAACTCAGGACTTTAACCGCTAAGCTTTATCATCCCATTCCACCCAACCCCCTGCTAGGCCTCATATTTTATGACATCAGACATGGGGTATGGGGTTTCCAAAACTTCTTCCATCTGTGTCTAGTGCTTAGTGAAGGGCACTAATTTCCTTCCTGGTACTGGGAAAAGCAGTCAAGGTTCACCCAAATCAGACAGGGCACACCATGCTCACCAAGTGTGACTCCATTGTCTTGCTTCAGAAGCAAGCACAATGCTCCCCTTTCTCCTACTGAGAAGCCCGCCTCCCCAATACTGGAAGCAAAAACATGTTCACACTCAAATCTTGAGGGTTGATTAGATTTTTAAAGCTGGCCGTCCCCTCCCTTCCTGCCACCCAATAGATTATGAGTACAGCCGGAGCCTCTTTTGTTTTGAACAAATGTCTTTATTTAAAACAAAATGCAGAGCCTGTTTAGACCAGTGCATAAACAGCTATCCAATTCAGTGACTTCTTCCAAGAGGCAGCCTCTCGCCCACTGTCAGTGGGTCCCTGCTGAGATATTTGATGCATCCACTGCATTTTATATTGCTTAATGTGGCTTATGTATCTGCCAATAAATCTGAAATCCAGGTCACAGAATATGTAGCTCAAGGAAATCCATAAAAGTCGTGGAGAGTGGCTTCGCTAACTGCACCGCGTTGCCAAAAGCTGAGGTCATTTCCTCTTGCTAAAAATGCAGAGCTTCATAAATTATTTTTATCACCTCTAGAGTCAAGCAAACAGTTTTGCACAGATGCCAAAGAGGTTTCACCCCCTCCCCATACCACCAGTACTCTTTAATCTTGAAGTGTTTTTCACAAGTCTTCTGCAAAGTGATTGTTTATGCTTCCCTCTCCTCCGCTCCCCTACATTACCGATGTCCCAGCAACGCTCATGTAAATCTGGGAAAATAAACACAATTGCATCCAGCCAGGCTTTTCACAGAGACTGACATAAATATTGGGGTGAGGCTGGGGAGACAGCTCATTCTCCCTGGGGGGAAAACCTGATGATGCACAGGCACACGCATGCGCATGTGCAAGCACGCAAGCACGCACGCATGTAAGCAAGCAACCTCACACGCAGCACACACACATGCATATATTTGTATATACAAATACACAGACACATAAAACAAATAGAATAAATCTTAAAAAATATTAATACTGAAGCTGGGTACAGTGGTGTACACCTTTAATTGGGGAGGTAGAGGCAGGTGGATCTTTATGAATACAAGGCCAGTCCGGTTTACGGAGCGAGTTCCAGGACAGCTAGGGCTGTTATACAGAGAAACCCTGTCTGCAAAAGAAAACAAATGATGGTGATGGTGGTGGTGGTAACAACAACAACAACAACAACAACAACAACAATGCATGGAGGAGTTAGGCAAATGAGTCAGTGGGGGAAGGATGCTCGCTGTGTGAACCTAATGGCCTGAGTTTAATCCCTGGACCCCACGTAAAGAGATAAGGAGAAAACTACCTTCTAAAGTTGCCCTCTGACCTCCACATGTATGACACACACGTCCACACTCGCACATCACACGATATCTAGGAAGAATAATGCTAAGCACAGATAGTGGTTTTGAGCTTGGTGTAATTATCCTCCAATCCCCAATACACACGCCAGCCACTGGGGCGGGAGGGAGTGGCATTGTTTCCACAAAGCCATTTTTTAAGGAGGCGTTAGGTATGTCGAGATGGTGAAGAACAAGCCCTGAGTGTTCAGTGGAGAACTTTATAGAAAACACCACTGAATTAACTTACAGTACATTTGTTAAACACGAGCACCTCTAATAATGACATTTCATTGAACAATGCCCTTTGTCTTTCTCAGTTCATCAGCTACCTATTTCAGTAATGAGCCACACTCAGCCCATTCTGATCTCCCCCTAATGTAAAGGCTCAGCTCACTTCACCGCCAGCGAAGCATAATGCTATTATTCAGTCTTTGGCTTAGGAAGAAAAAGCTATGGAATAGATCGCCATTCTAATTGGCTAACAAATACTAAGCCTTATGACTGCTAATGGCACCCAGTCATTCTGTTTTGCTCTTGATGGGAATAACCAAAATAATACTAACAACCACAACAATAAAAAGAAACAAAAAAAGAGAAACAGTTTGAAGGGAGGATAAAAGAAAGAAAAGGCTAGTGGGCACAGTTTATGAACAGTAACGTGAGTGTACACGGAAAAAATATGAGCACATATTATATTTAATAGCTCACATGTTATCTTAATTCTTTATCAACAATTCCTGCAGATAGCTTAATACCAAATATTTTAGTTTAGATTAACAACCTGTGAAGCAGAAGGCTTGGCAAATGAAAGCTGAGTCTACCTCAGCTGTGTGAGGAGGAATGCTCGCCACTGGAAGGCTGGGTCATGCATGAGGTATTCATTTTCTGCCAAGAAGATGCAGGCAGGTTTGGAAAATATTATGTCTATCGTGGCCCTGATTTATACTCCCTGTGGAAGTAATGAAGCCTGTGTCCAAACTTATTTTGTTCCTTTTTGCAAAAGCTTTCCCCTGAAATGAAAGATAGGCCCGTTCCTGTTTTTCCTTTCCCACGTGGCAGATTCTCCTTAAGCCTGTCCCCGGACCCCGATCTCTCTTTTGAACTCAGCAAAACATCTCATTAGTAAAGGCAAGATTGGGCTTCTTGTAATCTTTCCCCATCTGAGGCAAAGATACACAGTTTACAATGGATCTTTGGAAAACTGCTTCCCCCCCCCTTTCTCTTTTTCTTTCTTTCTTTTTTTTTTAAACCAAGAGCAACGGCTTCTATAGATCTCTCTCAATTACCCACAGTAAATTTAGGCATTGTGCAAGAGCAAATTTTACAGTCCATGAAGAGATGAAGTGAAATCTAGATGAAATTCATTGTGACACATTCCCAGTTAGCGCTGTGATGTGTCTGTATTACAGAAGATAGACGTTCTATTAGCATGGAAGCTCCCATAATAGACTGTGAATCATCTCAGGTAATAGAGATGCCAAGCAGAATGAATGAAAAGCGCTATTGGATTCCATTAGCGCCCTTTGTTTTTAAATCAGTCATTTCTTGTGAATAACCAACTCTACACTTCTTGACCCTAGCTCCGGGTGATAATTGCAGACTAGTATCACAAGGCATTAATCTGACTTACTGCGTAATTAGCAGTGCAGTTGAAAGCTTATTTGGGTTTTTCTGAATGTAGAAACCTGTGCCTTTTCAAGCCAGACTGTGGATCATAAACATATAAGTGGGTGAAAATAGCCATGGTGAGACTCATTTTAATTCTTCTTTGACTTCTGTGGAATTATCCAGCTGATTTTGGGATCTTTTGATTTGTCTTTGCTACTTTCTGCCATCTTTGCTGTTCTTTCTTTAAAGATGTCCTCCTACCCCGGGTCTGACATCAGGATGGAATATTATCCCAAAGGTAGCTTTAGAAAGGGATTCAGTTTCATTAAACCTCTTTAAATGCATTTCAAAATTCACTGGGTATCCACTCATCGGCAAAATACTGTCAACATCACATTTCCCTTCACAAAGAGCCTCGCCTAATTCGTCAATCAGCTATAACTGATCAGTGTAGCCGTTACTCTGATAATTAGTACAGGGTTTAGGTGGAACTTGGATCTGTGACTTTCGGATGCCAGCAAAAATGTCCTTTGTGCAGTAAATCCAGTCACAGGAACTCTGTTTAATTACACTCTAAAAAAGGCATTTAGACAACCCAGACAAATATTCACTTCCTTTTTAAAAATTTCAGTTTATTTAATTAGTTAAGTAATTGTGTGTGTGTGTGTGTGTGTGTGTGTGTGTGTGTGTGTGTGTGTGTTGTGTGATAGTACACAAGTGGAAGTCAGAGGATAAAGGAGTTGGGTCTCTTCTCTCATCCTGTGGGTCAAACTCTCATGAGAAGCTGTTTTACCCACTGAGCCATCTTGCAGGCCCTGAACACATATTTTTTATTTCATTGCATTTTATATAAATGTGATAGCTTTTTCATGAGACAAAGCTGCATTTGCCTCCAAACTCTGTAACCGGTATATATACATTTCAGACATATCTACAACACACACACACACACACACACACACACACACACACACACACACACTCACACACACACCTGATTTACAAGGTAGGAACAAGGCAGTTTTGCCAAAGTATGATAGCATCTAAAGCAAGCAGAGCAACATGACCTGAGTTGCTTTAATATTCCCCCATAAATCCCCTGAGACATCTTTAAGAAGAGCCCACTCTACGTCTTCCCGCCTATGATCATCTGTTTCCACACCAGGATGAACAACATTCTCCTCACCCTCAGAAGGATGAGAAAGGAGAGTGCCTCTATTCGAGGCTTTCTCCTTAATGTTGTACTGACAGGTGTAAGATTAACTTTGTTAGGTGTCTAGCCACTCATGCAAACTAAATTAAATTAATGGAACAAATTTCTCTCATAATTAAGATAAAAATTCATGTCAGCTGTAACCTTGCTGTACACTAATTATATACAAATGATTTATCATCTGCTTCGCCCAGAATATTAATCCTTACCTCATTGATAACTGCAGTCAGTGTTAAGAGATGAAAGTTGATTAAATATGACAGATTAGGCAACCACAGCCCTCGGTGCCGGCACTACAGTGAAACCAATAACGCTCAAGTCGCTCTCTGTGTTTCAAACGCATCCCCATGGAAACAGATGCATGCTTAATGAAGGGTGTTGAGATTATTTTCAATAATGACTGATATTGGAACAGTGGGCAGAGCTGATCAATAACAATTAGCCACTTAGCCTGCTAAAGACATGGTTAGAGAAAACAGGTTATTTACACATTAGTGGGACCTTATCCAAAGACGAATACTCTGTAACGTCTCTATGCTGTATCGTGTCTTTTTTTCCCCTGCGTGGGAGGGGTTCCATGGCGGAGGGGTGCCTGCGTGGGAGGGGTCCCATGGCGGAGGGGTGGTATTGTGCCAAGCGCCCTCCTGTCGCCTCTTAGCTCCTGCTTATGAAATGAGTGATTGATGTTGCCAGCGGTTCTTTGGTGCTCTGAAGAGAGCTGCCAAGTGTATCAGGAAAAGTCCAAAGGCGACTGTGACCATGAAACTAATATTGCTTTGTAGGGATTTGGTTTGAGGAAAACTTCGCTGCCAAGGCGTAACTCAATTGTACAGAAAATTCTTTTGATCCTTCACTGTAGGCTCCGACATTTAATTTTAAAGAATCCAAGATGAGTCGTGAAGATATCTAAGGAAAACCTCCGCTTTGGACTCCCTTCATACTAGCTGTAAAGTATTTTAATAACATAAATTTAATAATAGATCTGGCTTCCAAGTCTATTTGGAAATTTGCACTTTTATTTTGTATTAATTTGAATCACCCCAGGAGTCAAGATCTTGTAATGCTAATTACTTACAGAGACTCCCAGGATTCCTACCCTGACAGTCAGCTTGGAGAAATCCCAACTCCCTGGGCCAAAAAGTGTTAATAAAAAGTGATTAGCTACTCGGGTCGAGCCCCATTATAATAATGCATTATAGCTCCTTGAATGGGCTATGCGCATTCTCATTTCTCTGAATGAAGAAAATGGTTGAGGGAGATGAAAACCTGAGCATTTCAGCTGGCATTGTTACCCAAAGAATCAAGCTTTTAAAAATGAAAGAGAAGGCTCTTTCTTTAGACGTCTTAACGTTTCCAGACTCACTGGGCATATCCCCCTGTCTAGTTCATCTGTTTGTTCTGCTGTGGGAAGCTACGTGTGAACGCATGCAGGGGGTTAATGCCTAACTTAAGAGGCTATGTATGTGAGGATTTTTTTTTTAAAGATTCATTTATATTTGTATTTATGTGTACGTGTCTGCCTCTAAATATGGGTGTGTGAACGTGACTGCAGTGCCCACAGCGGCCAGAAGAGGGCGTCTGATCTCCCTAGAGCTGATGTTTACAGGGGTCGTGGGCCACAGTGTGGGAAGAGCAGCAGTGTGTGGAGAAATGGCGCATGCGCTATTTCTCCAGCTCGTTAGAAGCTTGATACTTAGGTAAAGCACACAGTATTTGCCTTCTTTTAGTCTCCTGGGACAGAAGGGTCTTTACTCAAATCATCAGCCACAGGGTATCCATGGCTGGGACTCCACACAGATGCTAATAAAGCTGGAACTATATTTATTGTGACGGAACAAAATGGATCCTAAACTCCCCAAGTCAAGTGCAGTCAACAGGAAATGGGTTGACACATCTCCATTGGGAAGGCAAACGGGCGTGTCAGATTCTTGAATGAGACTGGGTCATTTCAGCTCTGTTTTAGCATCTTGATAAATAAATATAGAATACCTATAAAGACCAGTCCACAGAAAACATATCTTAATACACTCCCATGAATCCACGAATCCATCTGATATCTCAGCCCTTACCCCATCAAAACCAAACAGAAAGCCTACGCTTTCACTACATCTTCCGGTGGAACCAGAATTGCATTTAATACAAAGGTGATGACAGAATAATATTATTATATTTTGACAATTAAAACAGGGTTCCCTGGGGTAAGTTCATTAGTTTACATGTTGTTCTTACTGGAGTATGTGTTTATTATATTTTCCTTTTATTATTTTAGTTCATTCGTTGTTATTGTTTTGGTGGCAGCAGAGGCGACGTGTGTACAAGCTCATGTGTGGAGGTCAGAGGGCAACTTCAGGAAGTCCGTTCCCTCCTTCTCCTATAGGTGGGGACTGAACTCAGGTAATCAAGGTTCATGGTAATGCGGTCATGCATTTTGCTGGCCCTGTTTACAGTCTTTCTGAAAGTACCATGGTCTGCTCTCTATGCTGAGGACTTGAGTCCTTGCTATCCCGTACCCAGTTTCAGCCCCCAACACCTACCCAGACTGGAAATACAGTCGGGGCAATTACCCTTTCTCGACCTTCTGAACAACACAATTATTGGGAAGATAATAAGATTATCCGGGCTTTTGCTTCTTCAAATGATACGGAGGAATTCTGACCGAACGCCATCTCATATACATTCATCTTTAAAACAAATAAGAAAAGAGAAAATGTGCCTTTGAGCTAATGAGGACCACGAGACAGGCTGTAGATACATTTTCTCACTTGCCTAATGAGCAAAGTGACAGATAGCGAGGCGTTCACAGTTGAGTAATTCTCTCAGCCGGCAGCAAATGCAGAAGCATGTGTGCTTGCAGAAGGCTGCAGGAGGCGGGGAGAGGGGTGGTCTGAGATGTGATAAACATACCCCGATTCTGCTGGCCAGAGTAAGTTATCACCCAGAGAGGAAGTCTTTCCTCCTCGAGGAAATTGAACTAGGGAAACAAACAAACAAACATCAAAGCATTTCTCATGTGACTTACTTTCAATTAGAATTGAGTTAAAACAATAGATAGGAAAAAAAGAAAAAAGAAAAACCCCACTCTTTGCTTATCAGGCCAGCTACCTGGAAGCCACAGGTAGGCTGAGGTCCCAACGACTAAGCTACTTGCTTTGGCTCTCCTGGCTAGGGAAGGGAACTGTTGGTCTTCCTGGCTTCAGTATCCAGGGTCAATGCTCTTCACCAAATTACAACTTATTTCTTCACCAGGAAAGCTGACACAGGGCAGAGCTAAGAATTCAGCCCGAGAATTGTGTGGAGCAATGAGCCAGTCCTTTAAAAAAAATGAACGACATGCCTGGTGAGATGGCTCAATGGGTAAACAGCACTTTCTGCAAGCTTGAGGACCCAAATTCAAATCTGAGGACTACCACAATAGAAGAAAACAACCAACTTCCAAACGGTGTCTTTGAACAGCATGGCACACACAACAACACATACATGCTTAAACACACACACACACACACACACACACACAGAGTTTACATATGTGTTAGATTCACATGCAACACAACCATTTATGGGGCACAGTACTATTTTTCCTACAGGTATATAGTATATAATGAACAAACCAGGGTAAACAGGACTTCTGTTTCCTAAAGCAATATTTCCATGTATTTGAAACCTTCCGAGTCATCAAATCCTTTATAAATACTCAGAAATTAGTGAAGGAGCTGGGAGCTCGAATTCAGCTCCCAGTGTTATACTAAAGCAGTCTGGTGGCACACGTCTAGCCTGCAGGTCCAACCTGTGGAGGTAGAGGAAGAAGGATCAGGAGTTCAAGGTTATCCTCAGGTACACTGCAAGATTGGGGATACCCTGAGATATACAAGGTCTTGAAAAAGAGAAAGGGGGAAGGGGAAGAGAGGGAGGAGGAAAAATTACAGAAGATAGACACCTTTTGTACTCTAGAGTATTAGAACTGATCTAGAACCTGTTTCCCATTATCTACCCTGCCTCAGGCATCACGTCCCAGGCTCGTCAAACTCCTTCCTCATTCCTCCCAGGATCGACGTTGCCACAGGTGAGCATGTGGTGCCTGACTCTCTGTAACCAGTTTATTCTACTTAACACGGTGTCTTTCATTCTAACCTTCTGTAAAAGACAGGATTTCATTCTTTCCCTGCCTTTAAGATATCCATCCCATCACGAGTGTACACCACACCTTCCCTGTCTACTCATCTATGGACGGACATACATGTCTCTATCACTATCAACTGCTAAAGAGGTCCTTAACACTCGTGGAATTTTTGTCTTGAAAGCTAATTCCTGTCCCCTGATTGGTACCCGTAACTCATGTCTCTCTGTCTCTGTCTTCATCTCTCTGTCTCTCTGTCTCTCTGTCTCTCTGTCTCTCTGTCTCTCTGTCTCTCTCTCTGTCTCTCTCTCTCTCTCTCTCTCTCTCTCTCTCTCTCTCTCTCTCTCTCTGTGTGTGTCTGTATGTATCTATGCTTACACATGTGTATACATGTTTCTGGAGGCCAGAAGACAATCTTGCCTGTCAATACTCAGGGGCTATTTACCTTAGTTTTGTTTGTTTGATTTTGTTTTGGTTGAGAAAAGGTCTCTTCCTGGCCTAAAACTTACAGAGTGAGCTAAGCTGGCAGGCCAGCGTGTGCCAGGTATCTGCCTGTTTCTGCTTCTGCAGTGGTAGGGTGGTGCAGTGGTAAGCATCCTCTACTGTCTGTTTTTTTTTTTTTAAATAAAACAAAATAAAACAAAAAACACATATTTACAGTTTACTCACTGAAGCACTCGCCAGCCTTGAGACACATTGGTTTTTTTTATCATTTAAGCTATTTTACTTCCTTCATGAGGACAATTACCACTTTAAGGAGACTGAAACAGAGATCTAGAGAGTCTGAGAACACTCCGAGGGCCACACAGACAGGAAGAATAAAGGTAGAAGTTATCTAAGCATCCCTGGTTCCCTCCAACACCACAGCTGCCTGCCTGTGTGCAGAGGAGGAGGGTTTGTTTATATTCCAGACTAACACTGGTAAATCAGGAGAGAAACACACAGTATCTTCTGTAAACTGTTGCTTTCAAGGTTTTGTTGTTGTTGTTGTTAAAAATGATTGGAGAGGCTGGGGATATAGCTCAGTGGTTGAGCATGTTCAAACCCCCATCTTCAATTCTCAGTTCTATAAAGATGATTGGAAAGGAAGCAATAACTGAAACCATTCCAGCTAGATTAGTTTCTGGGAAATAGAATACATGTAAGATCTTCCCTTTGGGGCTGGTGAGATAGCTTGGTAGGCAAAATGTTCGCCTTACAAGTATTAGGACCTGAGTTCTATGATCAGAGCCCATGTAAGGAACACAAAACAAAACAACCAGGCGTAGTGTCCGTTGCTAGTTTGGAATGCCAGTGTTAGGAAGGTGAAGATCCCTGGACCTTACTGGCTAGCTAGTCTAGCCAGTTTACTGCGTGTGGGGAACGTGGAAGTCAAATTTGTAAAGAATTAATTAGCATGCAGAGAGAGGCACCACAGGCTCCTCTAACTCCTCAGAGAGTCTTCATCTGCATTAGATCTAAGATGGCTACCACAACACCAGTGAGACAGCAAACAGCAACCCAGGCCAGGGCAGCTGCTCCGCCATTTTCATGGAAGTCCTAACAGGTACTATAAGCCCCTCCCACTTCTGAGTTACCTCATCAGGCAGGACTTTTATTGGAGCACGGTGACAAGATACGATTGGCCAAGGATTTAGGGGCTAAGAATTGGTTTGAATACTGTATATAAGCTTGTGCACTGTGTAATCAACTCAGATTTGCATCCTGATGCTGGTCTCTGGAGTCTGGTTTCCTGGGATTTGTCATGTGACTCCATCACCTCTCAACCCCATCCTTGGCCCTATTTCCACAATTGAGTCCATGTCAATGAGAGTCCCTGTCTCAAAAACACAAGGTGGATGGTAACTGAGGTAAAATGTCTAAGTTGTCCTGTACATGCATGAACATATGGTAACAAACTTGCACCCACACAAGCAGAGAGAGAGAGAGAGAGAGAGAGAGAGAGAGAGAGAGAGAATAAACAAATATCTTACTTTTAAAAAAAGTAGTGCTATCCATGTCCATTAGTTACAAAGTGCACACTGTGATGTTTTGAATGAGAATAGCCCTTGGAGCAGGTGTGTCACTAGGGGTAAGCTTTGAGGTTTCCTGCCATTGCCATTCTTGGTAAGTGTTCTCTCTCTCTCTCTCTCTCTCTCTCTCTCTCTCTCTCGCTCGCTCGCTCGCTCGCTCTTTCCCTCTCCCTTTCCCCTCCCTCTTCTCCCTCCCTTTATTCTCTCCCTGTCTTCCTCTCTTTCTTCCTCTCCCACCTCTCTCTTTCTCTGCCTCCTATTCATGGATAAACATGAGCTCTCAACTACTGTTCCAGCGCTATGCCTGCTTGCCTGTTGCCAGGAAGTAACCCTCCGAAACTGTAAGTCCTAAGTAAACTCTTTCTTCTAGAGGTTGCCTTAGTCATTAGGTCTCATCACAGAAATAGAAAAGCAACTAAGACACATCCTTGTCTCTTCTCACACACAAGCCTGAGGTGTAGGTGCGATTGCTATTCTCACTTGACACACAAGCACACTGAGCTTTAACGTAGAAAATATCTGTCACTTAACCACCCGTTTATCCGTTTGCCTCAGTAACTTAGTGTGACTTTACGTCTGAAACTCAACACTAGTTCACAGGATACTAGATATCCAGTATGTTCTGCCTTCAACCATTTGTATGTGTGGTAGTGATGTGTGTGTGCGTGTGTGTGTGTGTGTGTGTGTGTGTGTGTGTGTGTTAGCATATACCCAAATGCACACCCATGATCAGAGGAAGACATTGGACACCCCATCTATCACTTTGTGTTGTGTTCCCTCGAGTCAGGCTCTCTCACTGAACTTGGAGGTAGGCTGGCAGCCAGCAATCCTTTTGTCTCCTCCCTTTGCAGTGCTGGGCTTACAGGTGCATATGGCCAAGCCTAGTTTTTTCCTCCGGTGCTGAGGATTCAAACCCAGTTCTGCATGCTGGTCCAGCGTGCAGCAGGCGTTCTTACACACTGAGCCATCTCTTCCACCATTCATTTGCTGCCGTTGATGCTGCATATACACACAGCTTGCAGCCTGCCTGATGTTGGCACATTCTGTTATCTTCTCCTTGGTGCTTTAATAAGCACCGTGTCTTTGACCGAGGAGCTTTCCGAGCAGGGAGCTGGCCCTCCATCTTTTCCAGCTTCTTTACTTTATTCAAATTACTAATCATTTAGAGCATTGCTAAAAGCCTTTCTCCCTCGCTCCCCATGCATGCTTAACCTAATTAACTATAAATGAGGAAAACGCTATCCACATTAAAAGAAAATGTTAACCTATAAATTATCAGACTCTTTCTGTGAGTCTAAGGATGCCTTTAAAAAGTGCCACCCTGGGGGAAGATTCAGTTCAGGAGAGTCCAGTGCCATCCTTTACCAACACAGACCACAAAACACTGATCCACAGTGACCATAGTCTCTGTGTTCAATACAATGCTGTTTGTAATCCTCTCAATTTACTCCCTTTGTGTTTGTTACACTATTCCCAGGAAAGCCAGGCACAGAGGCAGATGCCTTTAATACCAGCACTTGGGAAGCAGAGGCAACGAGATCTCTGTGAGTAGAAGGTCAGCCAGGACTTCCATATATATATATATATATTGAGTCCCTGTCTCAAACAAAACAACAACAAAACCAAACAACAACAATATCAGAACAACAAACAAAATAGAACATTCCCAGGAAACTGAATACCAAGTCCTTGGGAGCACACTGGGGGACAAAGAAATGGAGTAACATTCTTATCCCTTGCTGCAGAGACTCTTGATTCTCAGCGGTCGCTCAGAGGCAGATCCAGCCATCGAAGCCCAGAGTCTTGAAAACCTCAGTTCACAGACTTCTAAATAGTCTACCCAAGCCAGTCCCTGAAGCCTTCCTGCTGAGCTCACAATTGGGACTACTGTCTTGGAGGTTCCTGTTAGGTAGCGAACATATTTGCCCAGTCATCTGAAAGCCCTGTTTGATAATAGTTCTCGAATTGACCTTCAAAGGCTGAGGGACAATGCTGTGTAACCTTTTCTGGAGAGACTCAAACAAAAGAAAAATTTCCTCAACAATAGATTAAAGGTAACTCCCCTAAGAGTCTACCTGAGCGGACCAGTGAGTTTCTTGGGGCTACAGAAGCATGGGTAACTTAAAGGCAGCTCAGCATCACTGAAAAGCCCACACCAGCCTGGTGATGAGTCAGGAAAGCTATAGCCCTGTAACTAACTCTCTCCACAACTTGCAGGGACTCCACCACAGTCTCCTCTGGGGATACAATTTTGAATCTGGTTTCAGGAGCTTCCTCAGACATGTAAGGTGCGTGCGTGCGTGCGTGCGGGCGGGCGGGCGTGCGTGCGTGCGTGCGTGCGTGCGTGCGTGCGTGGTGTGTTGGTTTTAGGTCCAGAGTCCTTTAAGTTTTGTTTACTTCCTGTCTAATAGTCCTCTCTCCTGGAAGGGAGGTTTCAGTTTCCAGGAAGTAACTACACAACAAACTGGAAACTGATGAGGTGAGAGGAGAGGCAGCACGCAGAGATCATCCTCCCAGGAAGCCATGAGAGGACAGTCTAGAGAAAACAGACCTGGGTGAAGCTGTGGAGTAGAAGTCTCCAGAGCAAAACGTCCCTCCTTTAAACTTTTATCTGTAGCTGTTTCTGCTTTAAATTCGTGGAACACATCAAGGCAGACTACTCAGAGGCTGTAACAACTGATAGATAACAAATCTTCTGGCTTCCACTCTCTAGCCCCCAAATTAGGTCACTCCCCCATACAGTCTGTCTGTCAAGGCCAGCTCCAGAGAGCTACCATGACCTTACAACTCTCAGAGGTGAATTGCCACTCTCCCTTTTGTAGATGTGACCAAGGCCAGCTCCCCCTGGTGCTCAGACCTGTGAAAACCTTCAACAATACCTAGTGTCTTGTGACTCCTAGCACAGAGGCTCTGTCACATGGTGTGCATTATACCCCTGAAAGCCACTGAGAGTCAGAAATCCCTTTTGTTCCCCGGAACTATAGGGTCTGTTTTTCCCTTTAGGACCATGTCAGGTTGTCCATCACATGATGCTACGACTCTTTATATTCTGGGAAGGGAATGGGAAGCGCTCTCCTGCAGAGTCCTTTCATGTTCTACATGGCAGCTTCCACTCCTAATGTGATCTCACTGCAGGGTCCCCTACAGCTCCTCGTGGCTGTCCCTCTAGTAATGCTCTTCCAAAGGGCAATTGATCTCAGCTTCCTTTCTACGTGCCTGTCCTGTTCCGTAAGTTATAACAGTAACTAAGAAGGTGCAGCTGGCCCAGAGAATTCCAGATTCTTCCATGCCCCTTCACTTGGGATGCAGTTTATGACAAAGCACAACACACTCTAATTCTAGGAGCACTTCTGGCTTCTGGGGAATTAGTACAGGGTTTCTGTTCCCTCTCTAGGATTGCTGGGATAGCAGTCCACTCCTCCTTGGGCTCTGAGTAGCAGGAGTAATGGAAGCTGTGATCACACCTCTAGGGAATACCAGAGACCCAGCAGGCTTAATATCCACATGTGCAGTCAATTCTTGATTATCCACGCCAATGATCTGTGACCCAGCCCCAGGTAATCCCAAATAACCAACAATCCAAAAGGAATTCCTCTTTGGTTTTGGAATATGCTCTGTTTTTTCCAGCTGTAGAGCACTCTCTGACACATGCATTCCTTGGTTGGTTATTATAGATCATTTGTGTTCCTTTAGTTGGGCACCCGGTCTGAGCAATGACTTGAAGTGTGCTTCAGATTGAAAATTTGCCCAGCCCACTGACAAATGATTCCCTGGCAGGCAGTTGAATTTGACAGTACTATATATTGTAGTAAGAATCATCTTCCAGGGGCTGGTGAAACATCTTACTGGCTAAGAGTACTTGCTGCAGAGGCATGAGGACCTGGGTTCAAATCCCCAGGACCTATGTAAAAAGCCAGACATGACTACACACAGATGTAAATCTCAGCTCTGTGAGAAACAGAGACAGGAGGTTATCAGTTTTTTTTCTGGCCATCCAGCTTAGCTCCAGGGTCTGTGTGGTAGTTCAGTTGAGAATGGCCCAAACTGGCTCCTGTGTTTGAATGCTCAGTCCCTAGTTGGTAGAACTATTTGAGGATTAAGAAGTGTGGTT
>JANHMN010000009.1:21388585-21395283 GCA_030674055.1 Rhabdomys pumilio
TAAGCAGCAACTTTGGAAACATCCCCTTCAAAATGAGATGGAGGGTCACAGATTAACTGTAGGTACAGAGGTGACCTTTCCTCTCTGTGTCTTCCTCTACTGCCAGAACTACTACTAACACCACAGCCATGGGCCTGGGTCTCCTGCAGGCCATAGAATGCAGAGTAATTTGGAATATCCGATGGAAAATACTTGGGTTTCTTTTGTGACTACTTTGATGCATTTCAATGATCTGTCCAGTAACTAGGATTCCACAACAGCTCTGGCTGAGGCCCGGCCCAAACCTAGCTTTCCCTTTTGCTTCCTGTTGTTATTAGACAATGCCTCACCTTGCCCTCCTCCTCTCCTCCCTTCTCCTGCTTCTTCTTCTCCTTTCCTTGTTTCTTTTTGTTGCACTTGCTTTTCTGAGTTCCGCATTGTGTTGTTAGTCAGGGTTCTCTAGAGGGAAAGGAGGTTTAGATGAATGCACACTATAAAAGAGGGTTTGCTAGATTGGTGTATTTGTTGCAGGTGGGCTGCTGGGTAGCCCGACAGCAGGTACCTGCATGTTGGAGAAGCTGAAAACCTAGCAGCTGTTCAGTCCACGAGGCTGATGCTGCAGCAGCCCCAGTGTAGGGCTGAAGGCCTGGAGGATTCCTGGAGAGGATTGGACCTTCAATCTCTTTGGAAGATTAAGGAGCTGGATGGGTTCTGATGGCAGGAAAGAATGGCTACTGCAGCCACTGTGGGATACACTCACTCACCAGCAAGAAGCAAAAGCAAGCAAGCTGCACCAGTTTTTCTCTTTATGGCTAGGTAGGTCATTTCCACCACCACCCCTGCCCCCCAGGGGTGAGAGTCTTCTCCTCAGTTAATCCTTCCTGGGAACACACTTGAAGACCTGCCCAGAGGTGTGTCTCTTGAGTTTATTCCAGATCCAGTCAAGTTGACAGTCAAGATTAACCACAACACACGTTTCAATGCAAAAAGTTTCATTCCTCCTTGCTCTTCACTCTATTCCTACATAAAGTTCTTGATTTCTTTTCTCCTACTTATTTGCCACAGAGATAACTCAGAAATCAGATACAATAATAAGATACAATGAGGCCAGAAATTCTTGTGCCTGGCAAAAGGACATCCAGAAGCTGGATCTTGAGCACACAGGTTTCTTGCAGAGGAACTTGTGGTTTTCAGTGTGTGTGAGCGTGCGCATGTGTGTGTGTGTGTGTGTGTGTGTGTGTGTGTGTGTGTGTGTGAAAGAGAAGGGGGAGAGAGGAAGAGAGAGAGAGAGAGAGAGAGAGAGAGAGAGAGAGAGAGAGAAGCAGAGAGAGAGAGAGAGAGAGAGAGAGAGAGAGAGAGAGAGAGAGAGAGCGCCAAATTGGAAGTTGGAAGTCACCAGAAACTCAACAGGAACAGACTATGAACAGACTTGATCAACAGATCAAGGCTATGGTTCTGAGGAAGGAAAAGATGGGAGATGACTGTTCTGTTGGTCCATCTAGTTGGGAGAAATAAAGTTAAGTCAAGATTTTATAAAGTTACATTACAAATAACAAAATACTTCACTGTCTGTTGTTGGTTTACAGGAGAGTCATCATTTAGCAAATGTTGACTGTGGAATGTTCTGTGTTTTACACTGATGTACCTTGATCAAACTCTATGACATTTTCATAAGCAGGACTTGCAATTGGCCCCATTTTACGAAGCCAAGATGTAAAGAAGCTAAGAATTGACCTTATATCACTAGGGCTGTAGAATCTGCATGGATGTTGGCATACTGATCACTTGTGATGGCTCGCAGGGATGTGAGAATAAGGTCTCATCTTTGTCTCCCCCTCCCTTTTTTTCTTCTGGAGACAGAATCTCATGTAAACCAGGCTGGCCTTGACCTCATTGTGCAGCAGAGGATAGCCTTGAATTCCTGTTCCTCAGGCCTCTAGTTCCTGAGTTCTGAGATTGTTGACCTACCTGGTCTATGTGATGCTGGGGATGGAGCCAGGGCCTCATGCATACCAGGCAAACAGTCCGTGAATGTCCTCAGGTCTCTTTTGGCCTTTTGTCTTGTTCTCTATTTCTGTTTCCTACCAGAGGTGATGTTTCCTGTTCTCTGACACGTGCGAATGTTCAAAGGTATTTCTGGTCATCACAATTGCATATGGTGCTAAACATGGTTCCTGAGACACCCTTTCACCAAAGGAATCATTCAGTCCTAAAAGCCAGTGGTGCAGAGGTTGAGAAATCATGATGCAGTTTTAGAAAAGGGCTCAGAAGACGGAGAGACTGTTGGCACAGAAAGACTCGCTGGTGGTAAGTCAGGTCCCACCTGGCAGTCATGATAGTTATTCAGGAATTATTAGATAGATCATAATTGGACAGATAGGCAGGCCTCTATACTGAGGGCTTTCTTGATGACAATCACTTTCCAAATTAAAGCTGAAAGCATCATTTTTCCTAGAAAACCCAAGCAGTCAGACAATGCCCAGCTTGCTTACTGGCAGCTTGAGGCTGCTTGTCCATGCAACCCCTATGCCCATTCTTTATAAAGCCCTAAGCAGGAGCTGGATAGAAGTTGTTTCTTGAGATCCCTCCTGTTGGGTGGGAGCTCTGATGACAGTTGATTGGAGTCCTGAAACTTTGCACTGTTTCTGGGAGCTCTCTTTCTATGACACTCAATAGATTCCCTTCGTCTTCAAACTCAGTTATTATTACCGGGTATCTTTAATTGAATCTGAGGGACATGAACCTGCCATTGCCTTTGAAATTTGGAGCTTTGGTGACTAAAGACCATCTGGTATCTTTGCACTGACACCAAACCTAAGTTTTTGACTAGATTCTGCCGTATTCAAGGAAACTGCCTGGGTCTTAATGGCAGTTACTGGGCTCCTTAGGAGTTACTTCTGAAAGGGGCTCTTGTTTGAGAAGTAGCACTGAGTGACAGAGTTTTTTTGGTTAATGGGCCTAGGTTCAAATCCTACTCATAAAGTGGGGATTATAACTTCTATTTTGTAGAGTTGTATCAGTGTCTAGATCAGATAATTTATATAAAGTATGTATTACACAGTAGGCTCGTAAGTCACATATTACAGTAGATGCCACCTTCCAGACAGGGTTTGATTCTTCATTTAACACTTTGGAGGTGGCTGTTATAGAAGATTAACTCAGTTAGTGAAGCTCTTGCCTCACAAGCCTGAGTACATGGTTTCAATCTCCAGCACCCTCATAAAAAAATTATAATGACATCATGGTCTTGTAATCCCAGAGTTAGAGAGATGGGATGGAAACAGGAAACTCCCTGAAAGCTAATGGCCAGCTGGGTGGACCTACGTAGTGAAGCTCCTGGAGGCTGTCCTCTAACCTCCACATGCATGCCATGCTTGCATGCATCTGCATCTACATGTTTGTCTTCACACACACGCACACACACACACACACACACACACACACACACACACACACCTTGATCTCAAATTAAGATGAAACTCTTATTCTTTCCTCATTCTCTCTCTCTCTCTCTCTCTCTCTCTCTCTTTCTCTCTTTTTCTTTAAGGTTTATTTATTTTATGTAGATGCGTACACTGTAGCTGTCTTCAGAAACACTAGAAGAGGGCATCAGATCCCATTACAGATGGTTGTGAGCCACCATGTGATTGGTGGGAATTGAATTCAGAACCTTTGGAAGAGCAGCCAGTGCTCTTAACCGCTGAGCCATCTCTGCAGACCCCTCATCTCTCTTTTATTTCCACATTGCTGCTCCATCCTATTGTCTTGAACATGTTAGGAGAGATTGTGTTTTAAAGCTTCTGTCCTTTGGTCCAGCCACTCTGGTTCCCAAACCACTCAAATGGAATAATTTTGAGTAGAAAAAAAGGACATTATTAGTAAAATTGAGGGCTTTCCCTAAATCTACTTTAGTGGGGGACCCCAACTACCTAGGGGGAAACAAAGGTACCACTGGGAGCTCAGAGGAAAATATTATGTTCTAACCTTTTAAAAATTAATCCAACTGTTAAGAGGGGTCCCAACTGTATTTCACTGAAGCCATGGTCTGAAAGGTCCAAGAATTGAACCAGGACAAATGGAGTACCCTAAGCAAATGTCATGCCATAGATTTACCTACCTGCAAGACATTGGCATGGTTCAGGTCAGAGGTTAATTAAAGACATTGAAAGGTCATCGAGTGATTAGGTGAAGGCAGACTTTTAATAGGACATCGGCCTGAGCCACACTGACAGAAGATTTATGCCAGGCACGATGACATCGCCACGAATCCTGCTGATAACAAGAGCCTCAGTATTGGCCTGAACAGAATGATGAATGAAGCCCATATCTCCCCACACTGCTCATTACGAGCCCTTCACTCCCGGTGGCACTTAGCAGCATCTATTTACTGGGGTTGGAGGGTGTGGGACAGCATCCCAGTCCATCTAATACTTTTAAACGTACACTCATGATATAAAAATGAAACAAGAGATAAGATTAGACCTTTGAATAATTGCACGGCACTGCTTCCTGGATTATTTGCACCAGTACCAACACTATCCACCCCCCCCATGTTCTTCCAGTGTGTGAGCAGCTCAGGAAAATTAATTGTCTGAGGCAGAAGGTCAGAGGGAAAAAATTACCGATAAGCGTGAAACACGCTATAAAACAGAACCTTGCTGAGTCTTGCCTTCCACGGCTCTCAATATGTGAACAAAAGATAATGTAAAGAAAAAGACATACAGACCCCCCCTGCCATGCTTAGCCTTGCTGTCCTTGTTTGGATTCGATTAAGGAGTGGACCTAGAAAGAAGGCCTGATAAGTGGAGAATAAAAATAATAAATAGATAGATAGATAGATAGATAGATAGATAGATAAAAACAACACACAATATTGTTCAGCCCAAAGCAGATAGAAGAAAAACTAAAGGCCCTGATGAATAACGTTTACTTTTCCACAAAACTCCCCTTCAACATGTTATGTATTTATCAAACCACCAGAGTGTAAATTCTATGAATAAGCCCTATCATCTCACAGGCAGCAGACACCATGGAAACTGCTGCAACAGAAAAGGCTTAAGCATTTGTAAAGGCTACTTTCTGTAGAGCTGAGTATAGCTATGTCTGCAGTTCCACAATGCAGGGCATGGGGGTGGGGGTGAGCAGAATCTTTCTGCTTGAGCCACCAACCAGGGCCAGGCCAAGGGAAGATCACATCCCATCTAACTCCAAGGCAAGTGCCACGTCCCTGTAGAAACAGAGATGAGAGTCCAGTAGAGATGGTGAGACTAAGAGGCAGCTGCCGGAGAGCGATGGCAGGTCTGCTGTTCCTCATTTGAGATGGCTACTGTTTTCATATTTTATTTTAAATTATATGTATGTAATGGGTGGGAGTGTGTTATGGGGGTTTGTGCCCATGAGTGGAAGGCCCTTAGAGGCCAGAAGAGGAGGTTGGATCTCCTGGAGCCGAAGTTACAGGCAGCTGTTTAGTCTGGGTCCTGAGAAACAAACTCGGGTTCTCTGGGAGAGCAGTTGGTGGGTTTTTAATTGCTGAGCTATGTCTCAGCCACTTTAAGACCATTCTGTCTATGGGTAAAGCAAACGGGAGCTTGATTTATACAGTCAAATAGTTCAGCCCAGGATATACATGCAACCCCTGGGAGCTATGAGAGCAAAGCTATGCATGTCGACCACATCCCCTGGAACAGAACAGGCTACGTTTTTTGAGGGTTCAATGTTTCCCTGACAGCCTTTTGCAAGGAGCCTTCATTCAGCATTTAAGTGTTATGCTTGATCGTGTCAATAGACACACATGTGTGCTGACCTGAAGAGTCTTCCTCCATTCTTGCCCCCTTGTTTTTTTTTTGAGACAGGACACTCACTGGGCCTGGTCCCGAAGACCTTGAGGATTCTTGGAGAGCTGGTCTTCAGCCTCCCTGTGAAGCCCAAAGAAGCCAACCAAAGCATCAACAGAGGTAGCAGTCTGATGGGCAAACGGGCAAAAGCAAGGCATTCCTTCTTCCACATCCTCTGATTTGGGTTGCCACCCACTTTGGGGGCGGGTCTTCCCATTTCATGGAATTGGATCAAGAAAATCCCTCACTGGAGTCCCACGGCTTGTTTTCTTTCAGTTGATTCTAGATTCATCAGGATCACAGCATAGGCAGGGCCACTCAAGTGTGTGTTCTGGGGGGAGGAGTGGGGAGAGGGTGACATTGCTATGGGGCTATCAGTGCATAGTGTAAGACATAACTATCTGTCTGGGGTTTATTTCATTTTCAGAGATGGTTTACCTGGTGTAGACAGCCTTTGCCAACTACCCAGTTCAAAGAGCTAGACTGGAACAGACAGAAAAGACACAGCATCTTCTGTTCTGTGCTGCCCCCCACTACCTCTCTCTAGGTAGGGTTTTCTTTGTGTAGCTATAGAAGTAGACCAGGCTAAGTCTTGAACTCAGAGATCTGCCTTTCTCTGCCTTAGGAGTATTGGGACTAAAGGCACATGCCATCACCACCTGGAAATATTTTTTATATCACTAGGAACATCTTATTTTAAAAATTGGGTAATCTCAGAAATCAGGAGGCAGGGGCAGGTGGATCTCTGAGTTTGAAGTCAACCGGGTCTACAAAGCAAGTTCCAGGACAGCAAGTTACACAGAGAAACCTTGTGGCAAAAACTAAAATAATTATAGATGAAGAAGAAGAAGAAGAAGAAGAAGAAGAAGAAGAAGAAGAAGAAGA